>CM021101.1:271171669-271759169 GCA_007115665.2 Sequoiadendron giganteum
CCATTTTCTAATACACATTCTGTTTGTTGTTTTACCTATTATATTCGGGAGTTCAATTATGCTTGGTTAATATGAGTTGGTACTCTTACCAACTATACTAATTATAATGCAACAGAAACCATTTTCTTATACAATTTCTGTTTGTTGATTTATCTGTAATATTTAGGAGTACAAGTGTGACAGTATTCATCTTCACAAGAATTTTGTATCCCTGCTTTTTAATCAGCGAATGCTTGTCCTTAATTGGTGGAATATGCTCTCAACCTTTCAGGGACTGAAACAGCTAGCATTTTGTTCAATTTTCACTTCTTCGAGCATGCTTTATGTAATGAAATGAATGTGAGATGGTCTGATTTTCAATCTTGTACAAACATACCCATCTACCACAAGCTGAATGTGTCCTCGTGATAAAACTTTTTTTCCTAGTTTCTAAAACAGTTTGCATGGCTTTATTCCATTTATCATAAACTGATAGAAAGGAATTTTGTTCTGTTTTTCATTACAAACTGATAAAATTGTAAGCAAATTTTGTTAGATTGAACCCTTCATTTATTTTATTGAGAGTTAGTGTGAATACATAAGCCTTGTTTGGATATTCCTAATTATAGAATTTATTTTATCAAATTATATTTTTATCATTGTTTGCATCAATTCTACAACAGGTGGTTAAAGTGCTATTTAGTGGTATAATCTGTGTGCACAGGGCAACAATCAATTGGCCTAAGTGCTGTAATTTTTTATCCTTATGCACAGTACTATTTGTTTGCCTCATTAAAACTAGAAAATTGTTATGGAATACTGACAATATGTTAAGTGTACTCTGTAAATGGTAAAGTGTTTTATTACTTCTTGCTAAAAAAATATGATATAAGCAGTTAAAATGTTGTTGAATTGCAATTGTTAGTTGATGTTTAATAAAACCATAATCTGATGTTTGGATTATTGTAGTTGCATTGTACTTAGATGGAACATAACTCTGCATTACCAGATGCAAATATTTGAAAAAATTTCAATACTGATTTTTTGGTATTCTTGCGCAAACTTCCAGACAAGCTATTTGCCCATGACAAACTATTAGCCTATCAGAATGGGTAATAGCTCTGGTAGATATTCTGCTTGGGTTAGCAATAAGACTATTAGTGGTAGTTTTGTATTAAAGAGACCGGCAATATCAACTGATATTATTAAAGCACAATGCAAACTAATTAGAATTAGAAAGGCAGGATTTTAGTGATTTATGGTGTGCCTGCAAATGCAAATGTCTTAAATGATAACCAGAGCTAAATCAATAATGTGCCCAGTAATTTGATCATGCACCTGGGTAAAGGAGAGTTGTTGATCTTACAGAATCCTTAGGACTAGCTAATCGGCTTGCAAATAGTTATGTTCAGATTACCTGCAGATGTTTTATCTTCATCTTCTTGTGAAGTTGCCTGTCATGCATTTTTTTGTGGCTTTACTTGTATAACTGTAGATAACATCAAGACAGTCCAGTTAGTTTTAGCAGTGCCAGATGGTTGCTAAAGCTTAGCACATGCACCTTATGAACAAAAAATGATGAAGGTAAGAGAATAATTTGAATATTATTGCTTGCTAGACATTGTAAGAGACCAAAACCAACTAGCATATACTAAACCTGCAAGCAAGAATTTTCTGAACACTACTCGAAAAAACCCAGCCTGACTAGAATGGACTATGAAACCAAACCTTATGGAATAAAATGACAATGATGATGGGTATGTTGTGTAAGAGAGTGGCGAACTAGCCTGAGCAAAACCTGCAGAGGTATTTCTTGAACATTGCAAGAAAAATCTAAGCTTTGCTAGCATGGAGTATTAGATCCACTTATGAGAACAGCTTAACTTAATTTTGTGTTTAAATTCAAGAGCAAAATCAGGTGTATGCCTAGGCTTGTCAGTCCACTTACACATTGGTAATCTCTATTGGAACCATTTGATATCAAAGGCCAGAGAACTCTTCTTAAATTCAGCTACACATACCTGGTGCACTATCATAATTCCTGTTGGAAACATTTTTCAAAAAATGACTTGTTCCTGCTTATAATAGGCATCTTTAGCGTGCATTAATATGTTTATTGTGTGGAGGAAAAGATACGGATAATCCTATAGTTGAGGTAATAGATTTACAAGACCAATCATAGATATGTGGAGACCATAGAACATGATGTCAAGCAAATTTAATATACCAAGAGGAGGAAAAGATTCTTTTATGACAGATTCGACGTTCATTAACATTCGTGTATTTTTTATTTGTTTTTAAAAGAAAAGGTGTAGGGGGGTGAGTGGAACAATGTCCGTGGAAAGTTTCGACATTTCGACATGTTGTACGGTGAATGTTTGACTCCTTTATCTTCAATTCCTTCCTACAATTTCCACAAAGTCGGTGCCATGGACGGCCCTATTGAATTGAATATAATTTCAATAACTACGAAGTGTCCTTTACTAGATTTCAATATTCTTGTTTGTAATCACATTATTTTATTAAGTCAATATGATTTGAATCACATTGTTTCTTTTGAAGGGTTAGTTTAATTAACGAGGATAAAGTGAAGGGTTAGTTTAATTGACGAGGATAAAGTGATGTTTCATGATTATGTTAATCATTGTTCAAATTTTTCAAAGGTGCTATTGGATTATAGGTTTAACTCTTGGACGAAATTAACAAGTTAGTTTATCATATATATGTCAGCTTGGTTGAAGGACAACTTATTATGTATCATGGATAAAAGGTAGCAAGAGTTGATCATGGTGAAACAAGAGATAAGCCAATAAAATACAATAGAAGAAAATCAATCAAAAGTGTTACAAATTTTTTCAAAGGTTATTGGATTTATAGGTTCAACTCTTGGGTGAAATTAACAAGCTAGTTTACCATGTACACACATTAGCTTGGTTGAAGGATAATTTATTATGTATCATGGATAAAGGGTAGCAAGAGTTGATCATGGTAAAACAAGAGATAAGCCAATAAAAGACAATAGAAAAAAATCAATCAAAAGTGCTAGAAATAAAACACATCACAAATAAGAGATCAATTTACAATCATAAACATGAGAATAAAAGAAAATCAATTAAGAGGTCAAAGAAAAGAGATCAAATCTTGGGCACAAGTAGTAAATTGATTGAAATATGTTGCTTTTGGATTTGAGTATGTGCAAGTTTTTACATCAATGTTTTGGATCACACTTTGTGATCCATCATTAGGATAGAGAGCTAAGGATGGATCTTGATGATGGATCATAGAGTGTGATCCACAATGTTGATGTACAAACTTACACACAATCAAATTCAGAAGTAGCATATTTCATTCAAATGGATTGTGGAGATTTCATATCATTGAGTAAATTGATTATTAGACACAAAATTTGTAGAGAAAGAGGTTAAGAATAATAGTAGGGAAGAAAAAGAGAGAAGTGATAGGACTATAAATATCATTATTGAAGGACTAAAGGATTACAAAAAGAAAGAGGACACTAACAAACTAGCAAGGGGTTTCTTTAAGGATCAATTACAATGGATAGAGTATATACAAGAAGCAAATAGGATTGCAAAAATGATAGGAGGAAGGAGGTGGACATGTAATTATTATTATTAAAAGAACATGATATTAGGAAACATAAGTGTTGATGTGGATGTTAGTCTCACACTAATAGGCAGATAAATTCTCATAGAGACACCGCAAGAACCTATCTTTCTTGAAAGACTCCATTGGGAGAACCTAAATCCAAAGGCTAACTCGGCTTACCCTAAAGTTGTTAAACATGAGGGGTAAATGGTCCTTAAGGTATCGGTTGGTATGATTGAGATATGGCAATAATCTTGGTCCAGTCATTCACTAACTTCATGAAATCAACAAATTTGCAACAATGTTCCATGAAATTCAAATAATTTGCATTCATCCAAGTAGATTTAGCATAAGCATTCAACAATTTCATGGAATCAAAAGATTTGCAATAAAACTCCATGCATTCATTACTTTTTGAAACATTTTTTGAAATTTAAAATATCTATTCTAAAATAAAGCATAAAAAATTACTGAAAAGTAAAATTTCTCCCAGGTATTATCCATGCATGCCTCAAGAAATAACCAAACTAGAGTAAACCATTCCATACATCACCAAATTGCTTCACAATTAAGCACAAAATGATGTGAGATTTTAAAGCAAGGGGGATTATTTGCCATCGGATAGTGTCAGTATGCACCCTTAAACGTCGCAACACACAGTCTTGTCCGATAGGAACAAATAATCAACTACGTAAGATTTCATATCAGGAAATAACTTTGAAATTGGCTCTGATGTTAGTTAACTTCTAATGAAACATACAAGTTTTTACTCTGGAATGGAACATAAAACAAGAAAAAGAACAAAACTTGAAAAAGTTTTGGTTCTCCAACATCCACAAATTCTAAACTTAATTTAAAATGAAACATCTCTCGACCTTTTATAAGAACAAGACGCTCGGAAAATTTAACCAACACATGAGAGGGAATCCAAGAGACAAATCATAACAAGGCACGTTGAATATGACAATTGGCAAGCGAATTTTTGAATGTCAATGGATGTCAACCTTCTTCAACACTTCGAAACTTTTGGATTGATGTCTTTAAAATTCGATCAAGAAATCAACCCGGACCAAGCAGATTTGTCTAACAAAATGTAGGAACTTCCTTTGTTGGATATTCAGAATGATCAGGTGGAACCAAATATAGGCACCCCGGTCCACCAACACTTTTAGTTCCTACACTCAGGTTTGGGCTTGAATGTAAAACACCTGGAAGTGAATCACCCTAAATCAAGGTACTCTCCTTTGTCACATGCGTAATACCCGATTTCTCGGTACTTCTTTATCTCAAGCCCCTCCTTCTATGAACTCCCAGAGTGTACTGGCCAACCTGGTTATGTCATTGCTCGTGACCCAAATTTGCTTGACCGCCCATACCGCAACATAATCCAACATCTTGTTTCTCCTGCACATAAAATTTCATATATCAATCCCTTTTTTAAAACAATCATAAAAATCTCATCAAAATAAAACCATCATTAATAAATCATCCTTTATAACAAGTCATAAATAACACGCTTTTAATGCATTCTTGCTTAATTAACCCCTTAGGTGGGTTATTAGACGTTTTAAGCTCCCAAGCATGACTAAACAATATCTAACATCCAACAAGCACACATTGATACCCGATACCTGACAACTTTAGCTTTTACCAGAAAAAAATTCACCTAGATCCCGGTTACCACCAGAACCATTATAATTCTCAAACCTTCACTTTCGGACCACAACAACTTACCAAACTTTGCATTAGAAATTTCAACGAATCTAGCTTTCCAGTACCTGGTATCCAATACCCCCATCACTCAGTACACTCAAATCACAAAGTATTTCAAAGACTTCCACTTTAACATGGGCCTCTGGTGATCCTTTGCCAACCAACACCTATCATAAGCGTTAATTTTTTTCTGGTTCCTTAAGCCTTACATTCTTGGGGTGTGTTGTGAGACCACACAACAATAAGGTTTTTAAGAGGTACACAACTATAACTAGATGAAGAGCTAATCAAACTACACCAAGAAGAGACAAGAAACAAGTGAAATTATATGAAGGCAACAAGAGATGCATGAAAGTGGGCATGGTTACAAAATGGAAAGGCCCAAACTAGTGGTCAAATGACACACAATAAATAGGGATTTAGGGCTTCCCAAAATTACTTGACTATGGTACCTTGAACTTGTAGAAGTTATCTTTGGCAAAGAGAACTTAGGTTGGGGCCTATAACAAAAGGGAAATATATTATTATCCTCACAAAAATGCATGAGAATGAGGGTTGCAAAGTCCCCAATTTTGAAGGGTATAATAGACTATCAACTTGGAATGAAAGGATGATCATTGGAAAAGGATACAGAGGAGTAAAGATGTTAATCAAATAATTATGGTGTGGCATTCTAGAAGTGGACAAAGAAGACCCAAATAAGCAATACATATGGTTGAAAGTAGTAAAAAATAATGTAACCACAAGGCTAGTTGCCTACTACTTTGCACCAAAATGTTTGAAAACTTATAAGAAAAGGAACTTAGTTTGTGAAGATGCATCACTCAAAAATAACATTTCAATTTTTAACACTATTGGGGAAGTCTTCATAATAGAGAACTTTATATTGAGAACAATACTATGACCAAAGTGTAGTTGATTATGTTGCATGCTCATACAACTTCATCTTGAGGCTTACAAAGTTCAAAGTTGGAGACTACCCTATGGGTGATCCCACAATAGTGGTTTACACTTTTTGGGACATCCTATTTTTGTTGAAATCACATATTTTTAGAAAATATAATGATTTAAGCCTTGAAAATTTCCATTTAAAGAATTCCAATTGAAAAGGGTTTGATCAAACCACCTTATATCATGAAATCCCCTTGGATAGAACCTCGCTAGTTTTAAACCATACATATAACGAAGTTTCCTTTACACCTATCAAAATGCTGATAAAAAACCACTTTTGATTTACCTTTTGGGGGATCAAATGAATTCATTTAAAGTTTATTTTTTGTTAGTATGTAGTCCTTATTATAAGCTTCCCAAAAAGTATAATTTTAAATATATATAATTTTATTATTATATTTATTTTTTATTTTTTGTGAATGTAAGTTTTTCACCAAAAATCAAGCTCTCTGTTCTGCACATGTGGAAAAATAGTAGATTATCACAATTTTTTTTTTAAAAATATGTTCCTACTAGATATTGATGTCCTTGATCCAGTAAAAAGGAAAAAATAAATAAATTTGATACATACAAAAAAGGTTATGTTGTTTACAGTCCGCCTATGTCTAAATTGTAATTGGTTTGACTTCAAAACTTGATTAAGAAAAAAATATTTAGTAAAACACTATGAAACCAAATGAACGTGCTAGATATCATAGTTACAAAGATAAATTTGATAAAAATAGAATTTTATCCTTCATAGAAAAAATTTATGTTGTTTACGGTGAGCATCACTCTTTAAAAGTGGTGTTTACTATTAAAAACTAGTTTTCGAAGGAGATGGAAAACAATGCAATCTAATTCAGAAAAGATTAAAAAAATATATATTTACAATCTATAGACAAAATGCCACAATCACTAGTTTGCATAATCTTTAGATTCCTCATGGTTTAGTAGCTATAGGTGCCTGAAAGTGAAGATTTAGTTAAAAAATTCAATTCAATGTCTAGCTTGGCCAAAAATTGTAAACCAATATTGTGGGATCACCCCTATAAAACTAAAATCATATCATAATTTAATGTATGTAAAACTTGGAATTCACACAAATAGTCAACAAGAGGAACAACTTCACCACAATCAAAAGAAGGCATTTCCTTAGGGAAAACACTCATCTTAAGAGAATAAAAAAATCTTCAAAGCTACCTTATAAAAAATCTTTCAAAAATTAAAGAATACTTCAACATGTATGTAAAGTCACTCGATAAATATTAATATGTTGGCTTTTTGAATTCACAAGGCATTAAGTGTATGTAAAAGATAAACCTAAGAAAGGAACTACAAATACATCCCCAACAAATCCTTAGTATGATGAAGAGTGCTAGGTTGCAAAATAACTTTGAGGGAGTTCTGGATGGACAAAGAAAATAGGAACAAATATGAAAAATTAATATAGTCTAATTTAATGAAAGATATGTGAACATGAGAAAGGAGGCATTAATGGTTGTTGTTTTTTTTAGACTACAGGAATCGGGTAGCACGACCCCCTATAATTTGTAGTGTGTGAGGTAAAAATTTTTATGTGGCTGGCAGCGCTAGCACGACACGTCCTTCGGTACCATGGGGGTGGGGGAGACTAGACCTCGTGACCAACCTCCTGCAATAGGAAAGGTTTAGCCAATCGAGCTAGGCCCTCCACCCAAGCCTTAATTGTTGTTGGAAAACACAACCCCAAGAGCTTTTGAAGGGAAGTATAGCAAAAAAGAAAGAAAATGGAAAATAATATTATAAATTTTCAATGGTTAGATTATGTTAAGTTATTATATGAGTGGGTTCAAGATAAAAGCATCCCCTCAATGATCAATGTAGATGCAAAGCTCTTCTCAATGGAGGATGTCAATCAAAGCATAAATAATTTCATAGGGTGTAAAACTCAAGATAGAGATGGACTATATGCAAACTCTTTAAAATAGGGAGTATAAAACTAGTGTTGTTATCCTTCTCCATAAGAGTAAGGATATCAATAATTTATTAAACTAATATAGTATTATGTTAACCATTTCCTTGGAAAGATTTTTGAGAGCATGGTTGAACATATACTAGTAGTTAGATTAAAAAAACAACAAAAAGAATAAAGGGGCAAGTAGTTTTCTAATGGAAACACTCAACTATTGATCATTTATCACCCTTAGACACTTGATTGAAAAAATATGGGACACTCAAGGGAAAGAGACTTTTTTTTTCTTTGTGGATTTAAAAAAAAGATTTTGACATAGTGCCTAGAGATAAACATTACAATAGAATGGAGGAACTTAGGGTTCCAATTTATTTTAGAGTGGTAGTCCATGGGCTTTATGAGTATGTAAGGGACAAAATTAGAATGAGTGAGGGGATGTTGGAATTTATGTGAAGTGACATTGGGATCACATAGGGTTGCTTGCTCTCTCCCACTTTGTTTGGGTTATACATTGATACATTATAAGAATAAATAAATAAGGGTATTGATGGAGTTGTTAAGCTTGCTAGTTCTATAATAAATTATTTTATATGTTGATGATCTCATCCTAATTAAAAATTCCATCCATAGTTTGAGAGACCCCTTGAGGGCTCTATATATTTTTGGTTAAGAGGTTAAGATGCAAGTGAACATCAACAAAACCAAAGTAATTATTTTCTCATTATAAATAAAAAATAAATTCCTTTTTGATGGTAGCTTATTGAAGATAGTGGAAGAATACATGTACCTTGGGATCAATTTATATTTAGCTGGTAGAAATGTAGAGAAAAATTAGTGTAAGGAGGATAAAAGGATTTATAGAAAATAGATGCAAGAATGTAGAGCTATGGAATTATAAAACTGAGAAAATCTTATTCAATTTTCTTATTAGTCTTGTGGTCCTTTATGGACCACATGAAAAATTTCAGGTAGCAATATATAAGATTAAAAGTGGACACAAGTAGAAAAAATCCAAACAAATTTAATTATAAACAACCTCAAAATCAAAACTTTAGTTCAATATGATATTATTCTAGTTGAAATAGGTACTTTCCCATTGGAAGCACTAGTGACAACCTAGTTGTTAATCTACCTAGAAAAGGCTCAAATATAGAGAACCATCACTAGTCTAGAATGGTTATAGATGAAGAACTGTGTAGAAGATTAAGTGGATGAAAAAAACATCAAGTGGAAAAATAAATGGAACAATAATATGCAATAATGTCTAGACATTAATGAGGAAATAAAAAAGCAAGTGAAAAATTTAGATCTACCATGTGGAAAAATCATTTTTTTCCAAAGAAGACCTATTATATCAAAAAATTTAACCTTGGGTGGGACCATGGGTGCAATAATTCAATGGAAAGAAAAAATGTCTATGACCTAGTTAAGAACTAGTTCACATCATATGTGAAATTGGTAGGTGGGAAATACCTAAGGAGGAATGGAAAGCAAGAACTTACCTATTTTGAAACAAGGGTTGGTGGAGATAGGATGAAATTACATCATGGAAGGCTTGGCTTAAAGTGACATTCACATCAATTGTGAAGATACCCTAAAGGTGGATAATCTAAATGAATTATTTGATGAGGTGAGATTGGATAAAATGATAACCTTATTGAACAAGATCTATAGTAGAATATTGAATATCAAAAGAGCCTAAAAATTTCTTAAGGCTTTTGCGGGCCCTTGTTTTCTTGAGTTGAATCTAGGTGTTGTTTCATGGTTGTTTCTCTTGGCCCTTTAGAATATTTTGTCTTGTGTCTCATTCAAAATTTTCATTCATTAATCACATTTTAATATGTTAAAAAATGGTATAGACATTGATGCGTATGTAATCTAGATATTTTGATTAACAAAAGTGAGAAAATCATGACTTACATTGGTTCTATTTTTGAAGGGCCACCCAACATATACTTTGTCATTTATGCTTGTCATAATAGAGTAAATTATTAATTGTACCTTATGACCAATTATTTTTATTATTATTTATTTTAATATTTTTTAATAATTGTGAATAAAATAATTTTCTTAGCATAAATAATTGAAGTTATTTAAATAAATGTAATTAATTAACAAAAAACTAACCATAATAATAAATCTGAGTGATGATAGAATTGAAATAAATATGATAATTGAATAGGAGAATAGTACACCTAGGACCAATGATGGATAAATGATTTTGATACCATTTTGAATCGACTTGCCACTATTAGAAAGTTAATTGCTTTAGTTTGATGAATGTATTATAGTATAATTGTCATAAAAAATGATATGGATTTATAAACTTTATTTTATAAAATTTATGTGAGCCATGTAGAATTGATTTGACATAACATGTGCCTAAGGACCTATTTGCGTTCTCCTTTTAGATGTCTAAATTTGTCAAGTTGGTGTCTAGAGACACCATTGAGGAGATTGTTGACTCAATAAGTGAATAGGTTCTCTAAGGTCAAACCTCTTTGTGGATGCAATTTACAACAATGAGAAAGATAATAAACAATATTCCTAAACATACAAATGGTTTATATGATGATATAGATTTGTTTTCTTTATCACCCTTTAGAATTTAAGTGTTCTCTAATTATTCTTCTCTACAATTCTTGCATTCTCCTTCATGTGTTTGAGTACATAATGCATTTTGTTGAATACCATGACTAAACAAAATGCCAAATGAAATGAACTAAATTGGCTCATAAAATCTAGTTAAAGGGCACTAGAACTTTGGAATGTGAATAAGCCATTCCCATCAAGGTAGGGACAAAAGTAATGGGAATTAACATGTGTAAGCTAATTTTACCATCACAATAATGTTTTTGATTAAGTAAGCATCATTTACAGGGTGTTGTACCCTTCACACAGAAGCCCTAAGGGCCAAGAAGAATCTAGTTTAAACCAAGACATGAACTAGGAGAAGAAGCATACAAGAGCCACTAGGGCCCAATAGAACATGCCAAATAGGCCACTCATAGAAACAACTGACAGACAACTGTTAAACAACAAACTAGAACTAGACAACCCCAGAACCTGAGGGGACTAATCTGACTCCCTTAACCTTAGGCCGAAAAGTAGTGATAGATTTGGGGAGTCCCTTCTTCTTCCTCTGCACAATAGACCAGAAAGACCTAGAATTGAGGTCCATCGATCAAGGTGAGAGGAGCGGATCCTCAAGAACCACCATGGGAAAAAGAGCCACCACATAGCGAGAGAGTCGATAGTGTGGAAGAGGAGTCAGGAGCTATCAAAGGACCAACAAGGGTGATCATTGAGGGATGGGAAAGCTTCACCTAAACAATGAAAATAGTTCGAGGCAACAATGGTTCCATAAAAGGGATAGCCAGAAGAGGAGCTAGGAAAGACTTAGACTCCAAGGAAACAACCAAGGAAGGGTCTTCCTCCTCAGTGGAACCATTCAAAGAGGGAGAGCCAACTGTGAGATGATCCTTGTGAGAATCCTTTCACCAGGTTGCAACACCCTTGTGACGAGCATGAGGGCAACCAGAAGCTAGATGACCAGTGGAGAAATATCTCCTGCACCAAAAAGGGAGGCCCTCATAGTCTAGCAGCTACATCCAAGGCTTGTCCTCCACCAATAAGACCACATCACTAGGGAGAGGTTTGGAGATGCCCAAATCTACTAAAACACGAGCCACCGTAGTATGCCCAAGATCTCGAGTCATATCTAGTCCACCATCAGAATATGTCCAATGGTGTTGCCAATAGCTTCATAACATGAATCCTCCCAAAACTAGAGAGGGAGATTTGGTAGTCAGACCCAAACTATTCTGGTATTCAACGACTCTGTAAGAGGATTGAAAGAGTGAGACCAAGGCTTGATGGACAACAAATAAATACCCCACATCCACCCCCTTTCCAGCACACAGTCCCAATCCATGTGGGAGGCAAAGGTTGCTAAGAATAACCCCCTTGCACTGGGATATAGCTTAATTTGCCCAAAGACAATAAGCTTCCAGGAGACAAAATCCCAATCATGGAGATTGAGAAGGGAGGACCACAAGCCATTAAACCTGCAGACCACACCCTGTTTTAAATAGTAATCCTCATTTTTAGCAACCTCGGGTCCATAGACCACAACAAGTGAAGCACATGCACAGGGCATGTGTCTAACCTTAGTCGGAGCAAGTAGAGATCAAGCACCATCACAATAATGTTGAAAGAGTAATGCATGCTTAATTTTTAATTAAAAATACAAATTTTAACTTATCTTAAATTCCATTGGATTAAAATTTTGAGATCCTATTTCTCCCTACATGTATTTTGAAGGAATAATAATCAAGCCTTTCTTACAAAACATGAGAAAAGTGACAATTGTCTAAACTTTTATTTTTTGAAATTGATATAATTTTTTTTTGTCATTTAAGTGTTCAACAAAAATAAATTTAATATGACTGGCCTAACTATATTAGATAATTTTAAGGAAATATGAAATAATTTTCTATAGACACAATCTTATGAGGAGAGATGTTCTAAGTTTATTTGATCTATACAAATTACAAAAAGATTCTATTGTAGTAGTAAGATTAAATAATATCAAGAATGAAAGAAATAATAAAACAACTAGACAAGAGAGAATGAAATTAATATAATCTAGGAAAATCCATTTAAAAAATGTAGCTTCCAAAACACTAAAACTAATATATTCTTAATAAAAAATTAAATACAATCCAATAATAGGCTCCAAGCTATCATAGAAGATCAATTCTCTCAATCGAGGAGGAAATTATTTACAATGTGAACTTTTGTAGTAGTGAACAAATAATATTGCATTTCTCATGAGACCAATCCAAGAATAAATTTCATCTATATGTCCCACTCTATAATCCCTAGGATATCTCAACAAATGAATCAAGCCTTTAGGTATGTACACTAATCTTCATTTACAATAAACATGTACAAGATGATGATCAACCAAAATATGATGATCTAACCTCCACACAATTTATCCATTTATAAACAAGAGAGAAAAAAGAGCAGAAAAAATATTAATTTTTCTAGCCACCCTTAATTAATGCACCCAACCATCAATAATTAATGCACCTAAATTTATATCTAAGGTATGTGCCCAATTTTGACTTTAGGACCAAGATTTATCACAAACTCAAAGAAAATCTAAATGATCTCTCTAGTTCAAGCACCTAAGATGATTTGTCTCACATGACCTTAAATAACCAAATAAGAAAAATAAATCACTAGACGATGTGCAATGGTAGCTTAGATATATTCCTACATCTTCTTAGAACTCAACAATACTTGGTTCACCACACTTTCCATCTTGCTAAGTTAGTGTTTGGCATCACTTTTAAATGAAGAGGAAAAAAAATAGAATGAGGGTTTCAAAATAGTAAGGAATGGAAAATGATTGACAATAAATTACAAAAGGAAAAATTAAAATAAAATGGAGTAAAGAACCTCCAATAATATTCAACCATGAAATAATTCAAATCACACTCAATAAAGATGTATAAGTTTTCTTCTTCATCTTCCATTGCAAACAAATAGGAAAAATGATAAAAATGAGGAAATAAATATTTTATTACATATTCCTTATGAGTTAGGGTTTGATAGAGTTTAAGATCCAATGGTTGAAAATCAATCTCATTCAATGGATGAGATTGAGTGCTCAACATATTATCTTTATGTTTAATTTAAAAATATTATTTAGATTAATTTAATAAGGGTGAGTACATGGGGAGAAGCTAAAGTGTAGACAAAATGTACTTATGTATGTAACATTATGTCATAACACCCATCCCCCATCACATGCACTAGACAAAACACCTCGACGGAAAGTATTGACAGATGGAAAAAACACACCGACATAAAGACTTGATAGATGGATGTTATGTTGCTTACCGTCACTTGTATTGTCGTCAGGAAAATGTCACAATGTTAGTGGGTTTTCAAAATCATATTTTGGAATGGGAAAAAATCCCAAAATGTGGCATTCAAAATAATAATTTGCAAATAGCAAAAAACCCAGACAAGGTCCCATTTTGGCCGCCATTTTTTACATTGACATTTTACAAGTTGTTGGAGAGTGTAGAAAGGAGTTGTAGGCATTCAAAGTCCAAAGCAGAGTAGCCACTCTCCATATGAAAACACATTTGATAGGTGCAAGTAGCTAGCTAGCTAGCAGGTCTGTATATCCACCAGAAATATATGCCATTTTTCCATTCTGCCTGGGAACTGTGAATAAATGAATGGCTATTTTTTGCAAAGATGGGTTTTCATTGATAGGAAAAAAAAGGGTTTTCCTTGGGAAAAGGGGTTTCCATTTCAAATGAATTTTTTTTTATGTTTTTTTGTGTTGAGGATTTTTAAATTGTGGTTTCTTGTCGTGTGCTAGTTTTGAATTTTTTCCATTTGAATGTTCTCACAATATAAAAATTTAAGAGGAAGTAAAATGAAATCACTAACAACCCATTGTGGAAATATGAGTGAAAGAGTAATTCATGCTTATTTCTTAATTAAAAATACTAATTTTAACTTATCTTAAATTCCATTGGATTAAAAATCTGAGATCCTATTTTTCCCTACATGTATCTTGAAGGAATAATAATCAGGTCTTTCTTATAAAATATGAGAAAAGTGACAATTGTCTAAACTTTTATTTTTTGAAATTGATATAATTTTTTTTGTCATCTAAATGTTCAACAAAAATAAATTTAATGTGACTATCCCAACTATATTAGATAATTTTAAGGAAATATGAAATAATTCTCTGTAGACACAATCTTATGAGGAGATATGTTGCAAGTTCATTTGATCTATACAGATTACAAAAATATTCTATTGTAGTAGTAAGATTAAATAATATCAAGAATGAAAGAAAGAATAAAACAACTAGACAAGAGAGAATGAAATTAATATAATCTAGGAAAATCCAGTTAAAAAAAGTAGCTTCCAAAGCACTAAAACTAATATATTCTTAATAAAAAATCAAATACAATCCAATAATAGGATCCAAGCTATCATAGAAGATCAATGCTCTCAATCGAGGAGGAAATTATTTATGATGTGGACTTTCATAGTAGTGAACAAATAATATTACATTTCTCATGAGACCAATCCAAGAATAAATTTCATCTATATGTCCCACTCTATAATCCCTAGGATCTCTCAACAAACGAATCAAGCCTTTAGGTGTGTACACTAAACCTCATTTACAATAAACATGTACAAGATGATGATCAACCAAAATATGATGATCTAACCTCCACGCAATTTATCCATTTATAAACAAGAGAGAAAAAAGAGTAGAAAAAATATTATTTTTTCTAGCCACCCTTAATTAATGCACCCAACCATCAATAATTAATGCACCTAAATACATATCTAAGGTACGCACCCAATTTTGACTTTAGGACCAATATTTATCACAAACTCAAATAAAATCTAAATTCTCTCTCCAATTCAAGCACCTAAGATGATTTGTATCACATGACCTTAAATAACCAAATAAGTAAAATAAATCACTAGACGATGTGCAATGGTAGCTTAGATATATTCCTCCATCTTCCTAGAACTCAACAATACTTGGTTCACCACACTTTTCATCTTGCTAAGTTAGTGTTTGGCATCACTTTTAAAAGAAGAGGAAAACAAATGGAATGAGGGTTTCAAAATAGTAAGGAATGGAAAATGATTGACAATAAATTACAAAAGGAAAAATAAAAATAAAATGGAGAAAAGAACCTCCAATAATATTCAACCATGAAATAATTCAAATCACACTCAATAAATATGTATAATTTTTGTTCTTCATCTTCCACTGCAAACAAACGGGAAAAATGATAAAAATTAGGAAATAAATCTTTTATTACATATTCCTTATGAGTTAGGGTTTGATGGAGAGAAAAATGAGTAGAAAAAATATTAATTTTTCTAGCCACCATTAATTAATGCACCCAACCATCAATAATTAATGCACCTACACCTAGATACATATCTAAGGTAGGTGCCCAATTTTTACTTTAGGACCAAGATTTATCACAAACTCAAAGAAAATCCAAGAATAAATAATATTACATTTCTCATGAGGCCAATCCAAGAATAAATGTCGTCTATATGTCCCACTCTATAATCCCTAGGATCTCTCAACAAACGAATCAAGCCTTTAGGTGTGTACACTAAACCTCATTTACAACAAACATGTACAAGATGATGATCACCCAAAATATGATGATCTAACCTCCACACAATTTATTCATTTATAAACAAGAGAGAAAAAAGAGTAGAAAAAATATTAGTTTTTCTAGCCACCCTTAATTAATGCACCCAACCATCAATAATTAATGCACCTAAATGCATATCTAAGGTAGGTGCCCAATTTTGACTTTAGGACCAAGATTTATCACAAACTCAAAGAAAATCCAAATTCTCTCTCCAATTCAAGCATCTAAGATGATTTGTCTCACATGACCTTAAATAACCAAATAAGTAAAATAAATCACTAGACGATGTGCAATGGTAGCTTAGATATATTCATCCATCTTCTTAGAACTCAACAATAATTGGCTCACCACACTTTCCATCTTGCTAAGTTAGTGTTTGGCATCACTTTTAAAAGAAGAGGAAATAAATGGAATGAGGGTTTCAAAATAGCAAGGAATGGAAATGATTGACAATAAATTACAAAAGGAAAAATAAAAATAAAATGGAGAACAAAACCTCCAATAATATTCAACCATGAAATAATTCAAATCACACTCAATAAATATGTATAATTTTTCTTCTTCATCTTCCACTGCAAACAAACAGGAAAAATGATAAAAATGAGGAAATACATCTTTTATTACATATTACTTATGAGTTAGGGTTTGATAGAGAGAAAAAAGAGTAGAAAAAATATTATTTTTTCTAGCCACCCTTAATTAATGCACCCAACCATCAATAATTAATGCACCTAAATACATATCTAAGGTATGTGCCTAATTTTGACTTTAGGACCAAGATTTATCACAAACTCAAAGAAAATCTAAATTCTCTCTCCAATTCAAGCACCTAAGATGATTTGTCTCACATGACCTTAAATTAAATGATTTATACAAGATATTTGGTAATTAAATACATTTCTCCAATGTGCCTTTCATATTAAATGTATTTGTCTAATGTTCCTTTCACATTAATTAATGAGCCTATTACTCATCTACTCACTAAACCGTGACCCCAATATTAAATACATTTCTAATGTTACATGCAACAATCACCCAAGAAAAATATTGCACCAAAAAGTATGACACCCTATTTTAAAATGGATTACAACTTACAACATATTCAACATTTTTGTGGAAGGTGTATGACATCTTTCCAAAGATTCTCCCACTTCTATATATTACATAAGGTACCAAACATAAGAAAAATAAATTCACTATAAAAGGGAGACATCCCCATAGTCATTCTACATTATCTTAACTTCATTATGCTTATGAGTATTATCAAATCAACTTTAAAATTCATATGCTACATATCAATTTTATTTATCTAAACATAAAAGGTAGTATTCTTTGCCATAATAATAACAATCTAATTGTCACACTAAATATTTCTTTAACTTATATTTGAACAAATTCTCTAAAGCCAAATTTTTCCTTATAAGCATTAGAGTTGTCATACATTTTTCTCCTATAGTAAGAAGAGAATCCACAACCCATCTCTTTCTCTCACAACTTGCCACACCACTAAAAATGGTAGGCACATGTAACCTACTAGTATAAACTCTACTATCAAAATTTACTACCCAATTAAAATCCATGAATCCATATATATATACCCTTCCACTCAAATAAATCCATCATCCTTGGTAGAAAATTGAACACTCAAACATGTCTTAAATACACATGAATTACCTCTCACTACAAAAAATCCTTGTGATTAGTTCCCTTTTTTGCTCTGTGTTTTGCTTCCACCCACTGTTGTAATGTATTTTTCTCCAATTTTTTGAAAAAATTGATGCTATTTATCAGGCTAGCACCTTTTTTGGCATTTTTTGCGCTGATCAGGACAAGTAGGCGCTAAATCAGGCGCTAATTATCATTGGATTTAGCCCGGATTTAGTGCTAGATCTAGCGCTAGATGTAGCACCAGGTTTAGTGCTGGATTTAGCGACGCTAGATTTAGCGACGCTAGATTTAGCGTCGGATTTAGCACCAGATTTAGCATCGGATCTAGCACTGGATTTAGACAGTGGCATATTGACAAGAGATATTAACTTGTCTCATCGACACCGGAAACAAACATTAGAGGAACATAAGATATAATGTCAATGAGACATTGAGATATCGGTAAGACAAATAAGATTGTCTCATCGACACTCTTCAAGTAATGATCAAAATCATACACCGCTATACCGCTAGGAAGGTGAGCAACATATGCGGTAGAGCGGTATACACCACAACCCCACTGCTAGAAGGCTTCTATGGGGTGGTAGTATACCGTGCTATCGCCAGTTAGGAAAAATCCTCTTGCGGTATGGCGGTATATACTACACTATTGCCAAACAGTTAGAAGCCTCTCACGATATGGCGGTATACACTGCACTACCACTAGCACTGGATTTAGCACCGGATTTAAATAGTGGCATATCGGCAAGAGATATTAACTTGTCTCATCGACACCAGAAACCAACATCAGAGGAACATAAATCTAATGTCAATGAGACATTGAGATATCGATAAGACAAATAAGATTGTCTCATCGCCACTCTTCAAGTAATGATAAAAAACATACACCTCTATACCGCCAGGAAGGTGAGCAACATATGTGGTAGAGTGGTATACACCACAACCCCGCTACTAGAATGCTTTCACGGGGTGCTGGTATACCGTGCTACCGCCAAATAGTCAGAATACTCTCATGGTATGGTGGTATACACCGCACTACCGCCAGGCAGTAAGAAATCTCCCGTGGTATGGTGGTATATCATGCTACCACACCTCTCTCACAATCATCCAATGTACAAAGGTAAAAGCATAAACTTAACACTTATAAATTTAATAGATAATAGTAATTTTTTATTATAAAATATATGCATTTTGTTTTCTAAATTTGTTTGAATATTAAAAGATTTAATGATTAAACATATTTGAGTTTTTTCACATCAATATTTTTGCCGCCATGATGAGTTAGAACAAAATACCCAAGCCCTAATTTTTAACTCTCATTTTCACTAAGTTTTTTCGAGCTCCCTTTCCCTACACATGCCGCCATCATTAGAGTTTGAAACCTCAAGCTTTCTGAAGGAGTATCTGTCAATTTTCTCACTGATTTTGAGAGTTTTCTTCACAAAATTTTTTGTTGAGGCCGAATCAAGTAAAACTTTCATGGTTGATCATTTGTTTCCACTTATCTAAATTTGTTTTCAAAGACATTCCTTCTCGAATTCTCATGCATTTTTCTCTTGCTTTACTTTGTCGATTCCTTTCTTGTCTTGAGGATGACATCAAAGCACTTCTGGAGCTCGCATTTCTTCGAACAACAAGAAGCCGAGTAAGTTTATATGCACCATTTATTTGTATCTTACCTTCATTTTATGTCAAAAAAAGCTCGATTTGGACTCAATAGATATAAATGAATGGGTGTTTTATTTCTCCCATGCATCCTTATTTTGTAACCCTTCTATCTTGGCTTAGATTCTCTGGACTTAGCTCACTAGCAAAATAAATGAAACAAATCATACTCTCCATATTTGGTTTGATCGAACAATGAAAGATTTTTTATTTCTACATTTTTTCTCTTTCCTGGTGATAGCTTGGTCACAACCTCTCTAGAATATTTTTTCTATTTCCAAAAAGAATAGAGTGTAAAATTTTCTTTATTATATTTTTGAGCCTCCTTCATGGCTCCATGATTATGGCCGTGGGCTCTATTCAATGGTATTCTACGTTTGACTTTGATCTGGGGTTTTTTTAAAACCCATGACTCCTATTGCAGATACGAGCTCTCAGAAAAATGAGTGCAAGCCTTTTGGCACTATCTTTCACTTCTCATAAAGAAAAATAAATCCTTCCACATTTGGGTCTCGACCTAGAAACCCTAAGCCATGGGTTTGTAATATTCTTCATATCCTTCTCCTTTCTTTCAAGTATTTTATATTTTCATTTTTTAGAACCCGCTTCACAAGACAATTGCACTGTTTTTCTGTATGTTCATTTTTCTTAGAACAAAAAAAAAATGGAGATGATTGATGTACAGCATGGTGGGCTTCAAAGGTCTTCAAAGACACAAACACAAATTTTTTCAAGATCACTTGTGTAAGCCTCTAAGAAGCTTCTCAGGCTACTAATTTGTAATTAGTTTGCAATGGATTGTTTTCTCTTTCTTTGCCAATTTCCTATTTTATAGGGAGTTATGGTATGTTTCTTTCCAATCACAAGGTGCATTTCAGTGAACTTGACCATTCTGAATTATTTAAATGTAGACACCATATGGTCGATGCTGAATGCTATTGCTGCTCCAAGGCACTTTGACTTCTTCCTTAGACAGTTGGATTCCCTCAAGACATGAATGTGGTTATCATAGCTCTAAACACTCATTTCAACATGAAGAATGCATCAATGTGTAGTAGAATTTGTAAAGCACTTGTCTTTGATTATGAATGTTTTAGATTGTTACATATAGTCACGGTCACATTCTCATGATAGATTCCTTTGAAACTTGTGACAGGTATGTATTTGAGAACCAAATTGAGTTTATCAAGTAATCGGTACTTGAAGGAGAACATGTACTTAAAAAATTAGCTCATATGCTAATCTTTTGAATTATATATCAGATATCTTAATCTTTTGATTTAAATAGTAATAAGATATACGTTTCTTGGTTTGGTTGATTGGACTAAAATTTAGAGAACAAATGGAAAATGTTTTGGAGTTTTATATGTATTTTTATAAGACTTTTTAACTTTACAACATAGATTATGTAATATTCACTTTTGATTTTTTGTTAATTTTCTCATTATTGATGTTTTATCCTAAATCAAGCTGAGGGTGATGATTTTGAAAAGGATTGTAGGAAAAAAACAATGTCACACAAACTCTAGGTGGGATGCATTTTCTTAATGCCTGAAATAACTGTAGCATTTAGCTATAGAAGGCATTAGAAATAATTTTGCACCATAAACTGTTTAATGTACATATATTATATGAATCAACTACTTTTAATTTTCATTTTACTCCACTGAAATTCAATAAATCCTCATTTGCAATCATCAAGCCATTGGAAGGAACATTGTTTCCTTTTATTCTATTCTTGACATAATAACAACTAAAAGTTTTCATGTTATTTTCAAAATTGTTGGTTATTTGATGCTAGCTTAACTTTTCTTGCAATGGTTGTATAGGATGAAAAAAATAGCCTTATCAAATGCCTTTTTCCCAAGTCCTACTCTCTCAAGGTTAACAATCTCAATCTCACTAATAGTGATTACTAAGAAAGGTAATTCCACCAACTCTACCAAAAAATTTACCATAGGAACAATAAAAGCAGACGCTTTGAACGAAACTCCATGAAAACCAAGCTCTCTAAATGGTATATCAAACTCTAGTTCAAAATATTTTAGATGAGGCTGCTCCCATAACTCCGTTACTCGCTTGACAAATCCTTGAAACTTTGCATTGATTTTATTTTTCTTGTCCCTCTTTTTCTGTTCTTCCTCAATTTCATTAGGATCATACATTGACCTTCTTTCCCCTCCTAAAGTTTGGACCACATCCATTAGCTCCACATAAAATTGGACATCCTTGGTCTTCTTGGTTCACACCATGATATGGTTATGCAAATGAAAATGAAGCAAAGTAATCATCTCCTTCTCCATTGGCTAGAAGAATGCATGCTTAATGTTTTGACACATGATATCAGCTCTCTCTTCTGCTCTCATGGTTGAATATCAAAATCCATTATGATAGGCCTCTAGAGTTCCAGTCATCTTTCTTCCTCTTCCACAAAATGCTGGCATAATTTACTAATGTTTATTAGAATTGTTGCATGTTTTACATCATTGGAATGACATATTAGCTGTAACATTTTTTAAATTTTATTATGGTATGTGCACTTTGATATGATGTAATATGATTATGGTTTTGTTTCACATGTTGTAATATTAGATATATATCAAAAAAATAAATTATTGCATGAAATAAATAATAAATTTTCATTTTAAATGGTTTTTTTTGCAAAATACGGGTCTTCCAAAAGATCGAGATGATCCTCATGATATAGATCCAGAATATGTTGGTTATGGTATAGATCACATGGTAGAGGATGATGATGACGTAGATACAAAAGACACCGAGGTCGATTACGATGATGATGACGACGATGATGAGGCAGTTGCTAGTAGTGGCCAATGACATTCATGATCATATAGACTGCATCATGGATCATTGTTGATATATCATTATGATGCCTCTTTTCATGGTTAATATAATATGTATCATTTTCATGGCTTGCAGTACCATATTATTGAGTTGTATCATTTTGACATGTATCATTTTGACTTATATCATTTGGACATGTATCATTTTGACTTGTATTATTTTGAGCTATATAATTTATCATTTTTTCTTATATCATTTGTACATGTATCATTTTGACTTATGTCGACTGTTGGACATGTATCATTTTGACATGTTATTAATCTAGTGGCATATTTGACTCACTTGTTTTAATCACTTATATAGATATTTGAATCACTTGTTTTGATCTACTTATATAGATATTTGAATCTTTTTTTAATTATAAATGATGATTGCGTTATAATAATTATATTTTTATTTAATCATATGAGTTATTTAAGAGGCATGATATATTTAACTAATTAAATTGAAATAAAACATATTAAATTAATAAATGGAAGAAAAACAAGAAGCATTTTTAGAAGAAAAAAAGGAAGCAACAATGGAAGCCAAAATAAAAGAAAACTAGAAGAAATCTTGGAAGAAAAACTGGGCATTATCTAGGAAGCAAAAACATAAGCAATTCAGGTAGCAAACAAAGAAGTAATAACGGAAGCAATTTTAGAAGCATCAAAAGATGCAATAATAGAAGCTATATTAGAAGCAACAAAAGATGCAAAAATGGAAGCAAAGCTAGATGCAAGAAGCGATGTCATATCAGAAAAAAAATTGGAAGCAAAATTGGAAGAAAAATTGGAAGCAAAATTGGAAGAAAAACTGGAAGCAAACCTAGAAGAAAAACCCGAAGCAAAATAGAAAGAAAACCTAGAAGAAAAATCGAAAGAAAAATTGGAAGCAAATGTGGAAGCAACATAAGAAGCAAAACCAGAAGAAAAATTGGAAGCCAAACTGGAAGCAACAAAAGTCAGCGCTAAACCTAGCACTGAATCCGATGCTAAATCTGGAGCCAAAGTGAGCATATCAGTTTGTGCTGATTTTTGCACCATCAGATGTGCCAAATTCATGAAATCAAATGAACTAAAATCTGACGCTATTTTAGGTGCTAATTTCTTGTTTTATTGTAGTGTCTTCATCATAGTTCAATACTCCTTGTCTAGAATACATTTATACTTTCTTAAGAATCTTATTGTTTGGGCAATGCCTAGTTTGGTGTAAACCATAAAAAATACCAACTACACTTAAATAAAGGACATGGTTCAAGCCCTCTATCTCACATGGTCTAACAAAACACTACTCAATTAAAGATTCATCCCATATATATGAGAATGAAAACTAGTTTGTAATATTCTATCCATAGAGAGATACCTTATAAAACATGTCTTCCTACATGATCACAAACTTCTCTAGCTATGTAATATAGATTAGGTACTCAAAACCCCCATACAAAAAAAATGTTTACATATTTAATCATTCAACCATAAGGTTAAACACACATATTGATAAGAGAAATTTGAAATATATAAATTTCTCAATGGGAGAGTGGATATCACTAATATCCATTCACACTTCTAAGGAATTAACCCTTATATAGTAACCAACCCCTATACTTTCAAAAAAATTCCTCAAAACTAACTTTGTCATAGTCCTAAACCCATACATTAAAAGATAAATAGAAAAATAAAATACATATGAAAAACATGAGGTATACCTATTAGATTGTATTATTTGTCAAGTGGAGCTCTTCAAGAGTGACACAAAAAAATGTTCCTCTTCTTTTAGTGCTTTGAAATAATTTGTCTATTTGAAAATATCCTCATTAGATCTATGTTGAATTCACATTCAACCCCATGTGTAGGATCCTTGGTCTTTCTACTTATAATTATCAAGTGTCTCAACCCATTTTAACTCTTTATCTCCTACAACTAGGAGACATCAAGCCTCACCTCAATCTATCCAAAAATAATAGGTAAACATATAATCATCTTATGCTAGTTAAATTCCAAAATAAAATATCACAATATCTAGGAGCATCACTCTCCAAGGAAAATGATCACTCTATTCAACAGTAGAAGATTAACTCCAAATCATAGCCAATGCTCTGATTGCACGATTAGTACAAAAAATATAAAATCATTGTGGAACCGTAGTTTATATCTTCATAAGATAAGTTCATTTCTCTTTAACCAAAAAATCTACTCATAAGAAACTACCAAGACCTAACAATCAATTTAGGATATACTATGATACACTAGTACACAATATCCATATCGAACAACTATCTATTAACAATGATAGATCCATATTAATGCCAAAAATACCACAAAGAGTGATTAGGAGCTTCCCATTACATTGGGATAAATATATCTATGTTAGATTCAGAAGCACAACCATGTCATGCCAAAAATAAAATTGTGCACTTAGGAGTTTCCCATGGAATCATGGTCACAATCTTCAACATAGAAGATAATTGGTTAGAGCTAGCTATGTTCTTGCATAAATATCATATTGAACCATGAATTGGAAGCCTCTTATGATATCATATTTCATATCCTCTAAACTCAAAGGGTGCCTCTTACTTCTTCCTACTTGGCCTTCAAAATAAACATTCAATAGTTTTGTCTCACTATATTTCTACTAATCAACATGCCAATTTTCAATAAGGGCCATATGCCAATAAAATTAAATTTACAACACATGATTGTGATTTTAAATGAAATTAAAATGGTTGAAAAAATAAAAAAGATGCTCAAAAGGACTAGTAACTCACTACACCCATTTTTGTGAAGGATGTCTTTTTTGTACACATACAATACTATCAATAGTTTACAAATCTACTCATGTATTTTTCATGCAAGATATAGGTATACAAACATGAAACCTAAAAATCTATAACTTCATACACACAACCTCCAATAACAACAACAAAACTAAGGAATCATGTAGATCTTTCTCATGACACAAACATTTGATCCAAAACATCCTCAAATTTGAAATACCATAAATCCATAGCTATAAGACAACTATAGGTTAAAAAATAGAGATGGTGATCAATCCTCTAACCATGCTAAAAATAATGCATGAAATAATGAAAAAAAATCCATTTAGACAATCCTCATGAATTAAAATCCAAGAAAAAAATATTCTACATGCTTGCAAAAGACCACAAATTTAAATGGAAAATTTACAAAAAAATAATCATACTAATCTGTAAAAATTGACACATCTAAAACACCTACAAATAGACAACCACAAGATTAAAATTACAAATCTACAACCATAATATTCAAATTCTAAATTAATTAATATCAAAAATATGAATATGCAAATCTAATATTTGACGAATATGTAATAAGTAATTAAATGCATTCAAAGAACTAGGTGGATAAATAGAAGTTCATGATTAGGATATGACAAAATCCTCTACCAAGTACATGGATTTGAATAGATAAGGTGCTAAAAGATAAGTCTAGGTCACCACATATCCAACTCCACAAACTCCATATAACTAGGGACTTGTCTCATACCACCAAATAAGAGCTTAAAATATACATATGACATATTCTAGTAGTATGAGGATGAACTGCAAGTAAACTTGCAACATGATTTGTAATCCAATCATCATCCTCAAGAAAATCCTCCATATTGAGCTTCCAAAGCTCAAAGTTCATTTCATCGAATCTCCCACTCTCTATTCTAGAAGTGCTTTCTATAATATCTTGAAACAAGATCAACTAAACCAAAACACCACTCAAATAAGGACTAATGTCACAAGGATGGTGCCCTCTATTATAGCTTGAAACTAGGCTCTAATACCAAATAAAATAAAATATGAAATAATTTCCTACATAACAATATGAGGAGAGATGTCTCTATTTATCTAATCTATGCTAATTCTAATAACATTTTGACATTGTAACAACACTAAAGAGTAACAAGAATAAAAGAAAAAGTAAAATAATTTCACAAGAGAGAGAGAGAGAGACACTAATACCTTGAGAAAAATATTTTAAGAAAAAAATAGCCTTCAAGTGTTGAAACTAATTTATTCTCAACAAAAAATTATAATAGAATATTAGGCTCTAGCACTTCACATGAGATCAACACTTTCAATTAAAAAGGAAGTTGTACAAGGTGTGTCCTTCAACAATAGTGAACAATTATTCTTACATTCCTCATGATAGTAATCTAAGAGTACATGAGATTCATATGTCTCACTTCACGCTCATCATAATCTCTCAATATATAACTCAATATTCTAGGAGCATAACCCATGCTTCTCTCACTATAAGCATTCAAAAAATGATGATTAACCAAAAGGTAATGTTTAACCTTCACCCCACGATTTCTATTTATATGCAAGAGAGAAACAAGAGTGGAAAAATTACAAAGTTTTCTAGTCACCCTTAATCAATATAACTAAGCACCAATATTTAATGTACTCAAGTACATCTCCAAGGTGGGCACCCAAATTTGACTCTAAGACCAAAAGTCATCACAACCTCCAAGTCAACTCAAATTCTCTCTCTAATTCAAGTACCGAAGATGAATTTTCTCATGTGACTCTATATTAAATACTTTTTACAATACATCTAAAATTAAATAAATTTCTCTAATATATTTCTCACATTAAAAATATTTTCTTAATATTCCTTCCTCATTAAATCATTATCCTATTAAGCTATGTTCCCACTAAACCATGAACCTCAATATTGAATGTATTTATCTAATGTGCCCCCACATGAAATGGATTTCTATTGTTACACACAATAAACACTTACGAAAAATATGCACCATAAATTGTGACATCCCATTCCGAGATGAATCACAACTTTACAAAATATTCAATATTTACTAATAATAATGGTATTAGTCAAAAAATCAAGCACTTATTAGCAAATACAAAATTATACACAACTAAGACTATTGTTACTATTGCAAATCAAGGATAGCCTAATAGACTTTGATCATTAAATAGTAAGCATAACCCTATAAATACACATTTTATTTCTTTTTATTTTCACTTAAAAGATATGAATTAAATTATAATAGATTTATTTGAAACATAAATTTGGTTCTCAAAACATATAACTTAACCAAACTACTACTACATAACCTAACCAAATAAATTAATTTTTAAATGTGTTTTGATGCTAGGGACTAGTGACTATGAAACATTTGTTATATATGGTAACATCTACTCTTTTTACCAACTAATCTAATTTATTCTAGTTCTAGTTTTATTGCTATTGTAATTTCAAACATTTATTGGAGTTACTTGAGCTATTTTTATTGGTAATGAAAGGATCTACCTTAAAATATTGTAACCATATATTTATAAGAAATGTCTTGGAAGAAAGATGACTATTCAAAATAACATTCCAAGTATAATATAATATTTGACTCATTATTCATTGTTGTAACATAAGCAAGCATTATAATAAATTTTCTTTAATTGGCTATTGAATCATGTGATTTATGGATAAGAGCACGTTTTTTTGTTTTTGTTTTGATAAATGATTTTCTTTTATTAAGGGTAAATAAGTTTTATATAGATCCTAATATCTAGTGCAACAAAATATTAGCTAAATTTTAGCTAACCAATAACATAAAAGTAGTGTAGAAACCAAAGTTCAAGAAAACCAAGAAACTAAATAGAAACAAGAAAGAACATAAACCTGGGGTTGATCCTACAGTGTGTTGGTTAAGTTGTGGCATTGTTGACATTGCCACCAAGGTTCAAATCACTGCTAGGCTACTATGATTGTAAGCTTGTGATTTCACTGATCTAGTGTGCTCATAGATTGTGAACTATTGCGACATTCATGCCAATGGTTTCATAGGTGTTCATGCCCATTGCAGACCCTCATTGGGTTGGTGTACTTGAGGGCTCTATGTCCTCATTGGGCTATTGTGCTTGTAGGTCTAGTTGGTTATTTTGTGTTCATGTCAGGGATGAGGTACCCCATTTGTGGCCTCACTGCATAGATCCAATCAAAAGCGTGTACCAATAAAAAAACAACACAAACCCATAACCAACTACAACTTTCTTGGTGTCTTAGATGCCTCTAGCTTCTCATAGAATTTCCATAAAGTCTGAAAAATTATTTTAGCTCCTTCTCATTAGTTTTGACCATTTTCAATTATAATGTTGAGATACATATTATTTTACATAAAAATGTAAAATATATATAATGAAAATTTGGGGTTCTTATTGGCACTTTCATATGTTCTAAAAATAGGGTTTAGGGGAATTTACTAGGTCCATGTGAGTGGCATTTGTTATTTTGCATAGTTAATTTTGGCTCATTGGGCTTTATAGGTAAAAAAAGCTATTAGGTGGGAATTTATATTCTTGATTAATGCTAGAAACCATAATTTTGGAAAATATTGTACTTCAAGGATTTGCATTTTTCATGTTCGCATTGTGAAATTGTGGGCTATATTTTGAGGAATCTAAGGGTATATGAGCCTCTTTTAAAGACATTGGTACTAAATTTGGTTGTGTATTGGAATGTTTTGTGTGTCTTATTATGTTGACATTTGTTGTCTTGTTTGAATTTTATAATTAATAGCTTGGGACAAAGAGATGATACTTTGGACTTTCATGTTGGGTGCTTGAACATTAATAATAATTATTTATTTTTTAATCATACTGATGATGTGTGTAGCTATGTTGCTTATAATGATTGCAAAGTTAGATGACCCAATTTATAAGTAGAATTGTGAACTAGCTATTTGATGAAGCCTCACAAGGTGGGCATCACTATTTGGTGTAATTTTTTAATATTTTAACTATTTTTGGTATCATTTATTATTGGTTGAGAAGGAACCTTTTGCCAACAATAGGAAACCTTTATATGAAGCTTGGTAGGGCTTATAATTTTGCTAGGATTGATGGTTGTTCACTTTGATAACACAATGTTTGTGTAATTATCTATATTTATATATTATATGTATTAAATCATGACAATAATGTAAATTCTACATGTAAAGCATTTCATAATTTTCATGTTTAGCCTATGTAATATTATGTATTAGAATTTAAGGATTAGGATTTGATTGAGTTGATGATGTTGGATGAAGACGTGTGGTTGATTGACATTCAATGATTGGTTTTAGCTTGTGGTCTAGTTGGTGGAGTATTATTCTGTTTTGCATTTAGTTAATTACTATTTTTCTACATATGTACCTAGTTAGGATTAACACACTTAGTTAATTGTGTCAGTTAGTTACATGCCCATGTCTTATGCACTTGATTTCCACTTATCTTGTTAATGAGTCAATCAATTACTATTGTTTGGTGTTTCTACACAGCAAAAACTCAAACATAATAAAAGTTATCCTATCTCTCTTGAAAGGTTGGTCTCTATGAACAAAGAGATAACCCCAAGGCCTCGCGGGTGTCAGGTCCTGACAATGCAATAGAAAAAAATGAGTGATAAAATGTGAAAATGCTGGTAATCACAAGGGGTCTTACGAAAAAATGATGGAAGCTCTAAACTCATCAGATTTTAAGATATGGTGATGCTTTAATTTCTAGTTCTAACCAAATAATTAAAGAAACAACAAAAGATGAGGGTTTCATAAGTCGTAATGTTAACATTACTTCTAAGATTAACCATGCAAATGATGAAATACTTGGAATGGACCAATCCCTTAAACTAATTTATGTTCGACCTAGACTATACCTGCAATCTTGCAGAAAACAATGCAATCTTCTAAGGTGTTAAATATTTTCAGACTGTAGGCATTCATTCAATAAAACTGGATGAATATCTACAGTTGAACTAAGCACATAAATATGAGGTACACGTTGACCTTGCACAACATTCCCACAATCAAGAAGCTACCCAAAGTATGAACCAAGGATTGCTACAACACTCCAAGCATTACTAACTAAACCTAAGATATATTCAAACATTTCCAAGTGATTTTAAAAGATAGAACAAGAATCATGCAAGATTATTCAATGCAAAGAAGGCACCAGTCATAGCATAATGTCTACTCTTTGTATTAAATCATCATATTAGCAACAATTCTGGTCTATTACAACACTTTCTTGAAATGTATACTAACTTCTAATCTTCTAGCATGCTACTCTACTGCTAAATCTACTATCTACAAGTCTTCTGACTTAGTCTTCTCAATCAACTAGTGGGAGAACGAACGAACCCAACCAATTCAAACCCTTACAAATGAGGCCAAAGGCCATACTTATAGAAACATTCCCACGTGAACCAGAGCTAGGGTTACAAAGAAGCTCGACCACCAACCAAATTGGCCCTAATAGCCAGAAATAACTCATCGTCAAGCAATGAATACAACAAGAATCCCCATTAGATTGATATGGGATCTCATAAAGTCAAGGAACAGATCCTCGAGCCACACCCACCATCAATACTTCACTCGCAGGAACAAGAATGCGCATGAAATACCATCTCGAAGACAAGCCATTGATCAGATCCGAGCTGGGAAAATGAACAACTTAGATTGAGTCATACCAGGTTGAGTCCACCATGTTACGTCTACCCGCCATTAATGGCCACCAACCAAATCGACCTTGCATGCAGTGATGGGTTTCATTTGATAGCAACCACAAATCTTGCCAAGTATTCAAAGTACACCCATTCTTCCCTAGCTTGATCCAACCTGTATTCAAATGGGCCACCATTAATGCCCAATACATCATCAGAATCCAAGCTGATTCATTAGAGTTCCTAAGGAAAGAAAATCATGCACAAACCTAGGCGAAAGTGAAACCAAAGACAAGTGGAGGCAGAACCACGAGAAGAATAGGAACAATGACACAAAACAAGCGGGGGTGGAGGTGGAGATGGAAACAAGACAGGAAAGGAAGGAAAATAGGTAGAGGTGGAGATGAAACCAAGATGGGAAAGGAAGGAAAACAGGCATAGGCAGAGATGGAACCAACCTCGGTAGAAGCGGAGATGGAACGAGAATGGGAACCGAACCATGAACTTTTCCAAAGTTCAAAGTTAAGTTCCATCTCGGTACCGGTTTCTGGTGGAAGAAAGGAAGAACGAATTAGACCCAAAGGAAAGAAGCAACCCAATGGCCGATTACAACGAAACAACAAAGACATAGGAAGCAGAGCCAGAATGAGAATGGAAACCAAACCGTGAACTTTGCCAAAGTTCAAAGTTCAGCTCCATCCCAGTCCAGCCTCTGACAAAACGAAAGAAAAGGAAAACAGAGGAAAACCTAAGGGAGGAAACCAACCCTTAGGCTGAAAATGGGCAAAGCAACGAAGAAAACGAGAAGGCAGGAAGTGGATCCGGAATGGGAATGGGAACATAACCGATAACTTTATGAAAGTTTAGAGTTCAGTCCCATCCCAGTTCCATCTTTAGCAAATGAACGAAAACATGAAGCAAAGAAAACCTAAGGGAGGAAAGCGACCCTTAGGGCAAGAAAAAAAAAATGAAGAAGAAAGCAAGGAAGCGGGAAGTGGAGACGGAACGGGAACAAAAACTGAACCGTGAACTTTGTGAAAGTTCATAATTCAGTTCCATCCCGGTTCCACCTTCAATAGAACAAAAGGAACAAGGCAAACAAAGGAAAACCTAAGGGATGAAACCAACCCTTAGGACCCAAACAAAAACACGAAGGGGAAAAAATAGAAGGAAAAATAAGACCACCCCAGAGAGGACATCCACAAGACTCCAAAATAACCAGAAACTCAACACAAAGGCACCCACAACCAAAGGAAGCACCAAAGACCAAAACCCTAATCTTTTCAAAGATAAGCACAAAAGAGGGGCAGGCCATAGAAACAGGCCAAAAGGGAAGGACAAGAGAGGGTCCCCACTTTCAGTGGGGCATGTGTGCAAAATTGCACAACAAATGGCAACTCCATTGGGGAAATGCTCCAGAGAATTTCGATGACAAACTGGCATCATGAACTCAGAATCTCTAGTTTCACTTCAAGCATCAGGTTACAAATAGACAAGGTTTCAGACATCACTAACAAGCCAACCTTTCCTATACTAGGGTCAAAGTGTGTGCATATGCATTCATTTCCTTTTCCTAAGCTGCAACAAGGACCAAACTCAGTCTGACCGGGCTACCTAAGGATCCTAACTCCAAAAGCAACCTGGATAGAGCCTCAATGTTAGTTAGGCGTCCATAGCCCCAGTGAGGTTATCACTATGACCCTCCCTAGCATAGCTCTACTAATTTCCAAGCATCCATAGCCCTAGTAGAGATAGTAGGATACCCTTGAAAAGGTGAACATTTTGTTTAATTTTCAATATTTTCTTTTCTTTTCTCTTTTCGGTATTCTCTTTTGAGATTTTCTTTTAAAGCTTTACTTTTCACCTTGCAAGCAATGAAGCCCACACTCAAGGATGAGAACCACAGAGGCACAAGAGAAAAATTTAAGATTTTTCACTCAGTTAGACCTCCTAAAGACCATATGCAACCTTGGAATTCTTAAGATTTGTGTGAAGATATAAGACCCAAATACATTCCAGAATTTAACTTAGTCAAGTGACACTAACTCCCAACTCATGCAACATCAGATGAAGGAAATATACCAGTTTGAATGACTCTAAAAAGATGATAAGAGTTTTTGAAATAAATCCCAGAGTAGACCTAGACAAGCATCCAGTTGAACAGATGCAACAAGCCCAGAAGAAAGTAGAGCAATCCCACAAATGTAGAGCAACAGGGAAAACCAACCCAAGCAGACGAAAGAAAACCAAAACCAGAAGAGACCCAAACCAAAACACAACAAGCAAGCAAGGAAAAACAAAAGAAACCCTACTCAAACCAAGGCAAGCTAACCCTAAAGCAATCAACCCACCAAAAAAACCACCTAACCTAAGGAAAGCAGGAAAGTGTTGTATTTATAGGAAACCTACATTACTAAAGAAAAAAGAGCTATGTACAAAGATATTTACAAAGAACTACATTCAGGAAAGGCCAACTGACAGTCACACCCATTGGGTTTTGCAATGCATGTACAAGAAAATGGACAATCGTTATAGTTCTCAACCATGCAAATTTATCCTTATATTCAGAGAAAATAAATTCAATATTGCAGCATTCAAATTCTACCCCAACATCACGAAGAATCAACAATTGAGAAGGCTCATTAAACCCGTGATTAATCCATAAACACATTCATTTTTCCTCATTCCCATGATCAAAATGATAAGTGCAGCTATGAAGATTAATAGGAGCAAGGAAGGATATAACTTGGGTGTCATCACATGGGGGTGGCAACATTTGACAATCGAGAGCGAGCACTACATTGTCGATCATTGCATTGGAAACCTCAGGAAGATACGGTGGAGGGTGGAGCATTTCAAGAATCAAGCTTGCATAAGGTAGAGAGAATGGGGCAACAAACACTTCTTCCATGTCTTCTTCTTGATTTTTAGCATCTTCATTGGCTGTCCCATCATACACTACTGCAAACTTCATTGATTCATCCTCAACTATGAATGGCTCCTCTTTCTGAGTGGAGGATTGCCCCTTACTAGCGAAGGAGAGGATCTTGAACTCTATTCTTAGTGAATCTTCACCAAAGATTTTTGTTGTCCCTAGGAAATCAACTTTTCCTTCTTGATTTTTAGCTTTAGTGTTTGTTGTCCTAGCACTAGTTTGTGTCAGATTTCCTAGTTTATCTGCAATGTGTTATCCTATAGATGCTAACATCTTTTCTGCGTCATGGGATGAATCATTCTCCTCGATAGTTGGCTGCTCCAACTCATTCAAATGACACCATGTTTGAGTGATAATTTTTTCACATGATGGACAAGTAAACTCTGAATGTGGTGCATTGTGAAATCTGCATTAGGTGGATATCAACACCTCCTCTAGTCTTCGTTCGTCCTTGCTTCCCAAACATTCTTGGATCAGCCCTTCAAATGCCTGGGCTACCATGATTGTCAATTCTTCCTCTGGGTCTGCAAGGGCTAAAGGCTGATAGATTTTCCAAAAGGGAATTTCTCCCTGCTAGACCCCTTCAACTCTACTCAAGAAGGTTAGACACTCCAATTCACTATTCCTATGGCTGCCATGAATTCTACATCTATCCGCCAATGTGAATTGCTGCAATGGTTTCCTCAGTCTTCTATTTAAATCTGCATGTAGCTGAGTGATGTTAATTTGCACATGCTGCTCCATTTCAACCCAACTTTCATTTGCCTTCATTTTTTTTTTTGATTTTATGTTTCAGCTTTAAAAGTGATCTCCTTATCTCAGATTTATTCTTGAAAGTGCTCTTCTTCTTCTCCTGGTATAGATCCGGTTCTCCTTCTGGGCCTCTCAAGAGAAATGGCATTTAGAAAATGCTCCAGCTTGCTTGTTCAGGTCCTCCTTCTAGCGCCAATCCTATTGTTTGGTGTTTCTGCATAGCAACAACTTAGACAAAATAAAAGTTATCCTATCTCTCTTGAAAGGTTGGTCTCTATGAACAAAGAGATAACCCCAAGGTATCATGGGCGTTAGGTCATGGCAATGCAGTAGAACAAACTCAGTGATAAAATATGAAAATTCTAGTAATCACAAGGGGTCTTACGCACAAATGCTGGAAGCTCTAAACTCATCATATTTTAAGATATGGTGATGCTTTAATTTCTAGTTCTAACCAAATAATAAAAGAAACAACAAAATATGAGGGTTTCAGAAGTCCTAATGTTAACATTACTTGTAAGATTAACCATGCAAATGATGAAATACTTGGAATGGACCAGTCCCTTAAACTAATTTCTATTCGACCCAAGCTATACCTACAATCTTGCAGAAAATAGTGCAATCTTCTAAGGTGTTAAAGATTTTTAGACTCTAAGCATTCATTCAATAAAACTAGATGAATATCCACAATTGATCTAAGAAAATAAATATGAGGTATAGGTTGACCTTGCACAACATTCCCACAATCAAGAAGCTGCCCAAAGTATGAACCAGGGATTGCTACAACACTCCAAGCATTAAATCACAAGCATTACTAACTAAACCTAAGATATATTCAAATGTTTCCAAGTGATTTTAAAAGATAGAACAAGAATCATGCAAGATTATTCAATGCAAAGAAGGCACCAGTCATAGCATGATGTCTTCCCTTTATATTAAATCATCATATTAGCAACAATTCTAGTTGTTACAACACTTGCTTGAAAAGTAAACTAACTTCTAATCTTCTAGCATGCTACTCTACTGCTAAATCTACTATCTACAAGTCTTCTAACTTAGTTTGCTCAGTCAACTAGTGGGAGAACAAACAAACCCAACCAATCTGAACCCTTACAAATGAGGCCAAAGACCATACTTATAGAAACATGCTCACATGAACTAGAGCTAGGGTTACAAAGAAGCTCGGCCACCAACCAAATCGGCCCAAAAACCAACAATAACTCACCGTCAAGCAATGAATGCAGCAAGGACCCCCATCAGATCGATCTAGGATCACACAAAGTCAGGGAACAGATCCTCGAGCCACACCCACCATCAATACTTCACCTGCGTGAACAACAACACACGTGATACACTAGCTCGAACACAAGCCATCAATCAGATATGATCTAGGCAAACAAATGACTCATATTGAGTCATAGGAGGTTGAGTCCACCATGTTATGTCTGCCTACCATTAATGGACACCAATCAAATCGACCTTGCATGTGGGGATGGGTTTCATCTAACAATAGCCACAAATCTCACCAAATCTTCAAAGTACAACCATTTTTCCCCAGCTTGATCCAACTTGCATTCAAATGGGCCACCATTAATGCTCAATACACCATCAAAATCTAGGCTGATTCTTTAGAGTTTGTAAGGCAAGAAAATCACACACAAACCCAGGTGGAAGTAGAACCAAAGAAAGGCGGAGGTGGAACCACGAGCAAAATAGGAACAAAGACACAAAATAGGCGGGGGTGGAGCCAAAGATATAAACAAGATGGGAAAGGAAGGAAAATAGGTAGAGGAAAATATAGAACCAAGATGGGAAAGGAAGGAAAATAGGTGGAGGTGGAGACAGAAACAACCCTGACAGAAGCAGAGACGAAACAGGAATGGGAACCGAATCGTGAACTTTGCCAAAGTTCAAATTTAAGTTCCATCCCGATACTGATAGAAGAAAGGAAGAACGAAGTAGACCCAAAGGAAAGAAACCAACCCGAAGGCCAATTACAATGAAACAACAAAGACACAGGAAGTAGAGCCGAAATGGGAACAGAAACCGAACCGTGAACTTTGCCAAAGTTCAAAGTTTAGCTCAATCCCGATCCCGCATCCAAAAAGATGAAAGAAAAGGAAAACCGAGGAAAACCTAAGGGAGGAAACCATCCCTTAGGCCGAAAATGGGAAAAGCAATGAAGAAAATGAGAAGGCGAGAAGCAGAGCTGGAACGGGAACGAGAACAAAAACAAGAATTTTATGAAAGTTCAAAGTTAAGTCCCATCCCGGTTCTGTCTTCAGAAAATGAAAGAAAAAGAAAAGCAAAGAAAACCTAAGGGAGGAAAGCGAACCTTAGGAAAAAACAAACAAAATGAAGAAGAAAGCAAGGAAGCGGGAAGCAGAGCTAGAATGGGAACAAAAACTGAACTGCGAACTTTGTGAAAGTTCATAATTCAGTTTCATCTTAGTTCCCCCACTGACAGAACAAAAGGAACAAGGCAAACAAAAGAAAACCTAAGGGAGGAAACCAACCCTTAGGACCCAAACAAAAACACTTAGGGGAAAAAATAGAAGGCAAAAGAAGACCACCCTAGAAAGGACATCCGCAAGACTCCAAAACCACCAGGAACTTAACACAAAGGCACACACAACCAAGGCAAGTACCAAAGACCAAAACCGCAAGATTTTCAAAGATAAACACAAAAGAGGGGGCATGCCATAGAAATAGGCCAAAAGGGAAGGCCAAGAGAGGTTCCCACTTTAAGTGGGGTGTGTGTTCAAAACTGCACAACAAATGGCGACTCCACTGGGGAAATGCTCCAAAGCATTTTGATGACAAACTGGCATCATAAACTCAGAATCTCTGGTTTCACTCCAAGCATCAGGTTACAAATAGACAAGGTTTTAGACATCACTAATAAGCCAAAATTTCCTATACCAGGGTCAAAGTGTGTGCATATGCATTCATTTCCTTTTCCTAAGTTGCAACAAGGACCAAACTTAGTCTGACCGGGCTACCTAAGGATCCTAACTCCAAAAGCAACCTGGATAGAGCCTCACTGCTAGTCATGCATCCATAGCCCCGATGAGGTTATCACTGTGACTCTCCATAGCATAGCTCTACTACTAGCCAAGCATCCATAGCCCTGGTAGAGATAGTAGGATACCCTTGAAAAGGTGAACATTTCATTTTATTTTCAGTAGTTTCTTTTCTTTTCTCTTTTTGGTATTCTCTTTTGAGATTTTCTTTTAAAGCTTTACTTTTCACCTTGCAAGCAATGAAGCCCACACTCAAGGATGAGAACCAAAATGGCACTAGAGCAGAATTTAATATTTTTCACCCAGTCAAACCTCCTAAAGACCATATGCAACCTTGGAATTCTTAAGATTTGTGTGAAGATATAAGATCCAAATACATTCCAGAATTTAACTTAGTCAAGTGACACTAACTCCCAGCCCATGCAACATCAGATGAAGAAAATCTACCAGTTTGAATGACTTTGAAAATATGATAAGAGTTTGTAAAAGAAATCCCAGAGCAGACCTAGATGATAGCTAGTTGTACAGATGCAACAAGCCTAGAAGAAAGTAGGGCAATCCCACAAACTTAGAGCATCAGGGAAAACCAACCCAAGCAGACCAAAACATACCAAAACCAAAAGAGACCCAAACCAAAAAACAACAAGAAATCAAGGAAAAACAAATGAAACCCTACTCAAACCAAGGCAGGCTAACCCTAAAGCAATCAACCCACAAAAAAAACCAACTAACCTAAGGAAAGCAGGAAAGCGGATTATTTATAGGAAACCTACATTACTAAAGAAAAAAGAGCTATGTACAGAGATATTTACAAAGAACCACATTCAGGAAAGGCCAATTGACACTCACACCCATAGGGTTTCGCAATGCATGTACAAGAAACCTTGCAATCGTTATAGTTCTCAACCATGTAGATTTATGCTTATATTTATAGAAAATAAATTCAATATTGCAGCATTCAAATTCTACCCAAAAATCACGAAGAATCAACAATTGAGGAGGCTCATTAAACCCATGATTAATCCATAAACACATTCTTTTTTTCTCATTCCCATGATCAAAATGATAAGTGCAGCTATGAAGATTAACAGGAGCAAGGAAGGATAGAACTTGGGTGTCGTCACATGGAGGTGGCAACATTTGACAATCAAGAGCGAGCACTACATCATCAATCACTGCATTGGCAACCTTGGGCAAGCACGACGGAGGGTGCAACATTTCAGGAATCAAGCCTGCATAAGGTAGGGAGAATGGGGCAGCAAACACTTCTTCCACGTTTTCTTCCTGATTTTTAGCATCTTCATTGGATGCCCCAGCATACACTGCTACAAACTTCATTGATTCATCCTCAACTGCCAATGGTTCCTCTTCTTGAGTGGAGGACTGCCCCTTACTGGTGAAGGAGAGGCTCTTCAACTCCTTTCTTAGTGAATCTTCACCAAAGATTTTTGTTGTCCCTAGGAAATCAACTTCTCCTTCTTGATTTTCAGCTTTAGTGCTTGTTACTTCCTTTTATTCCTTGATTAAAATACATTTTTTCTATCATATCGAGTTTTTGCATTACTATGCTTTCCTTTAGCATTATTATTATTCTTGTGTTAATATACTACACTAATTGAATATTAGATTATCATTTTATTAAATAAATTTTTATATCTATATAGACAAACTTCTTGAGATGTTTTGGAAAATATTATCCCACTGATATGAATGATTATTTGCATTAATATTATTACTAAATATCTACATTTATACTATATTTTCATAAATTATTAAAATAAAATTTAATTAATTAATTAGCCGATAGGCTACATACAGTGTCAGATTTTAGCTTGAAACAAATCTTACGCTTGCAAACCACTGCTGGGTCATTAGAAAACAAGTTTTAGGTGTTGTTTAATGGTAAACCAACTACCATTTAATGGTAAAATCCTCCAAAATATCACTTATCATGTAAAAGCCAGATAAATATTGATTTTCCAACTATATGGGAACATTCTATTTCCATTTGCAATATTTTTTGTCAAATTGATGGAAACTTTTTTTCTTATTTTGCATTGCTTTATGTTTTAAATTTGTATTTAAATATTTCAAAATCAGATAATACTTATTTCAGAGAGAATATTTAAAGGATCGTGAGGGTTATGATGAAAACTTTGAAGAAGTAAGGCTAGGTATGCAAATAAAGAATGATGTCATTCTTATCAAGGCTTTGAGGAAAAATGGTAATAGAATTGGTGCAATGCTGGCCTTTGAAATAAAGGAGAAATTTTACTCTCTTGCTTTTTTGTGTGAACACACTCCTCATCTGTCGACAGTACCACCAGTGTTAGAGTTGCCTTTAGAACTAGCACCAACGACGATATCAGAGGCTAAAAGGGAAGACACAGAGGTGTTCACTGCAAATCCAAGCTTTGGGGACCAACATGGCCATCCTGTCAAAGCTCGGATTTAGCAGGAGGGGAATGATGACGAAGAACCGTTCATGTGTTATGACTTTTTTTCTAATGATTTGGGTTTGCAGGGTCTGCTTGAGGGACAAGATGAAAATTTTGTTCAAGGTGGTGATTATATGGAGGAGTGATTGTCAGAGATTTCATGGTTTTTTGGTTGTTTGTCTTCTAGGGATATGAGGACGTGTCATCATTGTGGCTGCTAAAAAATGCACGGGGTTAATTTATCATTTGTGGTTTGGGTTTTCAAATTTTGTAATCTAGGTATTAGTACCGAATTGTATATAATTGGGGAATTCATAAATTATTAGGTAGTGTATATAGTTTATTTTGTCATGGCTAGTCAGTTTTCTCATTGACATTTTGGGGTGATCTTTTGCTAAAAATAGTAAGATCGGTCCTTTTGTACAATTTTTTTCTTTTAGGGGCTATAACCAAAGGTTTTCTCTCTGGATCTTTCCTACCAGTATGCCCCCTAGAGCCAGGATCTTGTAATACCTATCTATTATACTATTAATAATATCATGGCCTACCACTCTTGCTTAAAAAAAAAGAAAATTCTTTAAGAGAAAATCTAGATTTATCTAAGTTTATTTCAATCCATTATTTAACACTTATTATTAATTATTTAATGTAATCTCATACACCTAAAATTTGGAGCATTTGAAAACCATACACATCCATACACATAAGCATACTATCTAGCATATTAACATACATATAGTTTTCTGTCGACTTAATCGTTAAACCTCCTTTAAATTTAAGTGCTAATAAGAACATACACTAGTCTTACATGCTAGAGACAAAACATTAAAAATGAATTTTCTAAGTCTAGATTTAAAAAATAACCATAATGTGCATTGAGCTTCCATGCGAAAGACATGGATGTTTAATAATAATAATTTATTTTTAATTAATTATAACTGTATGGATTTGTTATCAACGATGGCTAACAGATTGAAGTGTGGAATCTTGCTGGCCATGCAAGAATTAACACTAGGAGATGGTTTTAATTTTTTAGTTCAATTTTTTTGAAGACATATGACGTTGGTCAAGTAGGAAGTAATTTTGAATGTTAGGTTGTCATGCATTTGTCTTGTAATTTTGTATTTGAATGATGAATTTTTTCTATTCTTATTTTGATGTTACCTTTTTCTTCTAAGTGCTTTTGTAAGTGTTAGGTATGGGCAAGATTATCAAATATGGAAATTGTATTAACATGAATTTACACCCCTAGTGAAAATCCCCTTTTTTCCCTTTAAAACCTTAGAGAATCAAAAGTGGGTTTAATTCCACTTAATCTTGCTGCTTGCATTTCACTTGGCGCCTAATTTGTGTGTCGGTGGGGGAATTTCTGTCAAGGACGCCCGCGCGATGCGTAGACGTTTGTGCGGTGTGCTTATGTCCCTAACAGATTCCTATAGCTGAGATTGCAGAGGCGTTACACTTTCGATTGGAAATCGAAGAGTAATGCTCCTCCTCGGCTAGCCGACCCGAATATGGCTATTTTTCACCTTCTCCTTCATATTTTTGATCATTCCATCTATTCTCAAGTTTTTGCAAGTCTTGCTAGACCATTTGAGCACTCTTTGAGAATTCAATTCCAAGCTTTGTAGTAGCATCCATCACTCCATTACAGCAACTCAACACTCTATCACTCCAACAGGGAGAGTACATGACATACACCATGGAAACAAAGGCTTGAGCCCCTCTCGTTCACTCCTCCACAACCCTTGAACACTTTGGATGGAGGCGGTAAAGCTCCTCCCTTCTCTCCTTTTTCTTTTGATTGGGTAAGCAGTTACTATTTTGTGGTGTTTCTTGCATACATAGCTTGCAATTCTTCTTTTATCATTTATTTCTATATTCCATACTTGGCTTTCTGTGGAGGTGGAAACACCAAGACGAGGGTCTGACTGAGGCAGGCCCCTATACAGCCCCAAAAATTCCCCCCTTCCTTATATGTAGGTGGAGAGTGCATGGAGCAAGCTGGCAAGGAGAGCATCCTATGAGATTGTCTTCATCACCTTAGTGGTAATACATTTCCTTTATCATATTCACATTTTCTTTTCTTTCCTCTTAATCTCGCAATACTACTTTAAGAATTCCTAGACTAGGCTAGTGGTCTTCCTTTTTGAGTAAGAATATTGTCTCCTTGGTTCTCTAGCCATACAGATGCCAACACACCTATGAGATGCCAGTGTGCCACACTGTCATCCTGGAACTGCACTTTCATCCTCAGATAGAGAGCTTCCTAAGACATGAATCCGACTCTAAAGGCCAACCCATTTGGTCCCCTTCCTACATTTAGATTGTAGAGTGATTGAAGAGTTTATAATCCTCATCATTCTCATCCTCGTCATCCTAACTTCCCTTTAAACTAAGGTGGGTTAGGGCAGCCTTTCCGCTCTTGTCCTTTTTTGACCTAGGGCCTTGCAGTGGGTGGTCCCCCTCTCACACATTTTTGGTGAACTCGACATGAACCATTTTGGTTCCGTTCCACAATATTGAAAGAACTTTTCCTCATGCTCTAGGAGTGTTGTAGGTGTGAGTGTTGTGAGGATTTTTCCTTACAACCCAACCTGTGACCCCTAGTAAGTGTAGTTGGAAATTTCCAATTGTGTTGTGTGACACAACCTTAATTGGGTCACTATCCTATCCCATAAACCCTAGGAGGCTTCGTAGAAGTGCCATCTAGTGTGCACGATGGCCTCTTTCCTTAATCAACCTATTACCTCCGCATAGACTGTGAGTAGTGGTACTAGCATAACCTTTACTTCATAGGACTTGCCAATGGGCTTCAACAGGGATCCATCTCCTATTTACATTCCTGTGAGGATAAATGGGAACACTATAGCAGGTGTTCTCATTGATTTGACATCGCAAGTGAATATCATAATTGAGTAGATTATGTTGATTAACTTCCTACACAAGGATGGGTATGATGCACCTGAAAGTACCGTCCGCACCCATAATGGGCTTTTCATGCCTCCTATAGGGAGTATTGTCCTATTGGTCCTTGTTGGACCTAAGTTCATAAGCCTTAAGTTTGACATTATCTCTGGATCTGAGCTCTTCAGAGTGAAGCTAGGTATCCCCTGGCTAGTAGCTATGAACGTAGTTCCCTCGGTCATACAAAAATATGTGAAGTTTATTCATGGAGGTTCGGTACATGTTGTCCATGACACTGGTTATAGACCACCAGTTGCACGTGGCAACTATACCTTGGATTAGTTTTGGCCTGCCTCCCTTGGTCCTCTCCCACCTAGGAAGGATCTCTTACACCACACTTATCAGAACTATAAGAAGGGGCACTCTAGGCCGAAAGTGAGGTACCCTCCTTTGCCTTATGCTATCTCGCATAGAGATTGCTTAAAGGTTGATAGTGATGCCACCAAGTCACTTAGAAGAGAAGAAGAGAAGCGGTCCTGAGATCCTTCTTCTTCCTCTTCCGTGGTTTATCCTGATGCTTCCTCTCGCCCTACTGTGGTTCCATCTATCTCTGTCTCGCATTTGCGAGAGAATCCCATTGTGCCCGATTGGTGAAAGGCCAAGTGTCTTACATTTGAGCTTCCTATCTTACCCACGGAGCCATGGCCCATTCAGTATGGAAGACAAAGAGCCTCCCATGGACAGTCCTCCTTGTCTCAACCACCATGACCTCCTACTATTCCCTTTGTTAAAACAATGAAGGGGAAGAGGCCTACCATAGAGGCACCAGAGGTAACTCGTCCTACCATTTCTGATCCTACCTCTTCTATGCTCATTCAAGAGACTGCCCTTCCACTGAAGACAACTATTGAAGACACTCCCATGGATGAATAGAATCCTTCTGTCCCTTCACAAATCTAGGCTTCCAGTTTGAAGAGCCATAAAAACCTCCTTGCGCATGAGCATAAGCACCGGCAAAAGGCTCTCCTGGATGAGCAGGCATCCTTCTAGAAGGAGGAGGAGAAGACTGCATCTCCTATTGTGTCTTCCTCTCTCCACCCTCCCATCTCTATTCGACCTCATTCTGATTTTCTTCTAGCTCCCACTATGAGCGCACCTTCACCTAGAAGGGTGCAAGTGTTCATCACTCCTTCTGCAGATTCGCTCTTGCTGACTTTTGTTCCAGATGTCTTGCCTTTCCCAAAACCCATGGATATGTTTAAAACTTTGATCATATCCACTATGGTTCTTCCCTCTTCTCCCTTGATCATTGGTTCATCTATGGGGAGTTTTCCTCCTTCGATGAAGAAGGTAGAGTGTGGTCCCTCTAGCAATGGAGGACAAAAGAAGAGCCCACCTTCCTCGAAAGGTGGCCCCACACTGGCTTGTTCTAGCCTAGTGATGAAACTAGCTCCAGCCTCCCTCGAGTTCATCACTGCTCCCATGTTCCTTAGTGAGCCTAGTAGTGAACCTCAGGTGTAGAATCCTCTGTCTATCGAGGCAAAACATGACACTCTTGTCAAGTGCATGTTTAACTCGCTAGATGAAGTTCCAGCCTTGTCACTAATCTTTGCAAGGTCGTTGACCCTAGACCCACAAGAGTTGAGTGATAGAGACCTTACAGGTCCCTTTGCCTTAGCCCTTGTTGTGAGAGGATTAGAAGCTCCTCCCCTTAACATTACACCATTATAGGCTCATCTTCCTTCCTACGATGATCTAGAGTGGGAGCATGATGACCTCTTGGTCGACCACTGTTAGGGGGAGACCATATTCTTAATCTTTAGATTCTAGACATGGGTGTGTGTTGTGACATGTGTTCCCCATGATTGTGCTCTATGTTCTTGGATGACCCATGTCACCCCTATTGGTGCTTGGATACAAGTGCGGTGTATGTGTTGTGAAACTTCCTCTATATGTGTCATCATTCTTCCATGTTTGTGATTGAATTTCGGTAAATTGGGGATGATGCAAAGTGTCAAGAGAATTTAGGCCTCGTTTCATGTTGACCCATTTTTTAATTTTACTTTGTCTTTCATACATTCTTCTGTATCTGGTTGGGGATTGATGATCTTTCACCTCTTACCACGGCTACCTACATATATATAAATAAAAGGAGATCCGACCTCGCAAAACTAGATCCCCCTATTCTCTCTGTGTGTGATCTGTTCTCTTTACTTTTTCCTTATCTTTCTCTCTTCTTTTCTTGAGTTGTGCCTTTCAGGTGTGACAACACATATTCTACATTATATGATATTTAGAAAATGCATTCGTTTCCAAACAAATTTTTCTTGAAGACCCTTCACACACTTCCTTATTAGAATTGTATTCTCAACCTAGAACCCTAACAAAACATGTTTCCTTCATCATGGGTTCATAAAGAAAGGACTTGGAAATCCTCCTCTGAAGTGGGAATGGTCTTAGTCTTCCCCTCGCATGAGCACATCTCCCTCCTTTCAAATTCCTTGATGAAGTGAACATCTTTCAAAAGGATTCCTTGGCGACGAATTGATTCAAGAAGGTAGACATTAACTTTGGAATAGTGCATTACTTGTGTGGAACCCTCCTCTTAATATTGGGTTCCCAAGGGATCCCTTCACAAATTTTCAAAAATATTCTTGGTATCTAGATGGGGGACAACCCGACTAGACCGGCTTTGCATCTTTGTGTCTAGTTCAGGGGCAACCTAACTAGACTTCACTTTACATCTTCGTGTCTAGCTTGGGGGCAGCCCGACTAGACTTCATATTTCAAACAATGTGTCCCTTGAGTGGACCCTCATTCCTTTTGAAGGGTTCGTAAGGGACCCCTTTAAAATTCCTACAAATTAGCGATGGTCTGCATGACTATTTGTTCGCTGGCCTGCGTGGCTGCTTCTTGATGTGTTCTACCTGTGGGTAAACATGTCGCCACCTCTGACTCTATGGAGTCTCTTTTCCTCGATCTCCCTCATGTGAGATTTCTTGGGGGATAACTTCCTTGTAGGCCTACAGGTCTATAAGGTGCTTTTCCTGGTTTCCTTCATGTGAGAGTTCTTGAAGGATAACCCCCCTTGTAGGACCGTGAACCTATGAGGCACATTCATACTTTAACTTTGTAGTTCCCTGGAACTATGTAGTCCTCTCCTACACTTTCAGGTTTTCCAGACCTTGCTCTACTTCCTTGTTGGATTCAAGTATACACCTCTTACTCTACTAATTCCTTACTACTCTACTTTACCGAAGAACTCATCAGTACTCATGCTCGCTAAAGTGGGGGCAAAATGTATTAATGTGAATTTGCACCCCTAGTGCAAATCCCCTTTTTTCCCTTTAACACCTTAGAGAATCAAAAGTGGAGGTTTAATTCCACTTAAGCCCACTACTTGCATTCCACTTGGTACCTAATTTTTGTGTCGATAGGGGCATTTCTATCGGGGACACCCGCGTGGTACACAGACGTCCATGTGATGCGCTTACATCCCTGGCAGATTCCTGTGGATGAGACTGCAGAGGCGTTACACTTTCGATTGGAAGTCAAAGAGTAACGCCCCTCCTCGGTTGGCCGACCTGAATATGGCCATTCTTCACCTTCTCCTTCATATTCTTGATCATTCCATGCATTCTCAATTTTTTGCATCTTTCTAGACCATTTGAGCACTCTTTGAGCATTCACTTCCAAGATTTGTAGCAGCATCCTTCACTCCATTACAACAACTCAACACTCCGTCACTCCAACAGGGTGAGTACAAGAAATACACTGTGGCAACAAAGGCTTGAGTCCCTCTTGTTCACTTGTCCACAAGCCTTGAGCACTTTGGAAGGAGGTGGTAAAGATCCTCCCTTCTCTCCTTTTCATTTTGATAGGGTAAGCACTTACTGTTTTGTGGTGTTTCTTGCATACGTAGCTTGTAGTTCTTCCATTATCATTTATTTCTATCATTCCATAATGTTGTGTAGTTTTGCAGAGATACCCCACAGAAAGTAGGGACTCTCTCTTGGCCTACCCTTTTGGTCCGTCTCTGTGGCTTGCCCCCTCTTTTGAGCTTATCTTTGAAAATCTTGGGGTTTTGGTCTTTGGTGCTTGCCTTGTTTGTGGGTGCCTTTGTGTTGAGTTCCTAGTGGTTTTGTAGTCTTGCAGATGTCCTCTCTGGGGTGGTCTTCTTTTGCCTTCTATTTTTTCCCCTTGGTGTTTTGTTTGGGTCCTAAGGGTTGGTTTTCTCCCTTGGGTTTTCCTTGTTTTCCTTGTTCCTTTTGTTCTTCCGGAGGTGGAACCAGGATGGGACTTAACTTTGAACTTTGGCTAAGTTCTTGGTTCTATTCCCATTCCCGTTCTGACTCCGCTTCCTGCTCCCTTGCTTTCTTCTTCATTTTGTTCATTTTCATCCTATGAGTTGGTTTCTTCCCTTAGTATTTTCTTTTCTTTGCTTCCCCCTTTGTTCTACCGGAGGAAAAACCGGGATGGATTTGAACTTTGGACTTTCATAAAGTTCATGGTTCAGTTTCCTTTCCCATTTCGGTTGTGCCTCCCACTTTGTTGTTTTCCTATTGTTTTGTTTGTCTTCGTCCTTCAGGTTGGTTTTCCTCCCTTAGGTTTTCTTCGCTTTGATTTTTACTTCATTTTTCGGAGGCAAAACTGGGATGGAACCTAACTCTGAACTTTCATAAAGTTCATGATTTGGTTCTCATTCCCATTTTGGCTCCGCTTCTGCCAGGGTTGGTTTTATTTCTACCTCTACCTATTCCCATTTTCGTTCCCGTTCCATCTCCACTTCTGCTGGGGTTCATTTTTTTTCAGCCTCTTCCTATGCCCCTTCCTTTCCCATTCTGTTTCCACCTTCGCCTCCACTTGCTTTGTGTCTCTGCCCCTATTTTGCTCATGGCTTCGCCTGCATCTATTTTTGGTTCCGCTTTTGCTTGGGTTTGTGTGTGATTTTACTGCCTTAGGAACTCTAATGGACCTGCTTGGATTTTGATGATGTATTGAGCATTAATGGTGGCCCATTTGAATGTAGGTTGGATCGAGCTGGGGTTGCTAGGTATACTTTGAAGATTTGGCATGATCTATGAGTGTAGTCAAGTGCACCTTGCTGCTGCTATCACGAAACCCATTCCCACACGCAAGGTTGATTTGGTTGGTGGCCATTAATGGCAGGTAGACATGATCTGAAGGGGCTCAACCTAGTTTTGTTTGATCTAAGCCATTCATTTTCCCAGCTCGGGTCCGATCGATGGCTCGTGTTCCTCCTGGTGTTCATGCATGTTGCTACTCACGTGGGTGGAGCATTGATGGTGGGTGTGGCTCGAGGATCGGTTCCCTAACTTTGTACGATCCCAGATCAATCTTGTCGAGGTCCTTGGTGCATTCATTGATGGATGATGAGTTATTACTGGCTGTCGGGGCCAATTTGATGGGTGGTTGGGCTTCTTTGTAACCCTAGCTTTGGTTCACATGTACATGTTCTATAAGTATGACACTTTGCCTTATTTTTTCAGTTCGGTGGAGCTTTGAGATCAATAGGTTTAGATCATTAGTTTAGGTTAGAGTTCTTCCATTGACTGGTGAAGTCAAAAGACTTGTAGATAGTAGATTTAGCAATAGAGTAGCATGCTAAAAGATTAGAAGTTAGTTTTTACATTTCAAGAAAGTGCTATAGCAAATTGGAATTGTTGCAAATGTGATGATTTAATACAAAGTCCAAACATTGTGTTATGACTGGTGCCTTCTCTTGTATTGAATAATCTTGAATGGTTCTTGTTCTATATTTTAAATCGCTTGGAAATTTTTGAATATATCTTATGTTTAGTTTGTAATGCTTGGAGTGTTGTAGCAATCCCTGGTTCATACTTTGGGCAACTTCTTGATAGTGGGAATGTTGTGCAAGGTCAACCTGTACCCCATATTCATGTGCTTAGTTCAACTGTAGATATTCATTTAGTCTTATTGGATGAATGCCTATAGCCTAAAAATATTCAAAACCTTAGAAGATTGCATTTTTTTCTACAAGATTGTAGGTATAGCCTGGGTCGAACATAAATTAGTTTAAGGGATTGGTCCGTTCCAAGTATTTCATCATTTGCATGGTTAATCTTAGAAGTAGTGTTAACATTAGGACTTCAAAAACCCTCATCTTTTGTTATTTCTTTTATTATTTGGTTAGAACTAGAAATTAAAGCATCACCACATCTTAAAATCTAATGAGTTTAGAGCTTCCAACATTTGTGCATAAGACCCCTTGTGATTACCAACATTTTCACATTTTATCACTGAGTTCTTTCTACTACATTGTCATGACTTGATACCCGTGAGACCTTGGGGTTATCTCTTTGTTCATAAAGACCAAATTTTCAAGTGAGATAGGATAAATTTTATTTTGTCTAAGTTGTTGTTGTGCAAAAACACCAAACAACATGATTGGTGCTAGAAGGAGGGCCTTAACAAGCAACTTGGAGTTCTTTCTAAATGCCATTTCTCCAGAGAGGCTCAGAAGGAGAACCAGATCTATACCAGGAGAAGAAAAAGAGTTTCAAGAATTTCCACCTCCAACTAGGTCAAGAAGGACCAAAAGAAGGGAAGAATCATTATCCAATCCATCATTTCCATCATCCTCACCTCCCTCCACTTCATCTTTATCCGATTCTGAGATTGGTTCCATCCCACAACCCCAACTAGTCATCCGTCGACTGTTACCACCTCCACCAATGGCTTTCTTGGTGAATAACCCATCACCTCTGACATTCAAAAACTACAATGTTATGCCCAAGAACCTTGAGCATTTTTGCTCCAACTTTCATATGAATGACCCAAATAGGATAGCAAAAGAGCATATTAGGATCTTTCAGACTTTTCTGAGACATAGAGGGATTAATCATGAGGATGTTGCATGCATAATTTTCTCCTATTCTCTAGGAGAGGAGGCCTTTTTTTGGTATAACCATTTATTTGCTGCATCCATCTCTAACCGAGCTGAGCTTGAGGCTGCATTCCTGCTGAAATTTAAGATTCCCATTAGTGCTAATGAGAGATATATGCAGTTTACTAGGGTAAAAAGAGAGGTTAATGATCCTATAGGATCATTCAACAATAGGTTCCACCGAGCATACACTAGACTTCAAGCACCTTATGCTGGAAATGAGGACACTTCCCTAGAGGTCTACTTCGAAGCCCTTGACAGTCTTACATCAACCTTCCTTAAGTGGAGAACTAACCCTCCAACTACCTTTGTCACTACATATACATAGGCAGTTAAGGTCAGTACAGACTTGAGACAAAACTTTTCAGGACCTCTACCATCTTTGGGACCATTTGCTCACCCAGGCCAAGTCCAATCTCTCAACCAGGCTCTGACCAATCATATGCCTATCATGAATCCCATTCCATAGTTGCCTCTGGTCCCTCACCCGGGTCATCCAATAAATGAGGTCCAACCAATGCCCAGTTATCCCCAACAAAATTCTAACCATCCCCTCCATTCATAGTCACAAGCTACTTTCCCTACATATTTGTAGAACGCAGAAGTTTTGAATTAGTCTATTGGTTCTGGAGGAGTGTGAGGATACCCCCCCAAACACTATGAATCCAGTCCCTTACAACAACCTTGATAAAAAAAGGTTAGATGAGCTAATTGAGCAAGTGAAGAAGCTAAACATGGAGGTAACCTACTTGAGGAACTAGAACAGTCAAATCCAAGCCAATCAGAAGAGCTTGCAATCAAGTTATAACAAAGGGCAACACTATGACAAAAATTAGAACTTTGAGAGAGGACAAGGTTCTGGTCAAAACTTTGATAGAAGTCAACAAGGTGGAAAAGGATTTGAAAGAAGACAACCACCTAGGAAGAATAGGCCATGGAACACTAGGCCTAACAATGGAGGAGTCCCCTCTCCACTAGATCAACCTTCCAATCCAAAGAAATCTCCAGGTGGTGTGTACTTAGCAGAAGCCGCTTTGTCTGGATGGTGTAGGCTTCATAAGACTAGTCAACACTCTGAGCTTGACTGCCTTGAATTTCAAACTACTGCTTCCATCTTTCAATATGAAGTTGAAAACAACTCCACTGACCAAGAATTGGTACTCTCAAATCCCTATGATTCCCCAGTTTTGGTGTTGAATCATGCCCCTTTCCCAAGGGATGAGGATAATGAACCAGAAGAGGAATCAAGTAGCCAAAATGAGGAGGCTAAATAAGTGCTCAATGAAGATGAAATCTCTCAGCTATTTGATGAAGAAACTAAGAATGACAGTGGCCTATTGGATGAAGGAGAGGCCGATGTTGAAGAAGTGCAAATGTTTCAGCAACCTGTTAGAAAGTATGATCTGAGGAGCAAGCCCCATAGGAATCCACAAGCTAGAGGACCGTTTACTACATCTACCCATCCATAGAATTTTACTACTCCATGAGATCTGCATGTCGATAACAATCCATCCTACCCTTAGGTGCCAACACAATACCTCACATAAGAAGGACAACTAGAAGTTTCCAAAGGAAGCAATGCTAATGCAACAAAGGATAGGAAGATTGGTCATTCTAAGGAGCTCCACACTGACATGAATGTGGAACACCTGGGAGAATATGTCACTAAGGAACTTAGAAAAGTGAAGGTGAGTCTTTTTGATTTTGAGTTATTAAGAGTTCTTGAAATCATAAATGTGGTCCTAGGGTCCTTTAATTCAAGTATAGAAACACTAGGAGTAGTAACCAATGGGGAATTTGCAAGGCCTCCTAGTTCACAAACACCCAAAGGTCTTAGTCAATGACAACTCAGGGATAGGGGTAAAGAAAAATATAAGGGCCAGTTTGCACAAGCTGACTCACAGTTGAATTTATTCCAAGGAAAAATGGAAACCCCTCCTTTTTTGATTTCTATTCGTATATTTGGTAAAAATCTGCACAACTGCTTGCTGGATTCAGGGGCATCCACAAATGTTATGCCATTTTCTATCTATAGGGCTCTTGGTATTACCCCTACAAACTCTCAAAAGAAGGTCACCTAATTGGACAAAAAAAAGGTGAATATAGTAGGAGAACTGAACATGATTCCCATACAAGTTGCCTCAGATCCTAGAGTGCAACATGTACTTAATATTCAAGTAGCTAACATTCCTGACACTTATGGTATGATCTTGGGTAGAGATTTTTCCAAGGCACTAAATGGATACATATCCACGGATCATTCTCACATGTGGCTCCCCTGGAAAGGAGTCCCAAATCAGATCAGAATTGAGAGAGAACCTAGAATGAAGTATGTCATTACTAAATATCAGAATACTTCAAATGAGATACTGATATCAAAGGTCAATATGGGGAACTATGTCTTGGCCTCCCCTGCTTCGGACATAGAGGAAATCTTGGTGTTGCGAAGCTCTTCTGGTGAGTCCACATCAGAAGCCAACAACTCCAAAGTGCAATTTGAACAAATGAAGGAACTTAGTGATTAGGCAGATAGACAAATCAGTCTGTTGGATAACTTACAAGAGTTTATCCTGAAATGTGTAGAAGATCAGATTCAACTGGGTAAAAATATGAACTTCAGAGAATTGATTCTTCCTAATTGGTGCAGAGTTCATGATGCTCCTCATTCTGAATTAGAATGTTGCTTGTGTCAAAAGATACAAAGGCACATTAATAGAACCCCAACCATTGAGTTAAACATACAGAGAATTCAAAATAGTCAAAAGGGGAAGGATCCAAAACCTCTTGAAGAGCCTTTGGGTGGCAGCAAGGAAAAAGGTATCTCAAGAAGAGCAGGAGCTAATGAATGCTGGACATTAAGGTTTGATGGATCCAAATCCAAGCAAGGTGCTGGAGCAAGGCTTGAGCCGATCGGTCCTAAAGGTAAAACCTACTTTTTTTCTCATAGAATCCAATTCCAGTGGACTAACAATGTAGCTGAGTATGAAGCTCTAGTTCATGGGCTACTAATTGTATTGAGAAAGAAAGTTAAAATTCTACAAGTGTTTGGAGATTCTGAGCTAGTGGTTAGACAAGTGAGGAAATAATACTCATGTCATGACAGAAGGATGGCCAATTATAGACACAAAATTTGGGATCTTATTGAAGGATTTGATGCCTTCAACATTCCGCTGATACCTCAAAGTAAGAATAAGACTGCTGATTCTTTGGCAGAGGCAACAAGTACATTACAACCTTTATCACTTTTAGGCTTAAAGAAGTTCACTATGGAACTTGTTCCAGTGCCCTTAGTTCCTGACAATGTCACTAATTTTTAGGTATTTGAAGATGATAAACATATTCTTGATTTTATCACTAGTTGTGATGTGTTTGCTTCTCAAGTAATTGATGAGGTTGAGCCTCAAGAGGCTGAAATTGACCTAGAAGGAGTCCTCAATCTGAAGACTAATACCATCCCAAGAGGCATGGTGCAATTAGAAAGGATCTTTGATCTGGATAGGATAAGAGATCAGGAGAAGAAAGTGAAAAGGGAATCCCTCAACTGTCAGTGTGAAACATACAACATGGGGACCCAAAGTGATGTTGAGAATGCCTTTATTGGTAAAGTGCGCACTCCAGAGGAGAGGAAAGGAATTATTGATGCCTTGCACACATATCAGGATGTGATAGCCTAATGCTATGAGGACTTGAGGACATATGACACTTCGATCATTACACATACTATCCCCCTCAAGTCAAATGTTAAGCCATTTAGGTAAAGACAAAGACCAATTAATGCTCTACTAGAGTCCGCTATTCAGAAGGAAGTGTAGAAGCTAATTTCAACATGAATAATATTTCCAGTAAGACATTAAACATGGGTTGCAAACTTGGTCCTGGTTAGGAAGAAAAATGGAGAAACCAGACTATGTGTTGATTTCAGGAACCTGAATAGAGCATCAGAAAAGGATAATTATCTAGTCCCTTCATTGGATGAGGTGCTTCAGGTTGTTAATGGATCTCAAATGATGTCCTTCTTAGATGGGTACTCTAGATACAACCAGGTCATGGTCCAATATGAGGATAGGCGCAAAATTGCCTTCACTACAAAATGGGGAACCCTTGCTTACCGAAGAATTCCCTTTGGGTTAATCAATGTTGGAGCTACATTCCAAAGAGATATGGATATTTCCTTCAAGGAAATCATTGGCAAGTGCATAATCATCTACATGGATGATTTGATAGTCTTTTCCAAGAGGAGAAGTGATCATGTTGCAGATTTATGCAAAGTATTCCAGAGGTGCAGGGAATTTGGTATTTCACTTAATCCAAAGAAATGCATCTTTGTAGTCACTGAGGGAAAGTTGTCAGGACATGTTATTTCAGAACAAGATATTGCCATTGATCCCAAACGAGTGGAGGCTATACTAAAAATTTACCCCCTGCAAGCAAGAAGGAAATGAAGTCATTCTTTGGCAAGATTAACTTTGTCAAAAAAAATTTCACTAGATTTGCAAAAATAATCAAGCCATTGAATTCCATGTTGAAGCAAGAAGAAAAGTTTGAATGGAATATGGAGGCTAAGGAAAGATTTTTAGAATCAAGAGAGCTATTATTGAGGCCCCTATTTTGGTAAGTCCTGATTATGCTAAGCCATTCTACATCTATTCATTTTCTTTTGATCACTCTTGTGCGGGCTTGTTGACACAAAAGTACAATCAAGGGAATGAGCATCCCATAGAATTCATGAGTGCACCTTTGAAGGATGCTAAACTGAGGTATCCTAATTTTGAAAAGTAGGCCTATGCCTTGATCTGAACGTGAAGAATTTTAGGCAATACATATTGAGAAACAAGGTCTTTGCTATAGTCCTTGATCCTGCAGTCAAGCTGTTGTTGATGCAGAATGAGTTGGGTGAGCATAGAGCCAAGTGGGTAACTATGTTACAAGAATATGATATTGAAATTCAACCCATGGAGTTGGTAAGAGGGTAGGGACTGACCAAGACAATTGCAAAAATGGGTCCTAGCTTTGTTACCCAACATTATAATCATGAAGATGTTTCTCTGGGGGATTGGTATGATGACATTATCTACTACTTGTTGAATCAACAATGTCCCAAACACCTTAACTTAGTACGAAGGAGAGCTCTACGTTTGAAGAGTGGTAGTTTTATGATGAAGGGAGATGTCCTATACAAGAGAAATCATGAAGGTGTCTACCTAAGATGCCTAGGGAAGGAAGAGGCAGGGAGAGTAATGACTGAATTTCATGATAAATATGGCATAGACCATGGTTCAACACCTTCCACCGCAAATCAAATCCTGAGGGTAGGCTATTATTGGCCTACCTTATTCAAGGACACACATCACCATGTGAGAACTTGCCATGTGTGTCAAACTACAGCAAGCAGGGAGAGGTGTGCAACTCTTCCATTTCGACCTATCATAGAAGTAAAACCATTTTGCACAGTGGCGAATGGACTTCATAAGTCCAATCAAGCCATCTTCATCTGCAGGCCATAGGTATATTCTTAACATAACTGATTATTATACTAGGTGGACTAAAGCTCTTGCATGCAAACAATGTACTTCTGAAGTAGTAATCAATTTCATGGAGTCAGGTACTATCAATCGCTTTGGTTGTCCATTGGCTATAGTTTGTGACAATGGTTCTGCATTTGCATCATTAAAGTTTTCTAACTGAGCTTATGATCATGGAATTGCCATAAAATTTGCATCCAATTACTATCCACAGGGGAATGGTTTGGCTGAGTCTTCTAATAAAAACTTGTTGATAGTCATCTAGAAACTACTAGAAAAGAATCCCAAGGATTGACATACCTAGCTCAGATTTTCTCTTTGGGAAGACCGCACTAGACATAAAACATCCTTAGGAACCTCTCCTTATCACTTAGTATATGGCTTGGAACCTATATTTTCCATCCAACTGAAGTTCCCTACCCTACAATTCATCAATGAATATTATGATGGAGAGGATAATCGTGAAGCTTGCTTAACTGAATTGTTACACCTTGAAGTGAGAAGAGATGAAGCCCTAGAAAACTTTTCCAAACATCAGGGTATAGTGAGAAGGTTGTTTGATAGGAGAGCCAAGGTGAAATCCTTTAGAATCTCTGACTTGGTTCTCTACTGGGATAAAGCCCATGACAAAAAGGGGGAGCTTAGAAAAGTTGACAAACTTTGGCTTGGCTCTTATCAGAATGTAGAGATTTTGGGAGATAATGCCTTCCGTTTGAAAACCCTCAATGGAGGAGATATCGCACTGCCTATCAATGGGTAGTATTTGAAGCATTATTTTTAGCTCTATCCTTGTACATAAGTAAATTAGGTTTCCTTTCTTCTGTTTTGTTGCTGCTTTTGGTTTGGGTTTCTTTTCTTTTTGCCTTGCTTGCTTGCTACTCTTCTGGTTTTTGGTTTGCTTTGGTCTACTTGGGTTGGTTATCCCTGCTCTTTGCTTTGTGGGGTTGTCCTACTTTCCTCTGGGCTTGTTGCATCTATAAAACTAACTGTTTGTCTGGGGCTGCTTTGGTATTTCTCTTACAAATTCTTATCACCTTTATCGAGTCATTCAAACTGATAGATTTACTTCAATTGATGTTGCATGGGTTGGGAATTAGTATCACTTCAATAAGTTGAATTCTGAAATGCATATGGGTCTTATATCTTCACACAAATATTAAGAATTCCAAGGTTGCATATGGTCTTTAGGAGGTCTGACTGGGTGAAAAATCTTAAATTATGCAATAGTGCCACTATGGTTCTCATCCTTGAGTGTGGGATTCATTGCCTGCAAGGTGAAAAGGAAAGCTTTAAAAGAAAATATTAAAAGAGAATATCAAAAGAAAAGAAAGAAATATTGAAAATAAAAAATGTTCACCTTTTCAAGAGTATCCTAGTATCTCTACTGGGGCTATGGACGCCTAGCTGACAGTAGAGCTATACTAGGGAAGGTCATAGTGATAATCTCACCAGGGCTATGGATGCTTGACTGGCAGTGAGGCTCTATCTAGGTTGATTTTGGAGTTAGAATCCTTAGGTAGCCCTGTTAGAATGAGTTTATTTCTTTTTGCAACTTAGGAAAGGGAAATGAATGCATATGCACATACTTTGACCCTGGTATAGGAAATGTTGGCTTGTTAGTGATTTATGTAACATGATGCTTGGAGTGAAACCAGAGATTGTGAGTTCATGATGCCAATTTTTCATCGAAATGCTCTAGAGCATTTCCCCATCAGAGTCTCCCTTTGTTGTGTAGTTTTGCACACACGCCCCACTGAAAGTAGGGACCCTCTCGTGCCCTACCCTTTTGGCCCATCTCTATGGCTTGCCCCCTCTTTTGAGCTTATCTTTGAAAATCTTGGGGTTTTGGTCTTTGGTGCTTTCCTTGAATGTGGGTGCCTTTGTGTTGATTTCTTGGTGGTTTTGGAGTCTTTTGGATGTCCTCTCTATGGTGGTCTTCTTTTGCCTTATGTTTTTTCCCCTTGGTGTTTAGTTTGGGACCTAAGGGTTGGTTTTATCCCTTGGGTTTTCCTTGTTCCTTTTGTTCTTTTGAAAGCAGAATTGGGATGGGAATTAACTTTGAACTTTGGCTAAGTTCTCGATTCTATTCCCATTCCCATTGTGGCTCCGCTTCCTGCTCCCTTGCTTTCTTCTTCATTTTGTTCATTTTCATCCTAAGGGTTGGTTTCCTCCGTTAGTATTTTCTTTGCTCTGCCTCCCCCTTCATTCTGTCGGAGGTGGAATCGGGATGGATTTGAACTTTGGACTTTCATAAAGTTCACGGTTTGATTTCTTTTCCCATTCTAGCTCCGCCTCCCACGTTCTTGTTTTCCTGTTGTTTTATTTGTCTTCGGCCTTCGGGTTGGTTTTCCTCAGGTTTTCTTCGCTTCGATTTTTCCTTCATTTGTCAGAGGTAGAATCGGGATGGAACCTATCTCTGAAATTTCATAAATTTCACTGTTCGGTTCCTGTTCCCATTTCGGCTCTTCTTCCACCGAGGTTGGTTTTGTTTCCACCTCCACCTGTTCCCGTTTTGGTTCCTGTTCTATCTCCACTTCCGCCAGGGTTGGTTTTTTTTCTACCTCCACATGTTCCTCTTCCTTTCTGGTTTTGTTTCCACCTTCTCCTTTGCCTTCTTTGTGTCTCTATCCCTATTCTACTCATGGCTCCGCCTCCATATGTTTTTGGTTCCCCTTCCGCCTGGGTTTATGCATGATTTTCTTGCCTTAGGAACTCTAATGGACTTGCTTGGATTTTGATGATGTATTGAGAATTAATGGTGGCCTATTTGAATGCAAGTTGGATTGAGCTAGGGTTGTTGGGTGTACTTTGAAGATTTGGCAGGATCTGCAAGTGCAGTCAAGTGCACCTTGCAGCTGCTATCACGAAACCTATTCCCACACACAAGGTCAATTTGGTTGGTGGCCATTAAAGGTGGGTAGATGTGATTTAAAGGGGATCAACTTAGTTTTGTTCGATCTGAGCTGTTCATTTTCCCAACTCACGTCCGATTGGTGGCTCGTGTTCCTCCTGGTGTTCACATGCGTTGTTGCTCATGCGAGTGGGCCATTGATGGTGGGCATGGCTCGAGGATCGATTCCCTAACTTTTTGCGTTCCTAGATCAATCTTGTGGGGGTCCTTGCTGCATTCATTGTTGGATGATGAGTTATTGTTGGCTGTCAGGGCCAATTTGATGGGTGGTCGAGCTTCTTTGTAACCCTAGCTCTGGTTCACATGGAAATGTTCTATAAGTATTGCACTCTACCTCATTTGTTCGGTTTGGTGGAGCTTTGAGATTAGTAGGTTGAGATCAGTAGGTTAGGTTAGAGTTCTTCCATTGACTGGTGAAGTCAGAAGACTTGTAGACACTAGATTTAGCAACAGGGTAGCTTTCTAGAAGATTAGAAGTTAGTTTTTACATTTCAAGCAAGTACTGTAACAGACTGGAATTGTTGCAAATGTGATGATTTAATACAAAGTGCAGACATTGTGTTATGACTGGTGCCTTATCTTGCATGGTTCTTGTTCTATCTTTTAAATCACTTGGAAATGATTGAATATATCTTAGGTTTAGTTAGTAATGCTTGTGATTTGATGCTTGGAGTGTTGTAGAAATCCCTGGTTCATACTTTGGGAAGCTTCTTGATTGTGGGAATGCTATGCAAGGTCAACCTGTACCCTATATTCATGTTCTTTGTTTAACTATAGATATTCATTCAGTCTTATTGGATGAATTCCTACAGCCTGAAAATATTTAACACCTTAGAAGATTGCACTGTTTTCTACAAGATTGTAGGTATAGCCTGGGTCGAACAAAAATTAGTTTAAGGGATTGGTCTATTCCAAGTATTTCATCATTTGCATGGTTAATCTTAGAATTAGTGTTAAAATTAGGACTTCATAAACCCTCATCTTTTGTTGTTTCTTTTATTATTTGGTTAGAACCAAAAATTAAAGCATCACCACTCTTAAAATCTGATGAGTTTAGAGCTTCCAACATTTGTGCATAAGACCCCTTGTGATTACCAAAATTTTCACATTTTATCACTGAGTTTGTTCTACTGCATTGTCATGACCTGACACCCGTGAGACCTTGGGGTTATCTCTTTTTTCATAGAGACCAACCTTTCAAGAGAGATAGGATAACTTTTATTCTGTCTGAGTTTTTGCTATGCAAAAACACCAAGCAACACATGCTTGGTTGTCCATGGAGGTGGAAACACCAAGATGAGGGTTTGACTGAGGCAGTCCCCTATATAGCCCCAACAATTTCCCCCTTCCTTGTGTGCATGTGGAGAGTGCATGGAGCAAGCTGGCGAGGAGAGCATCCTACGAGATTGTCTTCATCACCTTGGTGGTAATAAATTTCCTTTATCATATTTGCATTTTCTTTTCTTTCCTATTAATATCATTCCACTAATTTAAGCATTCCTAGACTAGGCTAGTGGTCTTCCTTTTTGAGTAAGAATCTTGTCTCCTCAGTTTTCTGGTTGTATGGATGCCAGTGCGCCGTGCTGTCATCCTTGAACTACGCTTCCATCCTCAGACAAAGAGCTTCCTACGACACGAATCCAACTCTAAAGGCCAACCCATCTAGTCCCCTTCCTACATTCAGATTGCAGAGTGATTGAAGGGTTCATAATCCTCGTCATTCTCATCCTCGTCATCCTAACTTCCCTTTAAACTGAGGTGGGTTAGGGCAGCCTTTCCACTCTTGGCCTTTTGTGACCTGGGGCCTTGCAGTGGGTGGTCCCCCTTTGTCACAAAAAAAATGTATTTAAGATTGTTAATTTGGAAAATAGTCCATGTAGTGGTAGATTCTAAGAGCTAATATAGTGGTTAGTGGGTCTATTATGCATGGTGTGGGGACTCTTATTTTTTAGTTGAATTATTATTTTTGTTGTGTTTGTTTTTGTATAGAGGAATTTTTTAAATGGTATATCAGATTTTTACATTTTTTTTGGGTTTCTTTGAATGCGACTTAAGAGATTATAGCTATTGTTTCAACTTTTTGAAATTTATGATGAATATGAGAGGATTCATTATGTAAACAAAGGTCAAAAAATGGTCATTTCAAGGTGACATTCAATATACATTTTCTATTGCCTTGATAACCATTCACTTTGACCACCACAAAATTTGCACAATTGATCCAATCATATGCACACATGTGCCAATAATTGTATGCTATTAGTACCCATAAAATTGCACAACTCCTCCAATTAAGTACTTTTTTTTAACTACTAGGTATACATGTGGATGACTATTGGTACATTTGGAATTTTTTAGTGGGATTTTAATTAGCATGTATCAATGAATGGTTATTGGAACATGGGATGTAACTGAGATCTTTCCCCTAGTTGAATTTGTGAACATCTTATGATTTTTAGCACTATTATAAGATTAAAATATTTGTGATTTTTAAATATTTAAATATTAGAGAAAATTTACAAATTTATATTTTATAATAAATGTAAGAAAACATATAATTTGAAATATTAGGAAATTTATAAGTATCATGTAAGTTGATATGAACATATATACATTAATAATTTGATAGGAACATGATTATTTTCTTAATCAAATATTTAAATACAAACTAGATGGTTATTTGTTTGACACATTCTATGTTCTACTATATTTTAGATACACATCTCTTGACATATGAAATGTAATTATGAAGCATTTCCTAAATTATTTAGAGAAGGGGATCCAAATGTGATAAGATTATATTAATTACAATTAGATGTTGATGTGTTCTACAAATTATAAGGAGTGCAAGAGATTATAAGATGTTTTTGTTGGATACACATATCTACATGTGGAAATGCAATGTTAGGGGAGTTGGAGCCATGAACTCATAAGTTTTTAATAAAATAGATGGAAAAATGGATTAACATACAAATATGCCTTTGGTCATTGAAAATTGAACCATCTTTGATTCAATGAAAATTGTGGCAGTATTCCATATCTACTCTTCTTCTATGCCTTAATTCATCTTCTTGAGCATTATGAGTCATTGTATCATAAAAACATAGTAAGAATGATATGTTGTTTTTATGGACTCACTATCAAGAATTTACAATTGTATCCATCATTATTGGGTTATAAATTTATTGATCACTAATAGGATTGAATAACATGTGTAAAATTATACTAATATCTTGTTAGGTTTTATTAGTCTATAATATTTTTGCAATGTAATTCTTGTGAGGAAAAAAATGTTATCATATTTGTAGAGTTTTTTAGGTAATAATGCGACAATAACAATAAGAAAAGTTATGAATTGGAAAGCAATCACTATCAATCTTTGAATTATTTTCACTAGGAGTGGAATTGAAGGCCACAATTTTTCTTTGAGTTGATTTCCATTTTACTTGAAGTAAACACTCAAGCTTGGTCATCAACCACAAACATGGTTTCATTGTGTTTTGTAGTAGTCCTCAATATTTGATCACTTCAATTTATATGTAACTCTTGTAGTAGAAATAAGGAAATAAAAATATGTTGAGGACTTCTATCTAGTGAACACTGCAAAGAATAGAAATACAAGATCTGTTTTGTAATGCCCCAAGATGACATGCCTAGGAAAAAACCTGCTGAAACAATTTTTTCTAAATGATAATAACAATTTTGAAGATGAAACAATAACATGACACATTTTCATAGCAATGTGCATACAAGTGTTGTGTGAAACATAAAAAACACAAGGGAAAAATCTACACAAATAACTTCACCATTGCTACGAGCAAGGTGGCACCAATGGAAGGCTTAATAAAAATGGGAAGAAGTTGTTGGTTATTTTTTAGAACAAAACTTATTCTTACCACAAACCTATGAACTTGTCAAGGAAAATTATCAGTTAGGGAAAGGATTGGCCAACACATAAGTAAAGGCTTTTGGGTCTTCACTTCTTCACTTTAAGCTTTGTGAAACCTAGGAGGGTGATCCTAAACAAATGTATTCATAGATACTGGTGTGTATTTAGTATCAAACACAAAACGAATAGATGGTTCTCCTTAAATGTTTTGGAGGCACCATACCCTGAATATTTGGCTAATCTTCACAGTAGTGGCTAACTTAAACAAGAGAAGATATAATTCCTTTAACATTCCCACACACCCAAAGAGAATTACATAAGTGATTTGATTATATTTTGTGATCAATAGTCGAGTTGGTCACCACAATTGGAGCATGAATACTATGCCAAACCAGTGCTATATTCTGGGAAACAGATTCAAACCATAAACCTATATGACTAGATAACAATGTTGTATTTTAGAAAATACCCACAACCTTGAAAATAATGCATTACAATATCACCACTTGTTATTTCCATAATTAACTTCTTACTACCATCCTCACACAAGATTTATATCAAACCCACTATTAAGTTCAAGCATTTACATACATTTATTGAATGGTTAAGCAAGAATAAAACAACACATCTATTAGAATTCAACAAAGATGAATAAGATAAAAATTGATTATATTATTCATAGTTTGTATAATTTGTACACAAGAGAGAAATGTACAAAAATTTAGTATCATTTTGCTATCTGTATTGTTATCAAATCCATATATATATCGGTTGACCTTCTCCTAGAACCTATTAATAGAAAAACTTAGTATCTATTTTCCTTCTATGTATATCCCTTTTCAAAATGAACTACCTACTGACCTCTTGACCTCTTGACCTCCCATGTAATGAGCCTTAAAATACCTTTTATAAGACAAGGGAACAACAAGCATTGAGCTGAATTAAACTTAAATTTCACATTTCACTTTCATTTCAAAATGATTTTCAACAGAAAGTGAGAGAATATTCCCCAATTAATTGCAAAACCATCATTTGTAAATCAAGGGAGAACAAAAATAGATCTCAAGAAACCGTTAACTAGAGCAGTCCCACCATTCTTCAAAAAGTGTCGATGTTGCAGTAGAAAAAACATGTAAATTCATTCCAACCTAAGAAATGTCACCTTTAGCACAAAGAGAATAAATAAACGAAGACCCATATCATAACATACCAACTAAAGAAAGCAAATTAACATAAAGGACCCAAAATTTTGAGCATCCACTAGGAAAAGAAATAGGATGCTACTTTGCCTTGTCACCAGCAAAGTAGGTGTACGCACTCGATTTCCATATTGTCAGTGGAGTAGCCATCACTACCTCGTCCTTAGAATCAAACCAATCCTTCATATCCATGAGATATTGATGGTAACTAGAATCAGTCTTGTTTCCACTATTAGAGGAATCATCCAAGACCTCAATGGGAGAATGATGACATCCCATGTAAGCTCAGTGATACCTATTCCTTCTTACAACTTCCCTTTTTGGCCTCTCAAATTTCTTCTTTTTACCTTTGGCTAACTCCTCTAAGACAATTCAGCCTCTTTGATGATAGGCAAGTTTGAGAACACCCCGTGCTGAATTTTTGGCAGCTCTCATTTTCTTCTTTGGTGTCATAGGTATCTCTGGCATACCTTGTTCACCTTGGAGAGAAATGCCCTGAAATTCAATAGGATTAAGAATCTTAGACCTACAGACCAGGGTGATGTTCACACTCAACCTTCTCATTTCTTTACTCAGCCACTTACCAAATTTTCTCAGAGCAAAGAAAGCACCCTACTCAAAAATAAAAAACTCAAAATCACGCCTTCTTCCAGATTCCTAATTGTCACAACTAGATGGTGAGAATAAGCAAGCAAGTGATCTTCATTAAATAGATAAATTGGTGTGCATATGCATTAATTCTCTAGGAAAGATTGTGTGAGAGCATTGGCAATCAATTAACTTGGTTTTGAATCTTAACAGTTTATCATACTTTGAAGCAAATCAACAGTTAGATAATCCAAATTATTAATGATGAAAAAATTAAATGCATGTATTTGATACTTGTCCCAAATTGAGAAACTCGAGTAAGATAAGTATTTACTAAACTTGCATATTAACCATATGCTTAATTTCTTAACCAAACCTGTCATGTCACATTTACTCGCTTTCCCATAGAAATTAACTCACTTGTAATTCATCATAGCAATACAATGGGGAATGATCATGATTTATTTTCAGAACATCGGCTCGTACCTTGCCTTACTTCAATTTTACCTTCCCATGTGTACTACCTTCTGATATATTTGATGGCCATAAATTTTTTCACCAATTTCACATGCATGCTCAAGAATTAGTTCTAACTTAGCACCATTTTTATCTTGGAACGGTCTCAACCAATATCTCCAACTACATCCACCTTTACTAGGAAATTTCAAAGTTCTTAGAAGCAGTTCACATGGCACTTTCCTGTGTACCCATTGGAAGATATGGCATACAAGAAGAAAACTCGTGGGAAGGCAGGGAGTAGTCAAGACTTGCCCATGTCACCTACCATCCATTGTCAATTTCATTTATTACAAAGAAAATCACCATCCACAAGACCTAGTAGGTCCTACAAAATGACAAGTGTCACTCTGCCCACTAACCCATGTGACTATCTTTCCTTATTGTTATAGATAGACGGGAATGCAGGGAACTGCTCTAATGAGAACACATGTTGTGACATCCACCGTTGATCTTCTCTCACATAACATCCATTTCCCATTTGTAGATACTAGCCTGACCAACATACCAGACATGTGGATGAAGCTTGTCAACTTGTGTGGATAAAACAAGAAGAAACAAACCAGTGTGGGCATACGGGGAACACCTAGGATTAATTCCCACGATCGAAAAACCAACATGAAGTTTCATTTCTACACATGCCGCAAAAGTTAATCATAAAAGGGGGTCATCTTTAGGAAAATGACTTATTGATCCATAAGAACAAAGGCTAAGGATTTAAGTCGTTAAAATCAAGCCTTTGATCATAGGAAATTTAATACTGGGAAGAACTAAGGTGATCGAAAAACCTAAGATCAAGGGCCAATAAAAAAAATGATCTCAATGGCACAAGTGATAACTCAAATGACCGAGTACTAGGAAAATAGGTCAATGCAACAATAAAACTACCAAGGGTTTTTTAGAGCTTTGTAGGACAATTATGAAGGGTTTCAAAATTATAAGACCCTAAAACATGCACAAGCAACACAACCCAAAACCAGACATAAAAGCTCTGAGCCAAGTTTTGCACAATTATAGACTGGAACTAAGAATTTTTGGAGGGGTTCCATCAGTGGCTCCTATTGGGGACACATGCCTCTTGCAGACATGGTGATATCCCAAAATTATAGAACAACAAACCAGGTGCCTTATCCCTTGGGCAACAAAGTCCCTTTTTGTTTTTCAAACCATAGTTGATGGCCTCAGACCACAAAAAAAAAGAAAAAAATCATGTTTACCTTTGTCAAATACCAATGTTTTGAAAAGAACAATCTCCCTTAATTCGAAATTGCTTTTTTAATACCAAAACATGATTATTTCTTTCCTTTTTACAAACACTAGTGTCAATCTGCTCTTGAAAAAGTGAGAACTTGCTCTTTGTTTAGCTTTGTTGTCACATGCCAACCAAATCACATAGACCAGATCATTGCCGATATCTTTATTTTTTGATTATGTAGCAAGTAGTAGCATATAAGGATAATGATTAAGGCTATATGAAAACATAGTCTAGTCACATTCAATAACTTTCTCATAATGATCTAGCCCAGAGAAAAAATCATGCCTTAGGGATAATTTACAATTTTCCTGTGTGTTGAGCAAAGAGTGCTCACACATTGGACACTCCTCCAACTGAATTATATTGTAGGTAAATTTACTGAAGCAACACAACTCATTCACATCATCAAATGCTTGAAGTTTTGAAATTCAAATTTACCAATATCTAAATCACTTTGAATGCCATCATTTTCATGATTAGCAAGATCAACAAAACACTTTTATGTGCACTAGAAACTTCATGTGCACTATCAGTTGGTAAGAATGTTGTCCTATGTGCTAAAGACTCATTATTATCTAGAATTATTTTACTAGCACTTAAACAAGCATCTTTGTTTTCCTTCACATAAATTCTTTCCTCATTTGATGAAAACATGTCCATAATCATACTATGAAGATAAGGGAGATCAACAAAGAACTTCATTTCACATTCACTAGCATAAGATCCACTATTGTTTTCATCATCTGGCTGCAATACAAAGAGACTCAAAATTTATGCAATATTAAGATAACTTGAAAATTTATCAAACTGTTTCATATTATCAATGGGTAATAATGTTGATTCGAGATCCATGTGCTTGCCATGATATACATTCTAATAATTTAACAATGTAAAACTTCCTTCATCCATGAGTACTTCATCGTTCTCTTCATGTTTAGCTGACATCCCTACATATTCTTCATATAAACAAGCATGAGCAATAGGGTCATGGGCACATTCATCAACATCATCAAGATTTCTATCATTTCTAACATAGTGCTTAGGATCAACATATTGAACAAACAAGTTTTTATTTTCAAAGTGATCATCATCCATTGAGTCAGTATAATCCAATGATAGAAAAATTGAGCTATATTCTAAGTATTTATCTTGTGAAAATTATTCATTTACTTGTGAAAAAGTGACTTCATCATCATTTACATCACTGCATCCTTCATGTGGAGAAACACCTCTAGATCCTCCTCATATGATCATTCATAACCCTCAAAAGAATAAATAGGTTCACTATCATCATGATCTTCATCGCAAGAAAACTCATCACTACATAAACTATGCTCAGATATTTTTAGAGTGAATGCTTAAATTTTCATCTTCAATATCTTGACCACCGATTTGTGATGAGAAATCAACAACACTTGCAAGTGTGTCTTTATCTCCATCACTGGTATACAAATCTTCATATATGCTACTTTTGGGCTGATCACAGTCACTATCCTCATCCATAGAACATGGATCTTCATTTTCTAATATACTCTTTTCACTTGTTTGTATTTTTTTCTATTTTTTCTCAATAGAGCTGCCATCAACATCTTGAGGCATCATATTTTGTGCATAGTCACACTTGGATCCTTCAAAACTATGAGGTTTCAATTATTTTGGCAAGGTACTCAGCCCTGGCTCAAAGATTTCACAAAATTAATCAATGCATGTTGAATCTTCAAGTCTAAATTTTTGGGTACTTCCAACAAGGCATCCAAAAATCTTGAGAAAAAATCATAGTCTGATTCTCCCTTGTGCCTCTTCATGTTAGAAAATTCTTGAATAAAATACATGTAATCAACTTTGCTCAAATTTTGTTGATGTTCAACTTGGAGCTCACTATGATATGTGTGTTGTAGCAATGGACAAATCAAAACAACAAAAAAATCATCATCTTGACAATCATTTTTATTGTCTAATCCATGAATTCCATTTTTATGAGGTGTGCTAGGATAACCAACACTTGTAGCCATGTATCCTTTCATCATTGAATATTTTATATTGTTCTCAATATCCATGGAAATTTGATATGCCTGATGTAATGTTGCAGACTCTTTATCTCTTAGAAAATAACTCATTTCTCAATCAAATGCATTAAAATATACAATCATATATATTGCACCATTAGGTTTCATGATTTCAGGAATGCCACTTAATGTTTTTAAAATTATGAGATTGAAGGCTGGGACCAACTCATCTTCTTCTTTCTAGATGTTATTAAATTTTTGTCTCACTGAATGTGGATTAATTCTTTCTCCAAACTGTTCTATGAATGCTTCCATGAACTCATTCCATGAAGAGATAGGACACACTGGAAAATATCAAAACCAATCTCTAGCATCTTTCCTTAGATTTTGGACAAAAAACTTCATAACAACATCTTCCTGGCTTATCTCATAATATCCTATCAAATCAAAAAATTCTTGGAGATGTTGAGATCCTGATTCTAATCTTTTCCCTTTGAACTTTGGAAAAATTCCCTAACTTCATTAGGAATAGGGTTTGGGAAACCTTGAATACCATTAAAATTTAATGGTCTATATATTTCCATAGAGAAAATTATTTGATGACACTACAGGGGCTACACACTCTTCATGTTCACATCATGCACCCCATAGGGATGTACAATTGAATTTTCTTACACCCCTTTACTAACTTCAAGCATCAACTCTATAGTTGATCATTGCCCTTTATCATGATCTTAAACTTTTAAAATGCATAATTCAAATAACATCTAGAATCTCTTTAATGGGAAGATTTCAAGAACAAGCATACTTCTTCATTACAACATAGAAGCTTCAAATTATAGCTTAGAAGTATGAAAACAAAATACAACTATCATTCCCTTTCTTAGTGCTTAACTCACTCAATAGGGTATAAATTTTTTCAAGATATTCAGACTTCTCATAAACTGCTTTCAAGCATAATAATACTTTATTTAAATTTATGAGAATACCTTAAAATTTGTAGCAACTACTAACCTTTCTTCTTGAGCAAAAATTTTGCAGATTCGAAACTCTCTTCAAATTTTCAACAGGTTCTTTTGACAGAGTCACCACCTTTCTTCACAGAGGACTGGACTTCAATACTATGAAGTATTTTTCACCGGTTGATTTTCACTTTAAGTTCCTTCTTCAACACTTTCCTTTGGCACAAAGTTCCTCGGAGTTGCCACTGACTCTTAATAATAACTTTTAATTTAGAAATTCCTAGACTCTATCAAGGTAAGATGATCTACAGTAGATACTTCTTCAAATAAGTCCCCAACGAAGTTGCCATTTCTATTGGTTATTTTTTTAGAACCAAAATTATTCTTACTACAAACCTATGAACTTGCCAAGGGAAATTATTAGTAAGGGAAAGGATTTACCAACACATAAGTAAAGGCTTTTGGGTCTTCACTTCTTCACTTTAGGCTCTGTGAAACCTAAGAGGGTGATCCTAAACATATGTGTTCATAGATACTGGTGTGTATTTAGTATCAAACACAAAACAAACAAATGATTCTCCTTAAATATTTTGGAGGCACCATACCCTAAAGATTTGGCTAATCTTCATAGTAGTGACTAACTTAAACAAGAGAAGATATAATTCCTTTAACATTCCCACACACCCAAAGAGAATTCCATAAGTGATTTGATTATATTTTGTGATCTTAGAAGTTGAGTTAGTCACCACAATTGGAGAATGAATACTATGCCAAAAAAGTGCTATATTATGGGAAACAAAGTCAAACCATAAACCTATATGACTAGATAACAATGTTGTTTATTAGAAAAATACCCACAACCTTGAAAATACTGCATTACAATATCACCACCAGTTATTTCCATAGTTAAGTTCTTGCTAGCATCCTCACACAAGATTTATATCAAACCCACTATTACGTTCAAGCATTTAAATACATTCATTGAATGGATAAGCAAGAAAAAAATAACACATCTATTGGAATTCAATAGAGACGAATAAGATAACCATTGATTATATTATTCATAGTTTGTATAATTTGAACACAGGAGAAAAATGTATAAAATTTTTGTATTATTTTGCTATCTATATTGTTATCAAAACTATATATATCGTCTGACCTTCTCCTAGAACATATTACTAGAAAAAATTAGTATCTATTTTCCTTATGTGTATATCCCTTTTCAAAATGAACTACCTATTGAACTCCTGACCTCTTGACCTTCTGTGTAACTAGCCTTAAAATCTCTTTTATAAGACAAGGTAGCAACAAGCACCAAGCTGAATTACACTTACATTTCACATTTCAAGTTCATTTAAAAATGAATTTCAATAGAAAGTGAGAATATTCCCCAATTTCAATTGCAAAACCATCATTTGTAAATCAAGGGAGAACAAAAATAGAGCTCAAAAAACTGTTAACTAGAGCAGTCTCACCATTCTTCAAAGAGTGTCACTATCGCAGCACCAAAAATATGTAAATTCATTCCAACCCAAGAAATGTCACCATCAACACAAAGAGCATAAATAAATGAAGACCCATTTCATAACATACCAACTAAAGAAAGAAAATTAACACAAAGGACCCAAAATTTTGAGCATCCACTAGGAAAAGAAACATGATGCTACTTTGCCATGTCACCATCAAAGTAGGTGTTCCCACTCGGTGTTCTTATTTTTCACTGGAGTAGCCATCACTACCTCATCCTCATAATCAACCCAATCCTTCATATCCATGAGATATTGATGGTAACTAGAATCAATCTCGTTTCCATTGTCAGAGGAATCATCGAAGACCTTAATGGGAGAATGATGATGTCCCATGCAAGCTCAGTGATACCTATTCCTTCTTGCAGCTTCCCTTTCTGGCCTCTCAACTTTCTTCTCCTTACCTTTGGCTAACTTCTCTGAGACGATTTGACCTCTTAGATGATAGGCACGTTTGAGAACACCCCATGTTGAATTTTTGGTAGCTCTCATTTTCTTCTTTGGTGTCATAGGTATCTCTGGCATACCCTGTTCACCTTGGGGAGAAATGTCTTGAAATTCAAGAGGATTAACCCTCTTAGACCTATAGACCGGGGTGATGTTCACACTCAACCTTCCCATTTCTTTACTTAGCCACTTACCAAATTTTCTTGGAGCAAAGATACCACCCTACTCAGAAATAACAAACTCAAAATCATGCCTTCTTCCAGACTCCTCACTCTCATAACTAGATGGTGAGAATAATCAAGTAGGTGATCTTGATTAAATAGAGAAATTGGTGTGCATCTGCATTACTTCTCCTAGAAAGCTTGTGTGAGAGCATTGAAAATCAATTAACTTGGTTTTGAATATTAGCCATTGATCATACTTTGAAGCAAATCAATGGTTAGATAATCCAGATTATTAATGATGACAAAATTAAACACATGCATTTGATACTTTACCCAAATCGAGAAACTCAAGTGAGATAAGTATTTACTTAACTTGCATATTAACCATATAATTTCTTAACCAAACCTGTCATGTCACATTTACCCACTTGCTTGTAGAAATTAAATCACTTGTAATTCATCATAGCAAGATAGTGGGGAATGATCATGATTTATCTTTAGAATATCAACCCATACCCTTCCTTACTTAAATTTTACCATCCCACATGTACTACCTTTTGACAAATTTGATGGCCATAAAAATGTTCACCAATTTCACATGTGTGCTCAGGAATTAGTTCTAATTTAGTAATGTTTTTATCTTGGAACGGTCTCAGCCAATATCTCCAACTACATCCACCTTTACTAAGAACTTTCTAAGTTCTTAGAAGCAATCTGCATGGCACTTGCCCACATGCTCGTTGGAAGATATGGCATATAGGAAGAAAACTCACAAGAATGCGGTTAGTAGTCAAGACTTGGCCACGTCACGTACCATGCACCATCAGTTTCATTTCTTACAAAGAAAATCACCATCCCCAAGACCTGGTGGGTCCCACAAAATTATAGGTGTCACTCCACCGCTAACCCATGTGACTATCTTTCCTTACTGTTGTAGATGGATGAGCATGTGAGGAACTACTCTGATGAGAACACGTGTTGTTACATCCACCGTTGATCTTCCCTTAGACAACATTGATTGCCCTTTTGTAGCTATTGGTCCCACTAGCATACCATACATGTGGTCAAAGCCCATCAGCCCGTGTGGATAAAATAAGAAGAAACAAACCAGCTCAAGCATATGGGGAACTACTGGGATTAATTCCCATGATCAGATGACCAACATGAAGTTCCATTTTTGCACATGCTGCAAAAGTTAATTATAAAAGGGGGCCATATCTAGGCAAACAAGGTATTAACCCATAAGAACACAGGCTAAGGATTTAAGTCATTAAAATCAAGCCTTCGATCATAGGAAAATTAATACCGAGAAGAACTAAGGTGACTAAAAAACCTAATATTAGGGGCTGGTAAAAACAATGACCTGAATGGCACAAGTGATAACTCAAATGACCGCGTACCAGGAAAATAGGTCAATGCAACAATAAAAATTCCAAGGGTTTTTTAGAGATTTGAGGCCAGTTCTGAAGGGTTTTAAAATCATAAGACCCTAAAACATGTACAAGGAACACAACCAAAAACCATACATAAAATATCCGAGCCAATTTTTGCACAATTATATACCGAAACCAAGAATTTTTTGAGGGGTTCCATCAGAAGTTACCAAAATGAACTTACGAGAGGTGGAATGACACCCCAAATAATTATTGAGTGGTAACCCAAGATCAAATTCCATTACAACACCACACAAGGGTAGGATGAGAGAATCATCAACCTCAAATCTACACCAATAAATACTTGGGAAATTTCATGAAACACCCAAAAAAACCCACACAAATGGTGGAAGGACTAGGAGCTAACACATCTCCACTAGACAACACAACCATTAGTTTTTATAATGAGGAGTAGGATGAGGGAACATCCAATTCTAGTGCTCTAAATGAACACCCTTAAAAACACCTTAACACCAGGGAAAACCTTCACAAGAGGCTACCTATCTAGGAGGTACAAACCCTTGACCAATTGGAACAAAAAAGGGCTACTTCTAGGCAAGGACATGCTTCCCAAGGTAAGGAGATGCCATGATTTTGATATATGAAACTTTTTGACAAATTAAAAACATGGGAATACTCTCTAGGCCAAGGGGAACAACTTTTATTTACAAATTTTCCTTGAGAAATGACTAGAAGGCCAACCAAGTAATGAAAGAGTGAAACAAGGCACTAGAGGACACTACCGCTAGTGCTCAAGTGTCCAAGTTTGGTGTTGGAGTAATAGTATAGCATTGGAGTCCTTATAAGGTGCTATAGTACTTATGGGTGTTCCCACAATACTAGTTTACAATTTTTGGCCAAACTAGACATTGAAGTGATTTTTTCTAACTAAATCTTCATTTTCGGGCACCTATAGTGGCTAAACCATGAGGAATTTGAAGATGATGCAAACTAGTGATTTGTGACATTTTTTCTATAGATTCTATTTTTTTTTTCAGGGAATCATATTGCACTTATTCTTTCATCTCCTTCAAAAACTAGTTTTTTTCAGTAAACACTATTTTTAAGGAGTGACACTCACTATATACAACATAACTTTTTTCCATGAAGGATAAAATTATATTTTTTCAAATTTAGACTTGTAATTATGATATCTAGTGCTTCCAATTGGTTTCATAGTGTTTTATTGAATATTTTTTCCTTAATAAAGTTTTGAAGTCAAACCAATTACAATTAAGACATACACAAACCATATACAACATAAATTTTTTTGTATGTATCAAAATTCATTTTTTTTTGTTGGATCAAGGATGTCAATATCTAGTGCACTGATATTTTTCAATATTTTTTTGATAGACTACTATTTTTCCACATGTGCAAAACATAGATCTTGATTTTTAGTGAAAAACCTATGTTTAATCAAACTAAAAAAAATACATAATAAAGCCAAAACACATTAAAATTATATTCATTGGATAGATCATTCCAAGGACTACCATCATCTAGTTGGGCCTGTGAAGTCTCCTCCATTTTCATCCTCAACTTGATCTTCGAAGATAAAAATTGTGGAGTTTTTTGGTTCCAGAGGGGGAGAAGGGGGGAAAAGGGGGGTTTGAGAGAACCCCCTTTCTGTTGGGGAAAGACAGGGGTCATCTTAGAACAAAAAATCTAAGAATAGTAGTGCCTTAGTGATTTTAATTTCCAAATAACCTCAAAGACACAAACTACTATGCTATAAAGCGAAAATAGGCATAGTTGTTTTCCCCATTAACCCTTCAGAGAAAAGTACATACAACTCAACCAGATTCAACACCATGCATAGATTCAAAATGATAGAATCAAACAACATGAAAGACAAACATATGAACACATAGATTTACGCGGGGAAAACCCTTTCGGGTAAAAAACCCCACCCTCCAAAAGATCAAGCCATTTTATTATTCAGCAACAAATAGATTTACAATACAATCTCAAGCTCATGGCCTTTACATGAGTTACATCTTGTTCATCTAGAGAATATAGGAAACAACATAGATTTGAAACCTTGCAATGTTACAATGTCCTCACACAACATACAGTGAAGATTCATTTCATCTCACCAGCCCACACACACAACCAGCCTTTCAGCCGACACAACCTAACGGCCTCTCAGGTTCACATCTTCTTAGTTTTGTGTGTCTTAGTGTTCATGGTTACAATTCTCTTCATATACAACTCGAACACACACACTCTACTCCTCGATTGGATCTCACATCATGATCAACCACCTCTCTTTTTTCCAACCAATGACCGTTAGGGTATTTAATTACCGCATTGAAAAGCTTTCACATTTCTCTGGAAACATCGCCCTTTGGCACACATCGAGCCACCCAAAATTGAATTGGATTACAGAGATTTACCAAAACTGCACTCTATCAACCTCGCAATCAATCGCTATCAAAGAATAAATATTTCAACCAATCAACATTGATTTATAATAGCGATATAAAATCAACGAATAATATCGTGCCACGTGTCTTAACACTATTCATCCATCGCTTTGACTGACATGCCAAATAGTCAGTTCGGTTCAACTTTCACAGCAGACCAACCGTCGAAAAATGCCCAGGTGACCAAATGAATTCTAAGAATTTTCCCTTCATATACCGCTTGCCATGGCTAGGACCCACCAAGAAACGCGTACACCACTAGTGCACTTTCGGGGAATCATAAAAGTATCTACAATATTCCCAATAAGTTTCCCCAAAACAACGACACGTGTTAGATGATGACACACCCCACAAGATTCACTCGGGACCCACCACATGAGGCATGGGACTAGCGAACACAATTGATCAAGCCACCAAATGTCAACCGCTCAGGAAATTCTGATCACTTCACAAGATTTTGTTGGTACTCACTGCAACTGACCATAGAATAAAATGAGCACTATTGGATTAATCTCATCACAACCATATATTAGGATCACCTTTTGTTGTGGTCCCCACTACCGTTAGAAACCAAGTTGCTTTTGTTTGCTATAGGTCCGTCGGTGTAGCTCGGTGGAAGGTTCCACCGATGACCCCAAGTGACACCGACAGAGCATATAGTTCTATCATTGAGACTACCGATTAGGTTCCACTGATGATGCCAAGTCTCACTAACACAACATTAATTGCATATCGATATATTGGTGAGACAACACATTGTCACTTACCGATATGTGATCGTTCTACTGATGAAGTTAAGGACCAACACACTTCCACCAAAGGGAAGGAATGACTCCATGGTATGGAGGGTAAAATCATCAAGTCCTTAATAGAGGTTCAAGCTAGCTAGTTGAGGCACATTTTCCAACAAGCTCCCACTTGACGAAGACTTATTGGCTTCCTCCAGACTCAAACTCAAGAATCTCACACAATGCTTTCATGCTCTAACAAGGACACTTGCAACAAAATCCAAGATGTCTACCAACTTAGGCAACAACTCCAACCATTCACCACAAGAAAAAAGAAACGAGCCAAGCCGTATATGCACTAGTCTCAAGAACACAAGCATCAGATCCTATAGATGGAAAAGGAACCACACTACCACCACTCCATCGTTCTCATGATCCATTTGGAAGCAACGTGCAATAGCTTCAAATCTCTCAATCGCGAACACAACGGTGAAGTCATTCTCCAGAAATAAGATAAAACATTAGCTAGAACAACAACTAGAAAACTAATTGTTCCCATCCAACTGATCAAACCCACATGACTAAAAAATAACATTCACATCTCATGCTATTCCATCCAATCACCCATACCTTCAAGGTATCCACATTAGTAAACTCATGCCAGAAACACAACCTACCCATCAACTGTAGATACAAGCACCATGTGCCAACCAATCAAAGAAGACCAAACACATATGGCTACTCTCACTACATGGGTAATGCCAAATCTGAAAGATCAATGGCATAACAAGTCTACCAATTATAGCACATAGAAATGAAACCATGTAGTACCAAGGAAATATCCAAAATGATATGCACAACCTACAACCAACTACTACAAGAATCATTTCTCTCACCAGTCTTCTAGAGCTTTTCCATGTTGTCCATATCTGACAGAAGAAAAAGTCACAAGAACCTCCATGTCATCACCCAAGTGACAACACATGACCAAAAACTAATGACCATCATGGCTCCACATAGACATCTCACAATACAGTCAGATGAGATCAAATATACAGGAAGAAAAAACCAGACTAAAGAGAAACAACAAATTATAACATGTAGCATCCTCCTAAATACACTTCTAAATGCTAGCTACGTCAAGTTTGATCTCCTTCACATCCAAAGGAAATCCTCTCAAAGAAGATCAAACTAGACCATATAACTATCTCCTACAAGTTCTCAGAAGCACAAGGAGATCAACTATGTTGTCCATCTTCCACTATGAATCCTCCAGAACCTTAAAACAACAATTCAGGATCCATATCTATGAAAGATAAAGCATATCACACATTTGAAAGATATAATGGGAAAATACCTCTCAAATAAACTTCACTGCCAAGCAAACCAAGAGAGGAAACATAAAATGCTCCTTCAAGATATACAAGCCATCATGACTCATCCAAAAGAAATCTCCTCACTGGTCTCTGTTGAACTCACGTTCAACCAAGGTGTAGGCTAATTGGAATTTCAACTATAAACGAACCTTTCTCATTCCATGAGGATCAAAACATCATCTCATTCTCCATGTATCCATGAACACCAACAACCGATCATCCCATGCTAAACTCCAATCTGCATTATTTCACTTAACATGAAGTTCTCAAGCATATGACCAATATACTCAAAACACAAAGAATTACTAGACCATTTTGAAAGCTCCAAACAACTGAAATATGAACTTATCATGAAATCATGATCAAATAATCCCCCTTAGGAGATACCACACTTCAAGTGAACAAATTATGGTTTCAAGAGAAATGCAACATGCCAAAACTCTAATGCCCAAGCAAGAGTATACATGACATCAAGCAAACAAACTCTAAACCAACATCACCTATCAAGAACCACCAAAATCTCAGCCAAAGACTCCAAACATCCTCCATGGTTCCAAGATGTTACACATCTTCAAATAGTGTCCATGCAAATGTGACAAAACTCTTCTGCAACAACATGATCTAAGAGTCCCTCCTAGTAACATCTACAACACTAAAGAAGATCATTCACCACCAAGTGATGAATCCACAGTCACTAATAAAGCTCCCACTGAACCATGACATTAGAGCTTTCCAAGCATCATGACCAAACATCTACTGATCTGAAAAACCTCTAGGTACAATTGACAACATGTCCATCTGACAACAATGCCAAAAAGCACCAAGATCTCCAAACCATGCAGACTGCACCATCACTATCAAGAGCTTACACTAACCAATGTACCCAAGCCTTCCATGAGATCCTGATACACACACTACAAGTCCCCATAACTGACTATTTAGGTACTCAAATGCCATCCATCCTCTCATCCAAAAGCAACCATGCCAATGAAAAAGTGGCCATAGACAAGGCTAGCTAACATATCTGCACCACCACTGAAGCAACCTCATGGATATAGATAGTCCACTTCCAAGTTATCTCACTATAGCCAATGGGTAGCTAATCCACCAGCCGCATAACTCAAAAATTAATCACAACAACAACGCAAACCCATCATCACAAAGGAAGCTACAAAATTGAGATCTCAAAGAGAACAACCATTTAGACAACTTGACTCAAACATTGGATCAAGCTCAGATTCGATTCACCAATCACATCCACAACTCAAGCACCATAGTCTAGGAAACTAGCAAGCAACACCACAAGAATGTTGAGTGAAAAATAACATACCAACACTCCCATATAGAGAAGACATCACACCTCCTCAAAACCATGTCGAACTGCAACTATCTCATCCAGTCACACCCCAAAGGCCAGGTTCTAGATAATAGATTAACAACAACTCCACATAGCCACATGTTTTTCTTGACCGTGCAAAACCTACAAAACCATCGTGTTTCCAAAACAACCATGCACATCCATATCCACTGCTCATCTGGATGACCCAGGAGTCTGCACACAACCATCATGGTTAACCAGAACAATGAACTAACATGAATATGCATCATAGACTTTTTAGGAAAATCTATATAAAACCTTTAGAACCAAAGAACATGAATCTGAGCCATGCAAGTACAAGGTATCCATAAAAGGAAAAAGTAGTACAGGAACTCCAGGCCCATTCCAGACCAATTCCAAAACCACAAGCATGCACATGCATTCGAGAGAGCCAGGCTATTTAGAAGTTTTTAGACCACCCAAGATCAACTTTGTAGCCTTCATGCAATCAGGGTGACAAAGAACAATGCGTTCAATGCCAAGTCAAAGCACCCAACACAAGCACAATACTCCATGGCTGAAAAAAAACCCAAGCATTTCCATACCATCAGGGAGCCTCTCACATAGACACCCAATATGAACCATGCTCTTCTGCAACAAAACCATAAGCATAAACTCACACCCCTTGCATCAGGATCATTTTTTGCCAACTAGGAGCCTTAGACCACATCATCACAATATGATCAACTCCAATATCGCCATCTTCAATGTCTCTCATGTTACGTGTTGTCTCAAGAGAGAAAAGACTTTTACTCATGAAAGGATCAATCATCAGCCGATTCCTCCAGATTTCCTCAAGCCTAATAGACTAAGAAATATTCACAAGAGAAATACCCAGAACCAAAATCTAGAAGAAAGGTTGTGATACCACTTGTTGGTATCATGAAGAAACCTTGAACTCCCTTAACCAGCTTTGATACCACTTGTTGGGGAAAAATGGGGGTCATCTTAGAATGAAACATCTAAGAACAATAGTGCCTTAGTGATTTTAATTTCCAAATCACCTCAAAGACAAACTACTATGCCATAAAGTAGAAACAGACATAGTTGTTTTCCCCATTAACCCTTCAGAGAAAAGTATATACAACTCAACAAGATTCAACACCATGCATAGATTCAAAATCACAGAATCAAACAACATGAAAGAAAAACATATGAACACACAAATTTACGTGGGGAAAACCATTTCGGGTAAAAAACCCCACCCTCCAAAAGATCGAGCCATTGTATTATTCAACAACAAACAGAGTTACAATACAATCTCAGGCTCATGGCCTTTGCAGGAGTTACATCTTGTTCATCTGGAGAATATAGGAAACAACATAGATTTGAAACCTCGCACTGTTATAATGTCCTCACACAACATATAGTGAAGATTCATTTCATCTCACCAGCCCACACGCACAGCCAACCTTTCAGCTAACACAGCCTCACGACCTCTCAAGTTCACATATTATCAATTCTATGTGTCTTAGTGTTCACGGTTACAATTCTCTTCACATACCGCTTGAAAACACACACTCTGCTCCTCGATCCGATCTCACATCATGATCAATCACTTCTATTTTTTCCAACCAACAACTGTTAGGGTATTTAATTACCTCACCGACAAGCTTTCACGATTCTCTGGAAACACCGCCCTGAAGCACGCATCGAGCCGCCTAGCATTGAATTCAATTACAGAGATTTACCAAAACTCCACTCTACCAACCCTGTAATTAATCGCTACCAAAGAATAAGGATTTTAGCCAATCAACGTTGATTTACAATAGTGATGTAAAATCAACGAATAATATCATGCCATGTGTCGTAACGCTATTCGTCTATCACTTTGGCTAACGTTCCAAATAGTCGGTTCAGTTCAACTTCCACAATAGACCAATCATCAAAAAATGCCCAAGCGACCAAACGGCCTCTGAGCATTTTTCCTTCATATATTGCTTGCCCTGGCCAGGACCCACCAAGACATGCGTACAACACTAGTGCACTTTCAAGGAATCAGAAAAGCATCTACAATATTGCCAATAAGTTTCCCCGAAATAGTGACATGTGTTTGAAGTTGGCACACCCCACAAGAGTCACTCAGGACCCACCACATGAGGCATGGGACTACCAAACACCGTTGATAAAGCCACCAAGTGTCAACCATTCAGGAAATTCCACTTGCTTCACAAGATTCCATCAATACTCACCACAACTGAGGGGAAAATAAAATGAGCGTCATTGGATTAATCTCATTGCAACCATAGATCAAGATCAGATTTTAGTGTGGTCTCCACTTCCATCAGAAACCAAGTCGCTTTCATCTGCCATTGGTCCACCAGCATAGCCTGGTGAAAGATTCCACCGATGACGCCAAGTGTCACTGACACAACGTTAATTGCATATCGATGAGACAACACATTGTCACTCACCAATATGCGATCATTTTTACAATGAAGGCAAGGACCAATGCACTTCCACCAAAGGGAAGGAATGACTTTGCGGTATGGAGGGTAAATTTGTCAAGTCCTTAATAGAGGGTCAAGCTAGCAAGTTGAGGCACATTTTCCCATACTTTCCACAACTCTTTCTTTTCTTTTTTTCTCGAGAAATGTGGGACCCAACATTTAATGGGTTCGATCTCCCAAAAACCTTTTTTTTTTTGCATGGGGGCATTTTTTTAAACTTTTCCCGCCTCACTAGAATTCTAAACCAGTTTTGTGGGTTTATCCTTCGCAGATGTTGTAGTCCTATTCTAGCGCTAGTTTCCTAGATAGTGAGAAAAATCAAACTAGGATTTGGTCCCCATGAAATAATAAACACTCAGGAACTACTAGGAAGGATCCTTGATGAAGAAAATTTGAAATGGTGAAAATGATCGAGGAATTGAGAAGGTCCTAAACACTCAATCTCACCTCACACCAACCCACAAAGGATTATACTCCCAAGGGCTAGGGAGACTACAAGAGACCCCCACATAAGGCCAATGACATAAAGGGTGAAGGGGAGGGGTGATTGACATCAACCCCACCAAGACCACTTAGAGAACCTTATATGACCCATCAAAGAGGTGTTTTTCAATGAAACACTACACACACAAACCAAGAATATTCCTAGAGATTTCAATGAGTGATTTAATCTTTTCTAAACCAAAAGTTAATATTAAAACACAAAGGAAGATAATCTAAGTTTATTTTATCCAAAGTATGAAAAGGTTTAAGGAGCACTTAAGATATCCTATGTGCTTAAATCCAACACTGAGGCACATACAAATAATTATAGCATCGACACTACTTATGTGGTCCATTTACAGGTCATCCACATAGAAGGTCTAAAATAAATTATTACAATTGAAATAAGGACTCAAATGTCCTTAATTTAAATTTTATAAGATATTACAAGAAGGAAATACAAATAAATTGAAAACCTTTCTATCGAATTTCCCTTGATCTTGTAGCTCACCCAAATAACCGAGAACCCCATGATGGTTTCCACACCACCCTACCACATGTCACCCTTAGGTCCACTCCCACCATGCTAGGAGACAATCACATAGGCCAAAAAACACTCAAATAATACAAAAGGGAGAGAAGGATTACACTCACACCCAACACACAGAATACACAACATACAAAGCATGCAAAGTCACTTAATGAAATCAAAGGGATGAGGCACAACATATCATCAAGTCCAACTTAGTGGGCATAAGAACTAGATCCTAGAGAGGGAGTAGGGGGTGTCATTGCAATAGACTAAGGTATCGGCCAAGGGGAGTCAAGCACACCTCTCACAAGAGACAAGGTTTCTCAATCATACAAGCCCTAGCGCTCCTCGAGAAAACATGTCTTCCACACTCATACTTACTATATATGAGAACTCTATATATGATGGGGAACCATTATCTAGGTCATTTTAGTTCTCCATGTCTTATTTATTTATCACTTGATTAAGAGACTTCTACACAAGATATCCATTGAGCCACTTAGGGTTGGGAAAACATCAAAAGCCACTCCCATACTTCTCTCTAACACCTACATCCTAGGTTCACCATAACTCATGACAATTGAGTGTGACATAAAAAATAAGGTACCAAAAGTTGGTATACAAAAAAATTGAACATTTTTAAAAATCAATTCTTATAAAAATCCATGTAGAAGACATGAAATTGTTGGCAGATGGTCAATGCTCCCCTCAAGATTTGTGACATGGACTAACCGCCTCTCGTGGATCCGTTAACTCTGATAGTTGTATTGAGCATTAACAGGTTGATCTTTTGGTGCAATGACAATTGTGGGCCAACAATTGGTATTAGAGACAAAGGTGCTAGGTTCGAATCCCCTCGAGTAACATTGAGAGGGAGTTTGTTGGCAGATGGTCAGTGCTCCCCTTGGGATTCGTGACATGGACTAACCACCTCTCATGGATCCGTTAACTCTGACAGTTGTATCGGGCATTAATAGGTCGATCTTTTGGTGCAACAAAAAATGTGGGCCAATAGAAATCCCCCATTACAAATATTCAAATTGAATCTCAAAGTCTAACTTTTAATTTTGTGTGAGGGGGAAAAATATTAGAATGCAAAGTAAGACAAATGCAATGAACTGAGAATCTATCTAATCCAAAACACTTAATCTAAGATCTTATTCCATCGCTCATGAAATGAAAAATCTAAGCTATTGAAATTACGTAATGAAATCCTACGATTAACACAATGAATTCAAAGGAAAGGAGAGATTACCATCCCATGTAAGAGTGTGTTTGCACAATGTTGGGTTGTTCATATCACTGCAAAGCCTCCACTGTTGTATCATGAAAGCTTGAAGAATGATGTTGATGTTGGTTGACCGAAGGTATGACAAAGATCTATCAATGGTCATCTTGAAAACACTTTGTTTCATAAGGTATGTTGATTCTCCAATCATTTTTTGAGAGGAAAGAGGTTTGTTATATCGATTTCAAGTTTTTAGATGAATGATCAAGATTAAACAATATTGAATCAAGATCGATGGTTAAAGGCTATTGAGAGGATTTAGATTGACCAGTCAACTGGGCTGACTGATTAGAGGACTAGATGTGAGAGAGAGTTTAACCAATTTAGATTGGTCAGTCATCTGGATAGATTTTATAGTCAATCTTAGTTGACAGAAAGAGTGTGCGAGTTAAGAGAGTTGATGAAGAGTTAACTAAATGGATATTTTAGTCAGCAAGAAGAAAGTATTTGTTGCATTCAAGGAGATTATGCATGAAGAGATGATGATATAGTTAACTAAATAGATATTTTAGTCAACTAATTTAGAAGAGCTAGTTAAGTTTTTGAGGGAGTAAAAAACGTTTATTTATTAAAGTGATGATGTGGAATGAATTAAATAATTTATTTAATTTGGAAAGGGGAAAGTTGTTTAATTAAATAATTACTGATAATCATTTAATTAAATTAAAAGAATAGGTGGGGTTAAATAATTAAAATAATTATTTAATGTAGAAGTTGAAAGAGAATTAAATGAAGAGTTAACTAAATAGATTGTTCAGTCAACTGAGAGAAAGGGGTCGTTATGTTTAAGGGAATAATGCATGGAGAGATAATTGAATAGTTAACTAAATAGGTTGATTAGTTAACTAAAAGAAGAATTAGTCTATGTGGAGAAGATAATTAATTAATTTAATTAATTAATTAATATTAAGAGGAACATGCATGATGAATTTTTTTTAATAAATAAAAAATTATTTATTAAAGGGATGATGTTGAATGAATTAAATAATTTAATTTGGAAAAGGTGGGATTAAATAATTGAAATAATTATTTAATGTAGAATTTGAAAGAGGATTAAATGGTATTTAATATTATTTAATTTATGAGGGGGGATTGATTGATTTAATTAATTAATTATTTTTGGAGTTGAACATGCAAATCAAGTTTGACTTTTGCAAACAAAGTTGCATTAGTTTGATTTGATTTTTGATGATATTTTGAATAGTTTTATTCACTTTATAAAAATTTGGAGGGAAAGTGAGTTAATTAAATTATTATGATTTAATAATTTAATCAACTTAGGGGAATAAAGTTAATTAGTGATATAATTAAATAATTGAAGTTATTTAATTAATCAGGAAGAAAAAAGCTAGATTAGGACTATATTAAATAAATGAAATTTATTTAATTTTTCAAATTTGATGAAAATGTGAATTAATTAAACAATGTTGTATTATTTAAATAATAGCAGAAATCGGGTTTTTAGGATTTTATTAAATAAATGAACTTTATTTAATTGGTTGAAAATGATGAAAAAGTGAATTAATTAAATAATATCATATTATTCAATTAATAGAGTAAGTTAGGGCTTTTCTTGATGTAAATGATGAATATTAGTGTTAACATGCTAGTTTGTAGGCTAGGATAATTTTAGGTGTCTACATTTTGCCCCTCTTTGAGACAAAGTACTAGTTTCTTTGTTTCAAAGAACATTTCCTTGGTATTCCCTAGGTGCAAGAGTTGCCCTAGTATGCCCCATATGGGATAGCTTGGTGCCCCCCTGGGAAATTTGTTAAAAATTATGGATAATGAAACAATTTTTTTGATAAGCTGATGTGATTTGTTAAGGACTAACATAAGAAATGGTGACAAGAAGAAAATGTTAATAAGAAATGAAGAATAGTTGATGTTGTTAGTCATTGATGAATTTTCTTTCACTTTTCTTGGAGACTTCACATTTTGAACAATCCTTACTGTTATAGAAAACAAAAACAATGCACCAGGGTATTAATGACCAAGGTGACTTTGTATCCATTGCATGGAATTTGACTCAACATACAAAGAATATATCTATTTATACCAGACATACATAAACTTTGTTTAAAGTATAGGTTTGGGTAGCATTAAAAACATTTCAGATCAATCACATAGAGAGGTATAAAACACCGAGCATGTGACTGCTTTATGAAATGTTTTAATACAACTTCCATACACTCAATAAAGCAAGTATTCACCATGGTAATATTACAAAAATATTTTACAAACAAAAAATAAAAAATGATGCTCAATTGTCTCCATTCCTTCTTCTCTAAATCCTTATGGACATCCTCGAGAGATCCTGGGAATTAGTCAATAAAATAAATTATAAAAATAAGACTACAAAAAGATAAAACAATATTGTTATATCACTTGCCATATCTATTTGTGGTGGGTCTATTATCCAATGTTGATCATGTCTATCATAGGAATGGATCCGTTAAGGCATATCTCAGTATGTTGTTGGTACATTGTCAAAAAATATGTAGGTAATACTCTGGCATTTGTTCACGTCTATTTGTAATCCAATCTATGTGATTATTTGATTGAAAGTTCTATCTTTTGATGTTCGCTTTGTTTGTTTGTTTATTTGTTTTGTCAAAGGGTGAGTGTGAGGATTTTGTTTATTATGGATGAATCTTTTCCTATGGATGGTGATGATGGGATGGGTCTCTTTGAATTTTCTGAGTTTTATGATGTTTTTTTGTTGTTTTCAAGGGACTAACCTAGGGTCTCAGGGGCTCATAAAAAATAAGCCTTGCCTACATTGTACATGTAGAGGCTCGTAGTTCCATGGTTTGAATGTTTTTGACCTTTTCTATTTTGTGAATGTTTTTGGGTTTTATATTTTTTATATATTTTTGGGATTTTGAATTTTTGTTTTTGGATTTTGAATTTTTGACTAAGTTGAAAATAAAGCATGTTGGAAACATAAGGGGACTGACCTAGGTTCTTGGGGGCTAATAAGCCTTGCCTACGTTGTACATGCAAAGACCACATAGTTTGACCGTTTGAATCAAATCATAAATTGTTTTTGGATAAACAACATTGATAAACTGGATTGATATTCCACTTCTGTGTCCAACAGATATGTTGTGGGAAATCAACTTGAACTAGCTGTGAGGTTAAAGAAAATGTTGATATATTAGACTGCTTGAGTGAAGGAATAACACAACGATATTGTTTTATTTTTGATGTTTTTCAAATGTTTTTTATCTTTTTGTTGTTTTTTGATGTTTTTGGCTTTTTTTGATGTTTTTTAGAATTTTGTTCCTTTCTGACCATGAGAGGACACTAAACGATCTAATCCATGACCAACTTTAGGAAGTTGTTCCTAGTTGTAGACAAAACAACTTTCCTTAATCAATGACAAGCCATGGTTGGATACATGTTTTATTATAAAATGGATGGGTAGATGTCATGGATAGTACCGATAGATAATGATGCAAGTTTTATTAAAAAATAACACCTATTTGCTAGGTTTTCACTATGGTACCTATTCCAGGAGTGCCACAAATTGGTTTTTCACTCAAAGATCATTTTATTTCTCTTTACTTTTTTTCTTTCTTTTTGATTTTTTTTGTATTTTTTATATTTTTGTATTTTTTTGGATTTTTACCCTTTTTCCTGGGGTATTCTGACATGCTTCATGTGTAGAACTTCTTGAGGTGGCTTTTTTTCAATGATTCAACTAAGGTATCTCCTTCAGGAGTAGCCAACTGATATGCCCTAGAGCCGTAGCTTGCTATGATGATGAACAAGCCTAACCAGTTGGGTTCAAATTTTCCTTTGCCGTCCTGATTTAGTTGTACCTTTTGATTCTCCTTGAGGACTAAGTCACCAATTTGAAAGTTTCCACCCTTGATCATTTTGTCATAGTTTCATTTGAGTTGATTCTGATAAACCTGTAGATGGTTTAACATGCTCAAACACTTTTTATCTAGGAGCTCTAATTAATTTAGTCTGACTACCCCGTATTCTTCATTGCTGACCATTCCTTTCAATGAGACTCACAATGAGGGGATTTCAACCTTGATAGGTAAGAAATATCTTATCCATAAATAAAGAAAAATGGTTTGGCACTAATAGGTATTCGGATGCTGGTTCGATAAGCCCATAGGGCTAGATTTAGCCACAAATTCCATGTGGATTTAATAATCCTTAAAGCTCCTTGAAGGTGGGTCTTGCTGGTTTTTCATTTTCCCCGACCCATGCTTCGTATATTTGTATATTCTAAGGCTCTCTTTTGATGGAACTTTCATCCACTTGCTCCACATGTCAACAACGATCACCTTTGATAATGCTCTCCCCTTTGTTTCAACATCGAGCTCCACTCGGTTTCCACGTTGCATCCTCCGTAGGTACCTTTTTGACGGCCCCAAAAATCAAAGGCCCAACAGTTAAAGCTTTGAGCATCGAACACACCATTACCATGGGACTGTGGTTACAAGGGAGGGATAAGGGAATGAGAGGCCCCACCTCTTTTCCACGATCCTAACCAATTCCTCAGACAGTTGACATGTCTTCAGGATATTTATCTAGTTCTACTCTTGTGCTATGACCATCATTGGGTGAGGAGTGCACTTTGTTCGAGGCAACAAAATGCCATTTCGATTGGGAGGAATCTTTGTGACAAGTGGCACGATCCCTGTAGGGGAATTTTTTTGTTATCCGCATCTACGCGATGAAATAAATCTATATATAGGGTTTTGTCTCTCTATGAAAAGGTTCAAAAATTATAGAAAGAAAGACTAGAATAGTTTCAACCTTTTTATTGTTTTTATTTCTTGTATTAAGATTAATAGACGGTGCCAATCTGTTTGGCCTCTCTATTTCTTAGTTAATTGATGAAACATTATACTGTGCTAGATATTGTGGAAATGAGTAGTTTATCAACAAAGCTTTTATAATTTTAATATAATTTCACTGCACAGATCATGTTTGTAATATTCTTGTTCAATGAATGCATATGGAGGTCATATTATGCTATTTGACTAACTTCTTAAGAATTTAATCTCCGCTTTCTGTTATTTTAGGAATATAAACTATTATATAGGCCTTCAAATCTCACTCAAAAGAAAGATTTCCTATGCCTATTCACTTAATTCTTGGTGCATCGCCTTAGCGTTATAATTTATTTTTGTATATCTACTTTTGTTTCTCTTTTCAACCTAAATATAAGAAGATTCGACTTCTTTAAAATCCAGAGGTTACTCAGTTTAGCGCAATTGGCCCCCCATTAACTGAGTTTCCCATAGGCTATGTGCCTAGAAATTTTAGGAATCAATAGTTATTTTCTGGCATGCTCGATGGGACTTTATTTGAATGTATCTAAGTTTTAAGTGGGTGTATGAGCCATAGACCTATTACTAGATCCTAGAAAGTAAATAACCCTTGCCTCCTAGTGCCACCGCTGGTAACAGTACAACCAAGAGCCCATCCATCAAACATCCAAACCCCTCCACAGGTCCTATTACAAATGGCTAACATAAATTTTGTAGTATGGGACGTTAGAAGTCCTCTCATAGTACTAGTAGCACCGACTATATGGGCGCCTACCTCAATGTCTTCTTTAAAAGCTTTACCAAAATTTTTTGGGGATGGCTCAAAAACACCATCTGACCATTTGCAAGATGTGGCAGATGTATGCTTGGTGCATGGTATTACTACAAAAAATGTAGCACTAAGGTTGCTTGCAACCTCTTTCAAAGTCAAGGCACTAGATTGGTACCACACTCTAGAAGCCAATACTATCAACACCTAGGATTAGCTTGGAGATCCTTTCTATGGGCAGTTTTCAAATAATGCAGATTGGTATTCACTTTTACAGTAGCTGGTGACAATTAAATGGGAACCTCAAGAGGCTATGACCAAATTTAATGCAAGGTTTCACACAACTTGGCAAAGGATTTAGACCGCTATTCACCCGCCTGTTGATTTGGCATTTATGTTCTATTTAAAATCTTTCAATGCCAAAATTTTGGTGATGATTTAGTCCCTTGGTGGGAGCACCTTACCAAACGCATATAGTATTGTTGTGAAGGTAAAACATAATTTGATCGATGCTAAAAAGTTACCGCCTTAGCCCGCTATGCCTATATTTGTAGAATTGTAAGCTCCCACACAAGAGATAGCTTCTACCAATGTGATTGCTCCTCCCAAATCCATGTACACATATCCAAGCACATCGAAAAATGTTGCTTCTATATCCAACTCTTCAGTAGTTGAGATTAGCGAAATCAAGGAGTTGTAGTCCTTCTCAAATGAAATAACTAGTATCAAGTGGCAACAATCTATGCCTACTAAGCCATCTTTCCAAAATTACCAAGGTTGAAGACCTTCCTACCAGTAAAACTAGTTCTAAGGAAGTACGCACATGAGTTCATAGACTCAACCAAGTAATCAGATTGTGCCAGTACCTACTCCATTAAAAAATGTTCCCCCAAGTTCAAATAGAGAGTTGGTAGTGGGGAAAAATAATCTCGCTGATGATATCAATCCTTGGTGCTTCCCTTGAAACAAAGCACATATGCCCCAAACTTGTCTGCATGGAAATTTACAGCAAAGAGTGGTGGAACAGTGCAGTCAAGGTGTGGTACTAGATTCAAGAGGTTATGCACATGCCTCCCCGCAAATGGAAAATGTAGTATTTACTGCTCAAATGAAAGGAATATATTTGGAGCAAGAAATAGATATAGCTCTAGACCATGTACTCTTCTCATGGATGGAATAGGAAGAGGTGGTATTTGAAAATGATGTTTCCATGTCAAAGGCCCCACAAGTGCAATCAGATTATAACACTCGCTCAAAGAGGAGATTCGCAGGTGAACTAGTCACTCAACAACCCAAAAGTGTTCCTGACCAAACTCTGAGTTCCTTCGCAACTGTACAACAATATCGACCATGCAAGGAGATTGTTATAACCAAGTATAAGGAGAAGAAGCCCATGAATCCATCTTGATTCAATGTGGTAGAGAAATTGAAGAAAGCCTCTGCTAATGTATCCCTTTGGGATATCTTAGCTATCTTGGAGTAGAAGTCGTTATTGTGAAAAGCCCCACTAGAAGATGCAAGTATAGAGCCAATAGGGAAATCATCTAAGGGAAAGACCGCTGAATCATCATCTTAGGATAAAGTCTTCATAAACAATGTAGAGAAAATCGTGACCTAAAATAAAGGTAAATCAAAACCAAACCCCTTTTACTTAACTCTCATTGTGGGTAAAAACTTGTTGCATAATTCTATGATCGACTTCGGTGCTAGTGCCACAGTCATGCCCAAGAAAATAGATAAATCCCTAGGACTTAGCTATGAACATTTGAATAGAAGGGTTATGCAACTCAATGGGAATAAGGTTGAAACTATAGGTGTTATCAAGAATCTCCCATTGACGTTGTTTTCTTGCCCTAGTATCACAATAAATCAAGATTCCATTATCATAGATGTCCCTCCCATGTTTGGTATTTGTTTATAACAGGAGTTCATTGCTAAAATAGGTGGGTATCTTTATTTATATTGGTCACACTTAATTCTTAGGACCAAGCATGGAGCTAAGATGAAAATAGTGTCTAAACCTTTGCACTTGGAACATATAGTAGATGAGGCCATAATAAATTTTGAGGCTACTCATACCTCTATCACCAAAAATGAGATGTATTGTACCAAATTACTTGAAGATGAGAAGGTGATGAGAGATTGGATTGATGAAGAAGAGGTTCTCTTGAATGAATTTATAGATAATGATCCTTTTGGAAATTATCATGACATCGGATTGGAAAATTATGTGATGTATGATGAGGATCAAGTAATTTCAAAGGTAATAAAGGAACTCGAGGGTTGCTAAGACTTAGAGCTATGGACACTATATTTTGATGGAGCAAGATGCAAAGTTAGTGTAGGATTCAAGATATGTTAGACACCCCCACCCAATGAAAAGACACTTAGATATTTTCACTTTCAATTTTCCTATTCAAATAATGAAGCTGAATATGAAGGCCTTGTGCAAGGCCCAAGTCTTGCCGAGTGGATGGGAATTAAATAGATAAAGGTGTTCAGAGACTCTGAGTTAATAGTCAGTCAAGTCCGAGGTGTCTCCATAGAAAAGAATTTCTGCATGTGATCTTATGGAAATAGGGTCTAGGATCTGATTGAAAGTTTTGATGCCTTCAATATCCAGACGGTGCCCAGAGAATGAAATACAACTACAGATTGCATGGCAGTGATAGGATCTCAATTTGACCATACTTCTAACTTAATTGAGAACGTAAACTATGTGCGAGTAATTGTTCGACCCACAATCCCAAAAAATGACCAATGTTGGCAAGTGTTCAAAAGTGACGAACAAATCGCATCATTCATTCATCACTCAGGAGAGTTTTTCGATTAGCTCCAACCAAAAATTGTAGAAGCATATGAAGTGGAAATTATTCAAATAAGGTCCAAGAAGCTTCCAAAAGGATTGGTCACTCTTCAAAATCTATTTGATTGTGATGATGCAAGAAATGACAAGAGGAAGTTGGTAGCAGACAAGGGTGACTATGCAAATCTTTGGGTTGGAGATGGAATGAAGTTTAAGGTCGAGAAGGATGCTCCCCAACATGACAAAGATAGACTCATGAAATATTTTAAAAAATATGAAGGAGTTGTGGCCTAGTAATATGATGACCTCAAGGGATATGATCCCGAAGCCATCCAACACACCATAGAATTGACGGAAGGGGAAAAACCTATCCACCAAAACAAAAGGCTAGCTAACCCAAAAAATGAGATATTAATGGCACAAGAGCTGAGAAAGATGATCTCCTCCTAGATTGTATTCTCAATTAAGCATAGTACATGGGTGTCTAAATTGGTTTTGGTCTGAAAGAAAAATGGGGACATCCACCTCGGTGTTGATTTTCCAGATCTGAATAGGGCATTCTTGAAGGACCACTACCCATTGCCTTCCATGGAATCAATCTTGCAAATAGTGGCTGGCTCGGAAATGTTTTCTTTACTGGATGGATTCTTCGGTTATAACCAAATTTGGGTCAAAGAGGAGGACTGACACAAAACCATGTTCACGACTAAGTGGGGAACATTTTCTTATACGAAAATTCCCCACGGTTTCTCAAATGTGGGAGCTACCTTTTAGAGAGCGATGGATATCACTTTTAGAGAAATAATCAATCAGATCATCTTGATCTATTTGGATGATCTTACTATATTTTCTAAATCAAAAGATGATTATTTTGATCATCTTGAAATGGTTTCCCAAAAATGCCAGGAGTTCAGGGTATCCCTAAACCCAAAAAAATGTGTCTTCAGAGTGCCTCAAGTTAAATTATTGGGACATGTGGTGTCCAAGGATGGAGTTTCTATTGATCCAGATCGGGTGAAGGAAACCAAGGAACTTCCCCTACTGGTAAACAAGAAGGGAGTTCAGTCCTTCCTAGGGAAGGTAAATTTTTTAAGCAAATTCATTTGAATTTTGTAGGCCTAATGAGACCTATCAACCTAATGCTCAAGAAGGATTAGCTATTCAAATGGACAAAAGAGGAAAGAGAAAGCTTTGAGAAAGTCAAGGAGGCTATTATTTCAACTCCTATGCTGGTGAACCCAGACTTATCAAAGTACCTCATATGTATGTGTTCAGTAGCAGGTTTAGCATCACTACTATTTTAACCCAAAAGGATGATAAAGGAAAGGGAGAACATCTAATAGCCTTCAACTCCCAAACCTTAAAATATTATGAGATGACATACAACTTCGTCGAGAGGTCGGCGTTTTCCATAGTCAAAGGCCTTAAAAAATTATGACACCTCATATCTCGCAGCAAGGTGGTCGTATATGTAGTGCATTCCAGTGTGCACAAATACATTATGGAAGGAGAGATCACCGAAAAGAGGGAAAACTAGATAACCAAGATCCCCGAGTATGAAATCGACGTCAGGCCCATAAAAACTGTGTGAGGAAGAGGGTTATGTGAATATTTGGCATGAGACAACGAAGTGTCAATGGAGGAGGAACAACCCAATCTAATTTTGCTAAATGAACCTGAGTTTGAAGTTTGCTAGTTAGCAGCCAGAATGAAGTTTATGAAAACTAGGAAATATCTAGCGGACCTCCCTTCTCAAAACAAAATATTTTATAGATTAAAAAATAGTGGGTATGTTCTTATTGAAGGGGTCCTCTTCAAAAGGAATTTCAATGGTGTTCTTCTGCAGTGCATGACTCAAGGGCAAGTGGAAAAAAATTTGGACATATTTTATAGTAGTCCCGTGGGTGGACATTTCTCTATAAAAAACTACCACCATTAAAATTATGTGTGCAGGATATTTTTGGGCTACGTTGTTCAATGATTCATATTCCCTAGTCAAATCTTGCAAGGAATGCCAATTCTTTATTAGAAGAAGGAAGAACTCAACTAGTCCCTTGAAATCAATAGTGGTAGAAGAGCCATTTGCGCAATGGGGTCTTGATTTCATTGGAATGATGAACCCCAACTCTAGTGCCAACCATAACTAGATCCTTACAACCACATATTATTTCACTAGATGGACTGAGGCCATGCCTTTGAAGAATGCAACTGAATCGAAGATTGTAAATTTCTTGGAAGAGCTAGTAGCAAGGTTCGGCTCACCCAAGACCATCATATTCGACAATGCAAAAGCCTTCCTAGGATCAAAGCTATGTCAATTTGCACTTAAGCACGGAATATTCTTAAAGAAATATTTGGATTATTACCCATAGGTGAATGGTCTGAATGAGTTGACTAATAAGAATTTAGTCTGACTTATCAAAATAATAAGGTTGTAAAATAATAGCAAATGGAATATGAACCTCAAAGAAACACTCTAGATAGACTGCATAACTCCCAAACAAGTCTTAAAGACTTTGTCGTATGAGCTGGTATATGGGAAGGAAGCATTATTTCCTGTCTCTATGGAAATTATTGAACTACAATTGCTCAACTCTCTGGAGGTAGAGAAAAATGGAGCCATGGAAGTCCAATAAGCTGGACTATTAGAGGTACAAGAAAAAATGGAAAATGCACTAACGACCATGTGTAACCGTCAACAAGTGGTTTGACAAGAAAACATTTGACCAAGGTCTTAAGTGCAAATATTTGGTGCTCAAATTCAATGAGAGAGCCACAAGGCCTGACCAACATGGAAAATTTGATAGTCTATGGGAAGGTCCATATCGTATAATTCAATGCAAGCAACATAATTCTTTTGAATTAGAAAACATGGAAAAAGAAGCATTGGGAATTCCGATCAAAGGAATTCATCTCAAATTTTTCAATTAGGTTTGTTAACCATTTTTACAATGTAAATATGTAATTATTTTGTGTTTTGTTTGCCCGAGTCTTTATTTTTTTAGAACCCTTTCAAAACACAAGAAGCCAAAAGCAAAGGATACAAAACTTGACAAAAAAGTTGTTGGGAATAGGATACCATTTAATTACAATCTTAAACATATTTCATGTATCTCCTAAGTCCTTGGAAAGTGTTCCCCAACATTAAGATTAGAAAGAGATTAAATTCGAATGAAATGAACATGTAAATTGATACTTGTGATTATTCCTAAATGATAGGAACATGTGGGGATGTCCAAGAAGAGATCCTACAAGATATGAGCACATGGGGTGCCCACATGGAAGGTGGAACCCACCTTACTTTAGTTAACTATTTGGAGGATTGATAACACTTCAGTAATGCATGTTTTGATCCTAAAAATTAGGGATTGATATTTAAATGAGTGGAGTGGAACTATTAGTTTAGTTAAGTTTAGTTAAGTTTAGTTTAGTTTAGTTCAATTATGGTTCAGTTATCTTCAGTTGCATGTAGCTATTTTGAGTTAAATTCTAGCTGACTTGAGTTGACTTGAGTTCCATGATAGAAAATAGGTGGATACTTTCAGTTAAGTGGGGATGATCAATCATGCATAATGTTTTCATGAATCAGTGGAGAGATATGTTTCAATTAACTAAGATTGACTTGGGTCCACCTTGGATGCCCAAGTTGGCATCTTTCAGTTAGCACCATTTTCATGAGAAGATATTTCCAAGGCTTAGTCAAGTGGGTCCATTCTTGGGTACCAAATTTGAGGTCAATTTTTCATGATGTGTTCTTGACCAAAGTTCAGTTAAGTGTTTAGTTTGGGGCACCTGAATTGAGGAAGGCTTTGGTTTGACTTCATATTACATTGTGGAACTCTACTTGCCCAATCTACACATAGATTTTTGTGAGGAGCTTTATGCTCTTGTATTGTACAACTCTTATGATTTTACACTCATATTTTTTCTACTAATTGCATCAAGTGTATGAGAGTTCCATGAGAGTTTATTACAGGTTGTGAAGAAGGATTGTTGAAGGAAATGAAGCATATCAATCAAGGATTGATACAAAATTATTATAATCTTGTTCTAAGGTTACATAATACAAGCACTAATGATTTTGGTATAGTTTTCTCTCAAAAGGGTATCTCCACATATATGTTGTGTCACTTCTATCTCCTTGTCTTATTCTTCTACAATATTTTGTCTCTTTTCATAATTGGTAAAATTGATCTAAACAAATTAGTCATACACAAAGAATTGTGACAAAGAACTCTTAATTAGATCTACAATCTCATAGTTTTACAAGTTTTAAGCTAAAATATTACCTTCATTTTCAACATTTGGTATCAGAGCTAATGGTTGGTTAGGGTTTGGGACACCTTTCTCTTAAAATTTTGAAGATTTTTTGGCTGTAGTGGGAGATTTTAATATTGTGTTATTGCAGATTTGTAAAAGAAGTGTGTTAAAATGAGTTCTACTTCTCGTCTAGATATTGAAAGATTCAATGGATCTAACTATGAGATGTAGAAACTAAAAATGGACGATTTCCTTGAAGAGAGAGATCAATGGTTAGCTGTTTGTAATGAGACAACCATCTACAATGATGACAAATGAGGTTTGGGCTAAGATTGATAAGAAGGAAAGAGGGACAATAAGGTTATGTCTTGTTGATGTTGTTCTCTTGAATGTTTTAGATGAAGCTACCACATATAAATTGTGGAAGAGGATAGGTGATATCTATCAAATGAAAAGTATTACTAATAAGTTGTATCTAAAAAGATAGTTGTATTCTTTAAAGATGAAAGATGGTGATTTTGTTGCACATCATTTAAATGCTTTCAATTTGATTCCAAGTCAGTTAGCATCTGTAGATGTAAAGATAGAAGATGAAGATAAATGCATTCAGTTACTTTGTTCTTTACCAGAGTCTTGGGAAAATCTAATCGTTGCTATTAGTGGTAGTGGTGAAGATCCTAAGATGGACAATATAATTCCTACTCTCCTATCAGAGGAGATGAGGAGGAATTCTAAAATGGGTTCCCAAGATGTCTTGTTTGTAAGAGCTAGGCCTAAGGAAAAGGCACCTAAGGGAGACAAGAAAGGAAAGGGTAAGTCCAAAGGATGGTCTAAAACCCATAGTAAGAGTAAGGTAAAGTTTTGGAACTGTGGGAAATCGGGACATGTAAAGAAGGATTGTAAGAACAAGAAAAAGAGTTATGATGCTTCTACAGAGAAATCCTTAGATGACGATAATGATGCATTGATCATTTCATTTAAAAATATTAGTGATGAATCTTGGCTTATTGATTCAGGTTTCTCCTATCATATGAATCCTAACAAGGAGTGGTTCAATAAGTATACTGCATATTATGGAGGGAATTTATTCTTTGGAGATAATAACATAAAAACTATTGTGGGAAAAGGAGAGGTAAATTTGTGTTTCAGTGATAGTAGGGTTAAGACCCTTAATGATGTAATCGTATCTAAGTTCAATGATTCTGGAATGTATGTGACATTTGACAAAGGTGGTTGCAAATTACTGAAAGAGAATATGGTGGTTACTAAAGGATCTTAGATTGGGACTTTGTTTAAGCTTAATACCTCCAATTTGAATGAATCAATCAATGTAACTGAAGCTAAAAATACATGTTTGTTGTGGCACCATAGATTGGGCCACATTGGTGAAAAATGTCTTAGAAACATTCTTAATAATAAATTTGTTGATGGTATACCTGATTATAATATTGACAAAAATGATTTTTGTGAGCATTGTGTGTTTGGAAAGCAATCTAGATCTTCATTTACTAATGGAGAAAATAAAGCTAAATGATTATTAGAGATTATTCATTTAGATGTTATGGGTCCTATGGTTATTGACTCTATTGGAAAATCAAGATAGTATGTCACATTTATTGATGATGTCTCAAGATACACTTGGATCTATTTTATGCATAAAAAATCTGATGTGCTCAATAAGTTTAAAGAATTTAAGGCTTTAGTTGAGAAAAAATCAGATCATAAGATAAAAGTGTTGAGATCAAATAATGGTGGTGAATATTGTTCTAAGGAATTTGATGATTATTGTAAGCATGCAGGAATTTTGAGACAGAAAACTACTCCATATACACCTCAACAAAATGGAGTAGTAGAAAGGATGAACCAAACCTTAATGAAAAGAGCTAGTAGTATGTTAAGTAGTACTAAGCTAGATCAATGATTTTGGGTCAAAGTTGTAAGTACTTCTTGTTATTTAATCAATAGATCTCCTAGTTCATCTATTGAAGATAAAACCCCTTATGAAATATGGTTAGGTAGGAAACCTAGTGTTGCACATTTAAGGATCTTTGGTTGTGAGAATTTTTTTCATGTGCCTAAAGAAAAGTGGTCTAATTTGGATCCAAAAGCATAGAAATGCATATTCATAGGTTATGGTGAAAATGTAAAAGGTTACAAGCTTTGGAATCTTCTAACCCAAAAAATTACTTTATCTAGAGATGTGATTTCTAGGGAATTTAGATCTTATACAAGAGAAGAACACCCAAAGCAGAAGGATACTTCTTGAACAGTGAATTTTGAGACAAATACTATGAAGTATGAAGATGCACATGTTGAAGAATAGTTGGATGGATTGGATGAGGAGAGTTCATAGAGTTCTGAGATAGATGCTCATGAAGAGAATATTGAGGAACAAGAAGAACCTTCTTTGAGAAGATCCACAAGACAACAAAATCTCGTTAATAGGTATAACCCACTTGATTTTTGTTGTATATTTTCCTTGATGAGTACTAATGATGAACCTAGATCTTATAGAGAAGCTTTTTCTTTAGATGAGAACAAGATTTGGTCACAAGATATGCATGAGGAAATGGTTTCCTTGGATACTTGTGACACATGGTATCTTGAGAGTTTTCCCAAAGGAAGAAAGGCCATTGGTTGTAAATGGATCTTTAAAAAGAAAATTGGAGCGGATGGTATTATCGAAAGGTACAAGGCTAGATTAGTATCCAAGGGCTACTTCCAAAGAGAGGGAGTTGAATTTAATGAAATATTCTCTCCTGTTGCTAAATTAACTTCTATTAGATTATTTTTATCTATTGTTGTTGCTTATGATTTTGAGATAAAGAAAATGGATGTGAAAACGACTTTCTTACATGGGGATCTTCATGAGGAGATTTATATGAGGCAACCTGATGGTTTTTTTGTAAAAGGGAAAGAATTATTGGTTTGTAGGTTAAAGAGATCTTTATATGGATTGAAACAACCACCTAGAATGTGGTACCAAAAGTTTGATGCTTTTGCATTAAAAATTGGTTATTTTAGGAGTAAGGAAGATCACTGTGTTTACATAAAATTTATTGATGATCAACTTTTAGTTATTATCTTGTATGTTCATGAAATGTTGTTTATTGGTAAAAATAAGGTAATGATCAAAGAATTGAAAGCACAAATCTCTAGCACATTTGAGATGAAAGATCTACGAGCTAAAAAATATATCCTTGGTATGGAGATCAGCAAAGATAGAGGTAATAGAAAGCTTTGCTTAAGTCAAAGCAACTATATTGATACTATTTTGAAACAGTTTAACATGCATGATAGTAAACCGATTAATATTACTTTACTAGTTGGAATGAATTTAAGTCTAGACATGGATCCTGAATCTGATTTTGATCATGAGGAAATGTCTGAAATTCCATATGCTAGTGTAGTTGGTAGTTTGATGTATGCAATGGTCAGTATAAGACCAAATATAGCCCAAGCAGTGGTAGTTCTAAGTAGGTTTATGTCTAACCCTAGTAAAGAACATTGGACTTATGTTAAGAGGGTGTTTAGATATTTACAAGGTACTTCTGACTACTTGTTTTTTATTATGGTTTTATTGATATTGATATTAGGGCTTTGTTGATTTAGATTGGGTAAGAGACCTAGATAGTCGGAGGTCGAAAAGTGGCTATGTGTTTACTTTGTTTGGAGCTACGGTTAGTTGGATGAGTAAGAGGCAGCCCACAATTACATTTTCCACCATAGAAGTAGAGTACATGGCTGCTACACATGCCTCTAAAGAGGTTGTTTGGTTACAGGGAATTGGGAAAGGTATTGGTTTTAATTGCAAGAAAATTAGACTTGAATGTGATAGTCAGAGTGCTATTTGTTTAGCCAAAAATCCTATGTATCATGCTCATACTAAGCATGTTGATGTTGAGTATTAATTTGTGCGAGAAATGGTTGAGAGTGGGAAGGTATTGATTGAGAAAGTTGACACTTTGATCAATGCTACAAATTATCTTACGAAGCCAACTACTATAGATAAGTTCTCTTGGTGAAGGAAGGCCATTGGCCTTGAGTCCTATACTTGATTTATTATAGTGATTCCTTGTTTAGAATAATTGCAATGTATAATTTCAAGTGGGAGAATGTTGGGAATATGATTCCATTTAATTTCAATTCTAAACATATTTCATGTATCTCCTAAGTCCTTGGAAAGTGCTCCCCAACACTAGGATTAGAAAGAGATTAAATTAGAATGAAATGAACATGTAAATTGACATTTGTGATTATTCCTAAATGATAGGAACATGTGGGGATGTCCAAGAAGAGCTTCTACAAGATAGGAGAACATGGGGCACCCACATGGAAGGTGGAACCCACCTTACTTTAGTTAACTAGTGGGAGAATGTTGGGAATATGATTCCATTTAATTTCAATTCTAAACATATTTCATGTATCTCCTAAGTCCTTGGAAAGTGCTCCCCAACACTAGGATTAGAAAGAGATTAAATTAGAATGAAATGAACATGTAAATTGAAATTTGTGATTATTCCTAAATGATAGGAACATGTGGGGATGTCCAAGAAGAGCTTCTACAAGATAGGAGAACATGGGGCACCCACATGGAAGGTGGAACCCACCTTACTTTAGTTAACTATTTGGAGGATTGATAACACTTCAATAATGCATGTTTTGATCCTACAAATTAGGGATTGATATTTACATGAGTGGAGTGGCACTATCAGTTTAGTTTAGTTTAGTTTAGTTCAGTTCAGTTATGGTTCAGTTATCTTCAGTTGTATGTAGTTATTTTGAGTTGAATGCTAGCTAACTTGAGTTGACTTGAGTTGCATGACAGATAAAAGGTGGATACTTTTAGTTAGGTGGGAATGGAAATTCATGCATAATGCTTGCATGAATTGGTGGAGAGATATATTTCAATTAACTGAGGTTGACTTGGGTCCACCTTGCGCACCCAAGTTGGCATATTTCATTTAACACCTTTTGCATGAGAATATATTTACAAGGCTCAGTCAAGTGGGCCTAGTATTGGGCACAAACTTTGAGGTGAAGTTTGCATGATGTATTATTGACAAAATTTTAGATAATTGTTCAGTTTGGAGCACCTAAATTGAGGAAGACTGTGGTTTGACTTCAGATTACATTGTGGAACTATACTTGCCCAATCTAGGCATAGATTTTTGTGAGGAGCTTTATGCTCTTGTATTTTATAGCTCTTAGAAGTTTACATGCTCATATTTTATCTAATAATTGCAGCAAGTGTATGAGAGTTCCATGAGAGTTTATTATAGGTTGTGAAGAAGGATTGTTGAAGGCAAGGAAGCATATCAATCAAGGATTGATACAATATTATTGCAATCTTGTTCTAAGGTTAAATAATAAAAGCAGTATTGATTCTGGTGGATTTTTTGCCGAAAGGGTTTGTCCACATATATGTTGTCACTTATATCTCCTTATCCCATTCTTCTACAATCTTTTGTCTCTTTCTACAATTGGTAAAATTGATCTAAATAGATTAATCATACACAAAGAATTATGACAAAGAACACTTAATTAGATCTAGAGTCTCATAGTTTTACAAGTTTTAAGCTAAAATATTACCTTCATTTTCAACAAGAGATATATATTCATTATATGAAAAAGAGAGGAGAATTTTTTTCATTCATTCAAAAGAAGATTCAATATGATCAACAGGGTCAGTAAAAATGATAGGAGCTTCAACAACAATAGCAGGTGGAGGAGGATACACCAGGTCTCTAAGATTAGTAAAACACTCCACATCATAGAAAATCTGTACATTGTATCACCTTAGCAGGAAGTGGAAAACATGAGATACTCTCTAATGATGTTCCTCAATGGTCATATTACAAAATATGCTAAGAAATGGTACCCAAGGAACCACAACATCCTCATCAATATGATGGTGGAGGTTGCTTGTAGTTGGAATACCTAGGCTAGGCACTGCATTCATCACAACTTCCCTGAGGCCTCTGAGATAGTGCTTGGGAAAAATTTCAAGGGTAAGCCTTAGTATCATCCATTTTGGTACTTAAATATCTACCAAATAAGCAACAAAATGAGAAAAAATATCAGTGTTTACTTGATATTTGTCTTTATATTCTATGCAGTCCTTTTTGAGTATCCATTTTATTGCAACTATGGCCAAGGAATGCTATTCTTTGTCATACGTTTCAAATGTCTACTGGAAAATTCTCCTAGGAAAGCTACCTAAGACCTATTTCTAGTTAGCCTAATGGGAGTATCCATTGCCTCTATCAGTAAACCCAATTACCAAGTATAATTTTGTAGTTATCCTTAGGTCTATTTATAGAGGTAGCTGGGGTACAAAGCGTGTAATAAGCATTACATTGATCGAGGTGTTAAATCAAAATTCCCACCAAGTTGTGTTTGTTGTGTGTGATAAGAATGATGTTGATTGAGGTGATAACTCGAAAATCCCACCAAGAGGAATGCTACATGTGAATTAAGATGGGATAATTAATCAGCTAAAACTTGTAATAGGTGCAAGTGGTAGTCTACATGGTCAAGTACCAAGTGTACAACCATACACACTTTTTAATATAAAAAGATCAACTCAAATATATTGTGTAATTATTAAACCTTTTTGCTAAATCATTTTCATGAGGTTATTAAGTGTAAAAGAATGTAAACGGTTTCATACGCCCTTTTATCGCTGGCTCAATTTCCCAAAGGATGGCACGTAGGACATGATGCCTAATCATAATTATGAACTAATGTATTTTCAAGAGATTGGGAATTTATTTTGTATGAATGGATGAGTTGGCGGTACATTCTAAATTAATTTCTAAAGCAACCGTTGTTTCCAACTTAAGTCTTAGAAAGGCTAATATTGCATGCAAAAGAAGAACGTTGTGAAGAATTTTGAGTGCATAGTTTTTTGAGGAATAATTCAAGTGAAAGTTGCAAAGAGAGAACAAGTATTTGCAAAGGTTTTCAAAGAGAAGATGGCACATAATCTCAAGATGGAAGCACAAGAAGAAGCAGTCAAAATCTTATCAAACTCCATCTTAACGGTGTCAATGGCCCACGTTTTTAGAGACATCTCTTATGCCTCACTTGGGATACTATAAAAGCCAAAATGGCCTCACACACGAGTCATGGAGAAGACTGCCCAAAGGAACAAGGTCAATATAGTGGAAGAATGGGACAATATTTATGATTTTGAGCTCAAAACCAACCCTAAGAATCTTAGGGAAGCAACCTACAAAAGAATGGAAAAGACTAAGGATCAGGGGTCCTTTGCCTACAAGCTATAGTTCTATGGTCTTTTGTAGTACATGGTCTCCTTGGTGCATCACTAATAAAAAATGGTTCATGAATGTGCCAAAAATTTCAATCCAGATACAGGAGTCATACAAGGATAGATGCTGAGGGTAGTGATTAGCATTGATGTTGTTCGAGATATGCAATGTATCCCTACAATGGATATTGGAGAAGCACCTGAGACATTCACCATAAGCAATTTGGACACTTTTTGGAGAACCAGAACCCACACCCTAAGTTTTTACAAATACGAAATAAAAATGCCCAAGGGTGAGAAAAGCAAACCTCAATTTTTGGTTGGCAATAGTGGTTTCAATTTAGACATCGCAGAGGTCTTTTCAATGTTGGCTTTTGTTTGCAGCCTAGATAATGACAAAGAGGTGCAGGAGTTTCAAATGGGTATGGGCTTTTAGTTAAGAAAACAACATACCCTGTTCTGGTATGACTTCGCAGAGGTCATTGTTCAGGAAATGTTGGACCAATTTAAGGAGTATCACACATGGTATAGATTCAGGTTTTCTTCTTTTATTGCTCATATGTTCTTGCATCAAAACCCTAATTTCTTCAAAGCCCATATGGGTTTGTCTATTTTTTATGAAAGAGGAGTGAGAAGGATAGTTTCGGTGTGGACCCATATCCTTTCTGCAACTTATGATTATTATGCATTTTCCAACTCTTTCTTGACCCCAATATTACAATATTTTGATAAAGAGGGTGAGGTCGGATGTTATCGATTCTCCTCTCAACAGGTGAGATGAATGCAAGAGTTTGTCCCTCCTTGTGACTGGTTCCTCGAGGAGGATTTTTCATTTATCAGATGCATGGATTTATCAAGGAACCATTCTGACTCCTGATATGTGTGATAGAAAGGGTGTTGTCCCTTGAGGTATTTAGGCAACTAGCACTTATAGACACAAATTTTTGTGGGGGGAAATATCAGAAGGGATTTTTCAAATGCCCCTTAATATTTGGAATGGTAATAATGGAGAGGAAGTTGATGCATGGTCTGCTAACTATGAAGCTTGCTCATTTGGGGCTAGTATTGATTTGTGACAAATGGGAATATAATACTGAAGATGACTAAGCAGGTCTAAATATCAAAGTGACTCATAGCTCCTAACCCTATTTGGAAGCTCGATGAAGTCCACTCATGGGGAACCATACTCTCTTTGTAGACTTGGCATATATTCTGACAAAAATAGGAAGGTTTCCATGGTTATATTTTTATTATCCTTTGGCAAAGCCCAGTCACAAGTGAAAAATTGGAGCCACGCTCTATAATGAATTGACCAAATACCACCAGTGGAGTGCAGAAAAGATCATCGACTTCTGGGTTTATCATCAAGAGACCAAGTTTCTCGATGCTAGGTTTCAAGAGCCTGACATGGAAAATTTTTTTGATGATCTCTGAAATAGAGAGCATGATGATACTAATGTTGAGGATGATGAGGAAGTTGATTGAGAGGAAGTGGCTGCAATATTATGAGAGAAAGAGGTGAATAAATCCCAAATGTAGGGAAGTGAATAGGCAATGGAGGGGCCTAGAAAAATCCACTGAGTGCCCAAGCAACTATATCCCATGAAATATTCATGCTACCATGTACATGGGCTACTAAGAGACCTAGGGTAGATCAACAATCCCAGGTCATAGACGTGGAAAATTATCCACCCGAGAAGAGGCTGCACAGTGATGCTTATCCAAGAGAAAGCTCATAGGTACTTGTTGCAACGAGCTAGGGGTCAGAATCTTAAAAGATGTAGGTATCTTTCTCTCTCCCTCTTCTCGCATCTTAGTCTTTGGTTACCCTTGGTACATCCACATTGGTCTCGACTACCTCAATTGTTAGCCTATCTTTCTCTACTTCTACTCCTACGGGAGGTTCTCTTCAGTCTCCCTTTTCCCCCATTAGATAGGTAGTTTTTACTCCCCCATGAAATGTTCCATCTTTTTTCGGGGCCCAATCTTAGCCCTCTATTGTAAACCCTTTTACTTCCATTGTGTCAGCTCTAGCCCTATTTGAACAATAAATTATTTCCTCTGCATCTTCATGGCCCCCGCCACAGTCCCTTGTGAGTCATTCTGTCACTTCTCCTCTCTCTGCAACCCCACATGGAAGTCCTCCTTTCTCCCATCTAACAACCACTCTCCCAAATTATGCATCTAAATCCATGATGATTTCTTTCCCCTTTGATCTTCTCCTGGTGCACCCTTTTTTGGTGAACTAATTAGGTCACTGACAATTTTTTTGGGGTAAAATGCCATAACCAAGATGGCATAGGCTAGGAGATCCTAGAAAAGAAAAGAGAAGGATGCTATAAAAAAAACCAAGCCATGTATGCAAACCCTCTTTAATGAGGTTCAAGGATCGATAATGTTTGCATCTATGATGCCTAACATCATCAAACCTCAAGGGCATATGCAACTCGAGTATTACATGATCCATGCCATGGGGATTGACTGACAATCAACCCATCCACAAGAGAAAGTTGAGCTAATGAAAGAAAATCAGTGGGTTGTGACTATTGAAGTTTTGAAGCATAGTCATTAATTGAAAAAAAGGGAAGAGGAGCTCAAGAATTTAAAGGAAAGGGTCGAGATCTTGTAGAGGAAGGAAAATGCTAAATATGTGGAAATCACATGTTTTTCCCAAAAAGTGCAATAAAAAAAGGCTAAGATCCAGGAGGAACTTGCAAAGTTCTAGTCTCAATATCTGAACTTGGTTATTGATTTGTAGCAGCAAAAAAAGGATTTTCAGGACCAGATGGCTCAGGAAGAGAAAGAAGCCTAGGAAAAGAATAAAGAGCTTCACAACCAACAGGTTTGATTTGAAAAAGAGATCAGGGAAATGAAGGTCTCTATGGAGAAATATTGTGGAGCCCGAAGTCAGGAGGAGGAGATACTGAGGAGAAAAGATATAGAGTTGAAATCTCTACAAGAACAAGTTACTACATTTGGTAAGAAGATTGAGGAGCTGATGGAAGAAATTGGGTCAAGGAAGTTGAGATAAATCTATTAAAAATCCTTCTCAGCCCTCTATTCCGCAATTGGATTCCCTCGCGATGACACACAAATTATATGTCTCTTACTGGGAGAAGGTCAAGTCTTCTTGTTGGTCCTTGCAACTGACACTGTAATTCATAGTAGATGTGGTGAATTTGAGTAGGGAGGTGCATGGTACAATCAGGCATGTTCCACAATTTATTGCTGAAAGAGTGCCCGAGGCTGAGCACTTGCTTGGAAAATTATACACAATGACTAATGCTGAGTTGGAAAAGGAGAGAATAGATGACCAAAGATCAGCTACCACAAAGGTGAAGGAGTTCATCCATTTTCATGCAATGATCCTCTATGCTAATAATTGATTGGTTGCACTGAGTCAGACTATGAATAAAATGTAGATGCAATTCTTTCATTTCACTCAGATGGGCCTACCCTCTCCTTTTCTCTCTAATCAATCAGTGGCCATGGTGGAACATATTACAACAAGGATCGAGGAAAGACAACATGATCTATCTAGTTTCCAATTGCTCAATCAGCCTCCCATGACAATAGATATTGAAAGCATCATCCATCTGATAGCGAGGATTCTTTTCCAGATTGAGTTCGAGGTCAAAATCTCCATGGAGTTGTCATTCAAAAAAATTATCGATCTGTATGAGGCTTAAGAGAATCTACGTGACTTATTGATGTCATCTGAGGCTGACTAGATGCCTCTACAGGCTGGTCTCTCAAAGTTCTAAGTATTTCCTGATGGACAGGTTTCTGGTTTTGGAACCAGGTTTTTAAGTTCTCATTCTGCACATGAAATGCCCCTTAATAGTCACCAAAAGTTATGGACTTAATAATCCTTAAAGCTCCTTGCGGGTGTGTCTTGTTGGTTTTGGATTTTCCTTGGGCTGTGCTTTGTATGTTTGCATATTATTAGGCTCTCTTTTGATGGTTCCTTCATTTGCTTGTGCCACATCTCAACAGTGTGCACCTTTGAGAATACTCTCCCCTTTATTTCAACACCGAGCTTCACCTTTTTGCCATGTTGCATCCTCCATGGGTACCTTTTTTATGGGCCAAACAGTCAAATATTTGAGTGCCAAATGCACCATGTGTCATCACCATAGGGACTATGGTTGCAAGGGAGGCATAAAGGAATGAGAGGCTCCACCTCTTCACCACATGTCCTAACCAATTCCTCGAACGGTTGACATATGTCTTCAGGATATTTATCCAGTTCTACTCTCGTGTTGTGGTCATCATTGGGTGAGGAACACACTTTGTTCGAGGCAAAAAAATTTTGTTTTAGTTGAGAGGAATCTTTGTGGAAAGTGGCACGACCCCTGTAGGGGAATATATTTTGTTATCCATGTCTAGGCGGTGAAATAAATTTATATATAAGGCTTCATATCTCTAGGAAAAGGTTCAAAAATTACAGAAAGAAAGACTAGAATACATTCGTCCTTTGTATTGTTTTTATTTCTTGTATTAAGACTAATAGACTATGCCAATCTATTCGACCTCTCTATTTCTTAGTTAATTGATGAAACATTATACTTTGCTAAATATTATGGAAATGAGTAGTTTATCATCAAAGCTTTTATAATTTTAATATAATTTCACTGTTCAGATCATGTTTGTACTCTTCTTGTTCAGTGAATGCATATGGAGGTCATATTATGTTGTTTGATTAACTTCTTAAGAATTTAATCTCTGCTTTATGTTATTTTTGGAATATAAACTGTTATATGGGCCTTCAAATCTCACCCGAAAGGAATATTTTTTGTGCCTATTCACTTAAATCTTGGCACATCGCCTTAGCATTAGAAAAAATTTCGTATATATTTTTTTGTTTCCCTTTTCAACCCAAATATACAAAGAGATAGCTTCTTTAAAATCTCAAGGTTACTCAGTCTAACGCAAATTGATCCCCCCATTAACTGAGTTTCCCATAGGTTATGTGCCTAAAAAATTTAGGCATCAACATTCTAATCATGACCGACTTCATTAACAGTCTTTTTTTAGTATTTTCAATATGGTTTTGATAGATGCCTCAGCCTAACCATTTCTAAGGGCATGGAAAATCTATGTTGGATAGAAAATTGTGAACAAAGTTCTTGGAGATCCTAATTCTTGAATGGGGTTCCATTGTTTGTTATTATCATTTGGGGAATTCCATACCTATGGATTAGATAATTCAAAATGAATTTGGATATATGTTTACCAATGATATAGGTCAATGGAATTTCCTCTATCCATTTAGTAAAATATTTTGTTTTTGTGATAATGAATTTGTGCACATTGGATGAGGTAGGTGATATCTTTCCTACCAGGTCTAATCCCCATTGTGAAAAAGGCCATGGTGTTATGATGGGTCTCAATTATTGTGCTGGTGCATGAACAAGATCACTGTGTTGCTAATATTGCAGACACTTTTTGGAGTATTGTATGCATTCTTGTTCCATGGAGGGCCAATAGTATCCTATTCCGAGTAGCTTTTGGACTAGGTTAGGTCTACTAGAGTGGGACTTGCAAACACCTTCGTATACCTCTTGTAAGGTTGTTTGTGCTTCTTTTGTGTTAGGGCACTGAAGTAACATACCATCTAGACTATGAAAGTATAGGGTATCTAATAGGATGGTAAATTAGGAAGTTCTACGTGTGAAGGTTTTCTTTTGAGTGGTCGATAGGTCAGGTGGTATGATACAATTCTAGATATAGTCATAAGTATCTTGGTACCATGGGGAGTTAGGACTAAAAATAATAAATACCAATTCTGATTTTGGGTGTCAAATGCAGGCACAAGTAGCTATTCCATGAGGAACTCATATTTAGGCACATTTTGTGGAATATCAAGAAGTGAGCCTATTGTTACTATAGCGTTGGCAACTCTATTGTTGATCTGTGGAACTTGCTGAAAAGTTATTTTGACAAAGTAATCCTTGAAGCTATCCACCATCCTTTTATATGGAATTAGTTTTTTGTATTTGGTTTGGTACTCATCATTCACATGTCTAATTACTAGTTGGGAGTCTCCAAAGACATGTAGTTCCTTTATCCTCCATTCAATGGCCATTTTTAGTCCTGTAATCAAAGCTTCATATTCTAAGATGTTTTTTGTGCAAGGGAAATCAATCCTCTAGGCCTTAGGTATATTATCTCCTAGTGGTGTGAGAAATAAAACACCTACTCTAGAGCCATGTTGAGTGTGGGATCCATCGAAGTAGAGATTCCAATGGCCTATTTTTTCTGTCATCAAGATATTCTCATCTGGAAAGTCCACCGTGAGAGGCTTTTGATCATCTCTGTGTGCTTTGACTAGCTATTGAACTATGATTTGTCCCTTGATAGCTCTTCTATCTACATCCTCTATGTCAAATTCACTCAAGATCATTACCCATTTTGCGATTCGGCCTGTTAGGGTTGCTTTTTATAGTAGGTACTCGAGTGGGTCTACTTTGGAAATCAACTTAACTTTTCTGTTGAGGATGTAATATCTCAACTTTTGTGTTACAAATACAACTAAGAGACATTCTCTTTCTATGGGTGAGTAGTTTAGTTCATAGCCCATGAATGTTTTGCTGATATAGTAGATTGCCCTTTCTTTATTGTTATCATCTAGCTAGGCCAAGAGATCTCCCAATGCTACTTGTGTTGTAGAAATGTTAAGTATCATTTCCTTTTCTAGGATAGGTGGCATGACTATAGTAGGAGTAAGTAGGTACTTCTTGACTTGTTGGAATGCTTGGTCATATCTCCAATCCCACTTGAAGGTGATGTGCTTGTGTAGGAGATGAGTGAAAGGGTGACATTTGTCTACCAATTGTGTGATAAATCACCTAATGGATTGTAATTTCCCTTGTAGGCTCCTTATCTGTTTGAGTGTCTTTGGTAGAGGCATCTCTATTATAGCTTTTACGTTTGCAAGATCCACTTCAATCCCTCTTCTTAATACTATGCACCCCAATGGCTTTCCAAATGTTACTTTGAACACACATTTCTTAGGGTTGAGTCCTAGATTGTACTGTTCAAGTCAATCAAACACATTTTCCAAGTTTCTCAAGTGGTTTACTCTTTTGATTGATTTTGCTAAAATATCTTCCACATCGTCCTCCATGATTGTGTGTAGCATACTGTTGATGCAGTATTTTGCATGTAGCAGCAGTCTTATGGGAAACTTAGCTAATGGGGGACATTGTGCGCTAGCTAAGTGACCTCCAGGATTTTACCGAAGCCGACTCTTTGCTTAGTGGGTGAAGTAAAAGGTGAGGGAGATTGCAAGAATGTAAAATTTACACTACAGGAAATGCGCCAAAATATTTAGATATCTTTACTAGAGCACAGTACATAATGCGAAGGCCCGAAACACTAAATTGTTGTAATTAAGATAATTTTCTCAAAAGAACTTATCATGCAAAAATATCCTCTAATTTGTATAATGTAATCAAGCATAACTTTGTATTAACACAGAAGAGTCAGAGAAACATGATCTGTATTCATTCTAGCTATGAGAGGTTACAGAAACTGAAGAACCGACATTCATACAAAAATAAAGATAATAGCACAGGTCAATAGTTCTAACAAACGCTTAAAAATAGAAAGGCCGAATTTATTTGGCACAGTCCAAAGTCTTCAAATTGAAAGCAACTATTACAAAAGGCTTACTTCCCAGTGCTTGGGAGTTTTTCAAAACTTAATCAGCCACAATAAAAGAAAACAAGGCCCCATTTATTTGGCTAGTCCACTGTCTGGAGATGCATCAAAAGAAAAACAAACCACGCGCAGCGACCGTTGGCACAGATCATCTCGAGCTGCCACAACAAAAATCAACCGGTCAGCAACACACCAATGAGGCCATGATTTAAAACTGAAAACCATGCAATCATCAGAAGAGAACACGCGGCAGCAGGAAGTACAAAAGATCCGTCGACATTTCCAAGGTAACCGACGCAGAAATGAACATGCCATGTGGCGCACAGACGGAGCTCGACAGAAAGTTGAAAAGGTACCTAGCAGAAAGCCTCAAGAGAGAGCCATGTGGAGAGATCCGAGCAAAAATAAAGAACGAGGTGGGCCCAAATCAGAAAAGCAGCCAGAATGAGCCACATGGCATGTAGACGGAGAATGCCGAAAAGAAAAGCTCCAAGGAAAGTGAGCATTTAAAAAATAAGGCATAGTTGCAAGGGTAAATATAAAACTACAAAGGCTTCAACAATTTTTGTTGAATATATACCATGGAATATGGCCATCATTGCTCTTTGATATGTTGCTCCTGCATTCTTTAGACCAAAGGGAATTACATTCCAACAAAATTTCCCCCAAGCACAAGTGAATGTTGTTTTATGTTGGTCATCTGGAGAGATCCTTATCTGGTTGTATCCACATAAACCATCCATTAAGGATAGAATCTCATGCCCTACTGTTAGATCCACAATCATGTTGATACTTGGCAATAGAAAGTCATCCTTTGGACAGGCCTTTTTTACGTCTCTGAAATCTATGCATATACCTATGCCCCTAGTAGGTTTGGATATTGGTACTAGATTTTATATCCATTTTGGATAGTCAATGGGTCTAATGAAAACCACATCTAGTAGATTTTTTAGATCTACCTTTACTAGTAATGCTATCTGAGGATGCATTTTTCTAAGTTTTTGCTTGATAGGATTTTCTCCAGGGACTGCAACTAAATGATGTACCACTAATGTTGGATCTATTCTAGTCATATCAACATAGGTCTAGGCAAATTTTACCTTTCTCTCATTGATGAGAGCTGTGAAATTCACCTTTTCTTTGGGATCAAGTGATGTCGCATGTTATGTTATCTTTGGGTCCTTTATTGTGCCAGCATTTATGGACTCTACTTCTTCTACTAGGAGTGTTGACTTTTCTTGATATTCTGATATGGGGAGATTGAACCCTCCATCCTCGGGTGCCTCTAAGAGGTTTTCACCTTCAGATGCATCCTTTATTTTCCTCCTTTTCTGGATCCGATAGAGCCACTATGTGGTTTTCCCTAGGGGGTCATATTTTTATGTTTTCTCTTTGTTTTTTGTGACTAGAAGATTCAATCTCTCCACTAAAGTATGCCTCTCATTCAAGCTCCATCAAGAACCCTACTTTGTGATCTCTAGCTGGTATGTCTATTCAAAGTCCCATGAACTCCATAATTGCCTCATCATTCTGGAATTGATCCAGAATAGGTATTTGTTGTTTTTGATCCCAATCTATGAGTTGTGGGTAGTAGAGTGGTAGGTTATTATCATCATCTACAAAGCATATGGAGATTGTTGAGATGATCAGTATGGCTTGGGTGTGTTTTTCTCACTGAGTGTGTAGGCCTTTAGTACTAGAAGTGGCAGAATGAAGGATGGAGAATCCCATTCGTATTCATTAGAGTCCATTCCAAAATGGTAGTAGATGTTGGGAATGGTTTCAATATATTGGAGAGGGAACCTATCAATGCTAAAGTTATCAAATAGTTCTTCAATGGGAAATTCATTGTCTATGATATGATAGATATCTAGTGCTTTAATGCTAGCAGAATTTTCTTGTTTCTTCCAAGAGGTTTGTCCAGTTTTTGGAATAGCTAGATCTTTTGGCTTATAACCTAGCCCCATATTTTTCTTCCTTCGTTCCACTATGATAGGCTTTAATTGACCATGTTTGTGTATCCCATTTTTTAAACTAATTGATAACCCCTAGTGTTAGGATAAATTAAAATGGGTTGTGGCTTTTCTGGTTCTTCTTGTTCCTCCTTGTAGATCATGGATGAGAATTTCTCAAACATTTTTTCATCTTTCATGTCTCCCCATCTAGTGAATATTGTGGGATTGGCTATCATTTTCACTATATTGATCTCTTTTGGACCTCCATATACTCTGGGTGTTGCTGGAAGCATGTCAGTGCATAATTTTTGGTTGAAATGGTAATTCCCATTACCCTTGTCAGGTACTTGAACCTTGGCTTTCATTTTTGGTTGATCACTTGATGTGTTCTTGGTTGAGGTTGATGGAATCTTGGAAGGGTTAACATAAGAAAAGGAGTGGAAGGCTATGTCATTGCTAGGAACACATTGGATTTTATTGTACTTCTCCTCCAACATTGAACAAAAATGGAAAGGCTCAGGATTGACATATAGTGTTACTTATTTTCCTTCATGGGGAAACTTTAGGCATTGATGAAAAGTGGAAGGGATTGATTGTAATGCATGGATCCTATTAGAACCTAAAAAATCCATAAGAAAAACTAAGGGTTTCCCCATTTTTGCCTCACATTTTACTATCCTTTTCATATAAAATTCATTTTTCCCCTTTCCAAAAATGCTCATACACCTAATATCTTATACCGCTACTTTAAAAAATTCATTTTTATGTCACTTACCACTTTAGCGCGACCTCCCACAAGGGGCCTGTGGTATGGCAATACCAGTTAGCAGGTAGGCACAAAGCACTTACCGCACCACTGCAAGTTGTCTAAACACCGATCATGGTATTGCGGTGGACGGTGAGTAACCGGTTGGGAAACAGTCAAGACATCCCACCGTGGTACCACAGGGGGTCAACTCACAGACCACGGTATCATGGTGTCACTGAGATAACCAAAAAAGACAGTAAGTGCAGTAGTTGGTGAAGACAGATACCACGATGCCATGGTTCGACAAGAGAAAGTCGGCGGTTGAGTGGTGAATGGAGAGAAGACGGCTAACAGTAACCCCGCGGTACCATAGCCGACAAGGAAAGAGATTGCAGTAGAGTAGTAGGGGCAGGGAAGGCCATGACGGTTAATACCGTGGTACCACACATGGTTAGAGCATGGACCACAATGATGTGGTAGCAATGGCGAACTGGTATAAGATGTATACCGTGTTGCCGTATGCGATTAGAGCAGATACCGCGGTGACTGTGGTGAATGGTGAGAAACTAGCGACAGTGAGGATAGTGGCGATATTGATGGTTTGCATGACAGATACCATGCAACCACCATGGGTTTTATCTAAGACCGTAGTAGCATAGGTAGTAGTAAAGGGTGACATTTAATGTTAAGTCCATGGTAAGGCCAATGTATAAAGTGAAAATGAACACATAGAGCTATTTTTAAAACATTTAATTTGCTGATAAGAAAATCTAATTAAATTTTTTAGTTTTGTTAACGGAATGTAAATGGATGTGGTGGTAAAATGAGGGGTCGTGAATGTTGAACTGTGCTGTATAAATATTTCAAAAAGATCAATCATAGGGGTTCAAAAAAGAGTGGAATATTTTTGACACAATAACAGAACTGGGATAAAAATAATGAAGAGTCCTCCTTGAAACTGGGTGTAATGGAGTAAACATTTTCAAATTGGTGCAATCTTTTCTGAGTATGTTTGTTAAGATGACATAATTTGTGAATTTCCTATCTGGTTGTTTCTAATTAGAATCTCTTAAATCATTTAAATCAGGATATCAAGTATATATCTAGTTTACCATGGTGCAATTTTCACTTTGTGTGGTTTGATAAATAGGTGTCTGCAAAGTCATCATTAAATTCTTTTAAGCAAGTCACAGTGATTTTTAGAATTTTGGTTGGATGTTCAAAGAAGAACCCGATAGGAAAATATTCAAGAGTAATTTATGCAAGCCATAAATTGGGTGAAGTAATGTGCCAATCATAAAATTTCATATTTTAAATATGCTCAACAATTTGAATTAAGCTGGATAGGGAAATACCTTGGATCCTTTTTATTTTTTACTCCATTGCCCAACTGATAGAAGGCACTGGTCTACCATATCCCAAAGGATAGAATTCATAACAAATGATATATTCAAAACCTTTCATTTTTGTAGTAGGATTAGTTATAGTATCTTTTGGTCTATCCGTTCCCAATTGCCATTGTGGGTAGACTATTTAGCAAGAAATTCAATTCAAATCTGTATGTCTCATATAGGTTCACCCACCTAGGTCTAGCAGAAGCTATAGAGTAGAAGGTTTAATAGGGTAATTGGCCTTGTATGTTGTCCAAAAATGTTGTAAGGGCCTAGAAAACTCTTATGGTTAAAACCTGCATTTTTGAGAACCAACAGTTTGGTGACTCTGTTGGGGACCATAATCTCAAATAAGCCTTTTTCATAGATTCAATATTTTGTAGAAGACTCTATTGGGAATAAGGAATTGCAAATTTTCTCACTTTTGGAAAGTGAGTGGTGACTATAAATGAACAAGTGTATTGAAACTGATAAAGTGAAGTGCATATCTAAAAGGAATCTTCCTAGAGTTCAGACCATCACAATTGCTCCCAAAATGCAAGGAAGAAGGTCTTTATATAAAGATGGTGATGGTCCTAATGGAAAAAATAAATGGATAGAGAAGAATGATAAAGGTAAAAAGGTAATTGATGACACGAGACCATCAAACAAAAATAAAACATTAAATGCATCACTAGAGACACAAAATTCATATGGTACACTAGCAAATGAAGATAGCCCTTCTAGGGAACCTCGTACTCCTAAGGAACAGAGGAATCCCTTTTATAATCCAGAACCTGAGAAAGTTAAGGAATTCATGGTTGAATGTGAAGCTGAAAGAGAAAGAAGACAACATGAATATAATAAAAAAATGGAATTTATTGAAGAGAATTAGGATGGACTTGGCTATGAAGCAGCCTCTGAGGAGAACTATGAACATATGGCTCAAGATGAAATAAATGCAAGACTAGAATATGAGCAGAGGCTCCAAGCAATCAGAGAACTTGATGAGTTGAAATTAACAAAATCTTAGATCAATACTCAAATGGCTAATTTGCAAAAATATCTGCCATCTCATAGGCAAAGGAACAATAATGTAGGCCTATCAAATTCCCCACGGGCTAATCAAAATAAGCAAAGAAATCAAGGTAGATATCAAAATGTCCCACCATAAAATCAAGGCATTTAGCCACCTCCTCATCAGCAGCATGTACCCCCACAAGGTCAGCTATATGTGGCAAATAATAATCCATTGTAATAGTGTCAGTATTACCAAAATCCTCCTCCACAATATGCAACCATGATCAGGCAGTTTGACTTAGCTGGATTCCAAATATGTCCTTATCCTATGGACAACAGTTGGAGAATTCTGGTTCCAGAATTCACAAGAAGTAATGCAGTTGCAACCGATGAACATTTAAGGAGTTTTAATGCTTTTTTGCAAGATTTTTGATATGTAGTATGAAGATGTGTAGATGAGGTTGTTTATGATGTCAATAATTGAAGATGCTAGAGATTGGTTCAATAGTCTACCAACAACTTCTATTAATTGTATTCATGTGTTTAATGAACAATTTTTTGAGTAGTATGGGAATCAATATGCACCAAAATTTTCATTGCATGAATTTATGACTATTCAGAAGCAACAAAACAAGTCATCTTATGATTTCAATCAGAGGTTTTCTAAGTTGCATAATAAGATACCTCCTGGATCTAAATTACCCAACCTTGCTGCATTAAGAATTTATTTAAAATCTTTTGATCCTAAGAAAGGATATGAGCTTAGGAACAAAGGTCCTAGAAATTTGGCTGAAGCTCAAAGCATAGCACTTACCATTGAAAATAATAGGAAGGCTGCAGGGATGATGGCCAAGAGGGATAACCCTAGGGTTCCCCAATATGCCCCTCCAATAAAACAAGAAATCACATATAGGAATGAAAGGCCAAGATTACATGACATGCCTTATAATACAAATTGGAGAAATGGAAAGACAATGATGGATAATAGGCCAAGAAATAAAGAGATGCTTGATCCTTTGAAAAAGAGAGGGACATACATGGTTGATAATAATCCTTGGTGTTTAGTATGTGACATGCCACATTTTTTAGAACATTGTGTTGTAGCTCAGTCAATGGCATAAAACAATAATGAAGAAGACAATAACATTTATTTGACTTCTCATATTCTTCACTCGGCAGAGCAGGGATATTCATCTTTAGAAGAGGGAGGATATGAATACGATGTTGATCATCATAAATATAATGTTCACATGGCAGAGCAACATATATTTTCTGATTATGATGAACAAGCTCCTCCTACCACACCATGTCAACCTAATAGGGGAAATATGAGGAGACAAATTGATGAAGAAATTAAAAGATTGACTATTGCGGTAGTTGAGTTTGCTAAAAGCAAGTATCGACTGAGGAATAGAACAGAGAATGAGAATGAAGGTGTTCCAAGAGGAATACTCTTGAAAGATAAAAATATGTCCCATGAAATATCAAAATAGATAAATGATGAGCATCCTGATAAAAAAGAACAAAAGTATGTCCCCAAAGAGGAAAATAAAGAATTCCCCAAAGACAAACAAAAGATAGATCAAACATCGAAAAGGGAGAAAGAGGAGAGAAAAGGTGATAAGAGCTGAAGATGCATCTTTTGATTTTGTGCAAGCTTTATCCTAGGTAAAAATATAAGTCCCATTACTCGATATGATGAAGATTAAAGAGTATAGGGAAAGTACTATTCAATTAATGTCTAGTGGGAGAAATCAAGTTGTAAATTTTGAACAAAATGAGAGTACTGCAATTGCTGATAAGAAAGGAAAGATAAAAGTTTCAAAAATTGGCCTAAATGATGCATTGAAGAATACACCACAAATTGATCCATTTTTTACTACCCTACTCATAAATGGTAAATTGGTAAGAAATTGCATGATCGATTCAGGCGCTTCTATGAATATTATGCCAGTATGGGTAATGAAAGAACTTGGTATGTGGATAGATATTGAGGGTGGTAAATGTCATGCCATGGATAGTAGGCGTACCCCAGTGGTGGGGATTATGAAGGATGTAGAAGTAAACTTAGTAGCCTACCAACAGGCAACCTATAATATTGATATAATTATGATTTATAGACCTCCTCAGTTTGGAATGCTTTTATCAAGACAATGGACTGTAGTTGTTGGAGGTAATGTGTAGTTTGATTTATCATATGCCACAATACATGTTAGTGGTGAAGAGGTAAAATTGCATAGAGAACCAAGGGTGAATCAAATAGTTGAGTGTGTTCCTCAAGAACAACTTAATTTATTTTGTGATGTGGATTTAGGGAGTTTTAGAGTAGAATTATCTTAGCCAAAACTAGTGAATACTGCACCAATTGATAAGCTTGTATCTAGAAATCACCAGGGTGTGTGGAAGACGTAATTTGATGGGGCATGCATCTAGGAAGGTATTGGAGCTGGGGTAGTTTTCATATCACCTGAAGGTACAACATTTAAATATTCATTTTTGTTGGCTTTTGAATGTTCAAATAATGTGGCTGAGTATGAAGCCTTGTTGATTGGTTTGAACATGGTTGTCAAACATAGGATTAACTATTTGATGCATTTTCAATTGATTGGATAGATAGATATGAAAATTTGATGGCTGATTTCTTGGCTAGTGTAGCCTTGAAGAAAGATAATATCACTTTGGTAGGAGTGTCTTAGGTTGAATTTAAAATAAGACCAACAGTCCCTACCAACATATATAGTTGGAAAGTTTTTGATGATGACAATGAACTTTTGAAATTTCTTCATTGTATAGATTAGTTTGAGGCACAAGAATTAGATTTCAATGCTTTTGTCAAAGAGGTGGATGGGAAACAAAATTTATTTGGGAAGAAATTTTTGCAGCTTAAAACTAACAATCTTCCCAAAGGGCTTGTGGCATTGGAGAGAGTGTATGATGGGAGTGATCATTCTCTTATGAAGCATGCACCTGTTAAAAGAGAAGATATTGAAGAAATAAATTTGGGAGCTGAATTAGCACAAAAAAGGGTTTATATTGGGAAGAAAATAATCCCAACCATCAGAAGAATGCTGATTACATTACTGAGAAAATACAACCACGTGTTTGCTTGGTCTTATGAGGATTTGAAGGCATATAGAGAAGATCTTTTTCAGCATGAGATTCCACTTAAGCCAGACACAAAGCCATTCAGACAGAAGCAGAGGCCTATCAACCCAACTCTGGAACCTAAGATGCAAGAGGAGCTAGCAAAGCTTAGAGATGGAGGTATTATAAAACCTATTAGGAATTCTACATGGGTATCGAATTTGGTTCCAGTCAGAAATAAAAATGGGGACATAAGACTGTGTGTAGATTTTAGAAATCTGAATGTTGCTTCCCTAAAAGATAATTATCCTCTTCCAAATATGGAGGAAATATTGTACAAAGTAATAGGGTGTGAGCTATTCTCAATGATGGATGGCTTTTTTGGATATAACTAGGTCAAATTCGAAGAATCTGAGCAATACAAGACAACATTCACTACACCATGGGGAATTTATGTCTATAAGAGAATGCCATTTGGTCTCACAAATGCAAGAGCTACCTTTCAAAGGGCCATGGATGTGGCATTTTCAGATATGATCAACGCTATAATGGTGGTATATCAAGATGACCTCACCGCTTATTCAAAAAGGGAAAAGAATCATGTTGGTGACTTGGAGAAGATCTTCATCAAAGCTTTGGAATATGGTATAAGTCTTAATCCTAAAAAGTGTCATTTTGCTGTCATAGAGGGTAAAATTTTGGGAATATTGTGTCAAAATATGGGATTAGGATAGATCTTGAAAGGGTAGATTCCATAGATAAAATTCCCATTCCCAAAACTGTCAAAGCAATCCAATCATTCTTTGGCCAAATTAATTTTATTAGGAGGTTTGTGTCCAATTTTATTGAGATTGTTAAACTTGTATCTAAGATGTTGAAAAAAGGAGAAAAATTGCACTAGACTCCTGAAGCTATGGATGCCTTCATATCTATAAAAAGAGCTATCAAAGAAGGCCCTATCCTAAAGTCCCCTGATTTTACTAAGCCATTTCAGATTTTTTATTGTGCTTCATTCCATACCATAGCAGCTGTCATGTTACAAAAAAATGATGAAGGTCATGAGCAGCCTGCTTCTTTTTTCAGTAAATCTTTGCAGGGGTTAGAATTGAAGTATGATATTATGATAAAATAGGCTTATGCACTGGTCAAAGCAGTAAATGATTTTCGACCTTACCTTGTTGGAGCTAAGGTTATTGCTTATGTCCCACATGCAGCTGTGAAGGATATCCTGGTGCAGACATAAGTTATAGGGAAGAGGTGTAGATGGATTTGTAAAATCCAAGAATTCAACAGGGAGATTCAGATTACCAAGTTGGTAAGAGGACAGGGTCTGGCCAGACTGATGGCATAAACATATATTGAAGCAAACCAAATCTGTTATGTAGAAGGTAAGGACAAAGTTATAGCAAGTATTGAGCATACTCCATGGTATACAAATGTGATGCATTATCTGAAATACATGAAGTGCCCCGAAGGGCTGAATGATCATCAAAGGAGAACTTTGAAGTTGTAGGCTTCTAAATATGTTCTCTTAGAAGGGGACCTATTTTGGAAGAATAGGGATTGTATATTGCTGTTGTGTTTAGATGAATCCCAGGCAGAGTATATCTTAAGAGAAATGAATGAAGGGGTATGTGGAGGCCATTATTCTGCTAAGACTACTACGCACAAGATTCTTAAGGCTGGTTATTATTGACCTAGGGTGTTCAATGATTCTTTTGCACATGTGAGGAAGTGTGAGGCTTGTCAGAAATTTTCAGGAAAGTTGAAGTATTAGGGAGCATTGCCACTTAGACCTTGGTAGGTAGAAGCACCTTTTCACCAATGGGGAGTTGATTTCATTGAAGAAATACAAGAAATATCAAGTGGGGGACATAGGTGGATACTCATGGCCACAGATTATTTTACTAAGTGGGTGGGGGTTGTTCTAACTAAGCAAGCAACGAGCAAAGTGGTGATCAATTTTCTGATGGAGAATGTTATAACAAGATTTGGCACCCCAGTTAGGTTGATCACAGATAATGGGATGTGTTTTAGATCAGATAAATTTAAAGATTTTTGCAAAACATATGGCATTAATATTTCCTATTTTTCCTCATACCATCCACAAGAAAATGGCCAGGTAGAGTCAAGGAATAAAAATATTTTGAAGATAGTAAGGAGGATGCTAGATAGAAACAAAAAGGCATGGGATTTGAAGTTAAGATTAGCTGTATGGGTAGATAGGATTATAGTGAAAAGGGAAACTAGAAAATCTCCATTTGAGTTGGTATATGGGACACATTATAGGATGCCATTGCAGAATCTCTTGCCAGTCTATAACTTTATTTTGCAAGAAGATATGGATATTTCTTATCCAATGGAGGACAAAATGGAGCAGCTTGCAGAGCTTGATGAGGTGAGAAGAGTGGCTCAGAAGGAGAATGTGAAAATGCAGTCACAAATGAAGTACCTTTGTGATAAAAAGGCCAAGGAGAGAAAGTTTGAAGAAGATGATTTGGTGTTGATGTGGAATGGTCGGTGTCAGGAGAAGGGGAAACATGGTAAGTTTGAAGCTTTATGGCTTGGCCCTTTTGTGATAATTGGTAAAGGAGGTGAAGAATCATATTTCCTGAAGAATATGTCTGGAGAGGAGCAAGAGTTTCCTGTACATGGGCAGTTCCAGAAGCTTTTTTTCTTTTGAGGATCAACAAAGGATTAAGGATTGCCAGTGCATGGACAATTCTTAGCAGTGCCTCTTTAAATATTATTCTCCATGCATAGTAGTTTTAGGAATATTTGAAGGGTTTGGGTTTTCTAGTACATGGAAATTCTTAGGGGATCCCTTTCTGAAAGCGTTGATTTCTTTCCATGTATAGTAGCATACGATCATTTCCCATTCTCCTTTTGCTCCATTTTCTTATCCTTCACTTTTTCATTCCCTATATCTGCCATGGCTTTCATTTTTCATATCATTTACTTGGTCTGCTCTACCAAAGAATTTTAGATTCTTGCAGTGATTGAACATCCACTCATCCCCAACAGGAGCCACTATTAGAACCTAAAAAATCCATAAGAAAAACTAAGGGTTTCCCCATTTTTCCCACACATTTTCCTATCCTTTTCATATAAAATTCATTTTACCCCTTTCCAAAAATGCTTATACACCTAATATCCTATACTGCTACTTTAAAAAATTCATTTTTATGTCACTTACCTCTTTACCGCGGCCTCCCACAAGGGGCCTATGGTATGGCGATACCGGATAGCAAGCAGGGACAAAGCACTTACCTTGCCACCGCATGCCATCTAAACATAGACTATGGTATTGCGGTGGGCGGTGATTAACCGGTCAGGAAATAGTCAGGATATCCCACTGCAGTACCACAAGGGGTCATCTCATAGACCACGGTATCATGGTGGCGGTGAGATAACCGACAAATATAGTAAGTGCAGTGGTTGGTGAAGAAGGATGCCCCGATACCACTGTTGGACAAGAGGAAGCCGACGGTTGAGTGGTGAATGGAGAGAAGATGACTAATAGTTATCCTGCGATATCGTAGCTGGAAAGGACAGAAACCGTGGTAGAGCAGTAGGGGTAGGGAAGGCCATAATGGTTAATACCATGGTACCGCACATAGTTAGAGCACAGACCACGGTGATGCGGTAGCGATGGTGAACTGGCATAGGATGTATACCGCGATGCCATGCGCAGTTAGAGCAGAGACCGCGGTGACTGCGGTAAACAGTGAGCAACTGACGATGGTGAGGATAGTGGCGAGATTGATGGTTTACATGACAGATACCACACAACCACCATGGCTTTTAATTGAGACCATGGTAGCATGGGTAGCAATAAAGGGTGACATTTAATGTTAAGCCCATGGTAAGGCAAGTGTATAAAGTGAAAATGAACACAAAGAGCTATTTTTAAAACATTTAATTTTTTGATAAGGAAATCCAATTAAATTTTTTAGTTTTGTTAATGCACTGTAAACAGTTGTGGTAGTAAAATGAGGGGTCATGACTGTTGAACTGTGTTGTATAAATATTTCAAAAATATCAGTCATAGGGGTTTGGAAAAGAGTGGAATTTTTCTGAGACAATAACAGAACTGGGATAAAAATAATGAAGATTCCTTGAAACTGGGTGTAATTGAGTGGCTAATGAACTACTTCGTAACTACAATTCCCACCTCAAACGAATATGGTTGATGGGGCATGTGGCTTCACCACCGACCCATTCGCAACTACTATAGCGGGTCGGTGGGGTTTTGGTTCATCGGGGGGATATAGATTAGGTGGGGGGCATAGTTGATTGAGAATGTCGATTGATTCAATTTGAGGCAACTATAGCTCCCTCCCACTGCCATGGCATCAGCCTACTTTCCCTTACTCTAGCAAGTTCCCATAGAATTGTAGGGCGAGCCTAAGGAAGCAATAGTTGGGTTGGGTGGGAAACTAGAGTTCCTTATTAATCAGTGCCCTACAATTCTATGGATGCGGGCCTGCTAGAGTAGGAGAAGCTAGTATAAATTTTCAAACTGGTGCAATCTTTTCTAAGTACGTTTCTTAAGATGACATAATTTGTGAATTTCCTATCTAGTTGTTTCTAATTAGAATCTCTTAAATCATTTAAATCAGGATATCAGGTATATATCTGGTTTACCATGGTGCAATTTTCACTTTGTGTGGTTTGATAAATAGGTGTCTGCAAAGTCAGAATTAAATTCTTTTAAGCAAGTCATAGTGATTTTTAGAATTTTGGTTGGATGTTCAAAGAAGAACCTGGTAGGAAAATATTCAAGAGTAATTTATGCAAGCAATAAAATTGGGTGAAGTAATGTGCCAGTCATAGAATTTCATATTTTAAATATGCTCAACAATTTGAATTAAGTTGGATAGGGAAATACCTTGGATCCTTTTTATTTTTGTCTCCATTGCCCAACTAATATAAGGAATTGGTCTGCCATATCCTAGAGGATAGAATTCATAACAAATGATATATTCAAAACCTTTCATTTTGTAGTAGGATTAGTTATAGTATCTTTTGGTCTATCCATTCCGAATTGCCATTGTGGGTATACTGTTTAGCAGGAAATTCAATTCAAATCTCCATGTCTCATATAGGTTCACCCACCTAGGTCTAGCAGAACCTAAAGAGTAGAAGGTTTAATAGAGTATTTGGCCTTGTATGTTATCCAAAAATGTTGTAAGGGCCTGGAAAACTCTTATGGTTAAAACATGCATTTTTGAGAACCAATAGTTTGGTGACTCTATTAGGGGCCATAATCTCAAATAAGCCTTTTTTATAGATTCAATAGTTTGTAGAAGACTCCGCTGGGAATAAGGAATTGCATATTTTCTTACTTTTGGAAAGTGAGTGGCAACTCTAAATGAACAAGTGTATTGAAACTGATAAAGCTAAGTACATATCTGAAAGGAATCTTCCTAGAGTTCAGACCATCACAATTTCTCCCAAAATGCAAGGAATAAGGTCTTTATACAAAGATAGTGATGGTCCTAGTGGAAAAAATAAATGGATAGAGAAGAATGATAAAGGTAAGAAGGTAACTGATGACACGGGACCATCAAACAAAAATAAAACATCAAAGGCATCACTGGAGACTTACAATTCATATGGTACACTAGAAAATGAAGATATCCCTTCCAGGGAACCTCGTACTCTTGAGGAACAGAGGAATTCCTTTTATAATCTAGACCCTAAGAAAGTTAAGTAATTCATGGCTGAATGTGAAGCTGAAAGAGAAAGAAGACAACATGAATATGATAAAAAAAAATGGCATTTATTGAAGAGAATTGGGATGGACTTGGCTATGAAGCAACCTCTGAGGAGACCTATGAACATATGGCTCGAGATGAAATAAATGCAAGTCTGGAATATGAGAGACAAGAAGTGGAGAAAACAAGAATAGACTATGAGTAGAGGCTCCAAGCAATCAAAGAACTTGAAGAGTTGAAATAAAGAAGAGCTTAGATCAATAATCAAATGGTTAATTTGCAAAAATATGTGCCACCTCTTAGGAAAGGGAACAATAATGCAGGCCTATCAAATGCCCCATAGGCTAACCAAAATCAGCAAAGAAATCAAGGTAGGTATCAAAATGTCCCACCACAGAATCAAGGTGTTCAGCCACCTCCTCATCAGTAGCATGTACCCCCACAAGGTCAGCAATATGTGGAAAATAATAATCCATTGTAACAGTGTCAGTATTACCAAAATCCTCCTCCACAATATGCAACCATGATCAAGCAATTTGACCTAGCTAGATTTCAAATATGTCCTTATCCTATGGACAACAGTTGGAGAAGCCTAGTTCCAAAATTCACATGAAGTAATGCAGTTGCAACTGATGAAAATTTAAGGAGTTTTAATTCCTTTTTCCAAGATTTGGATATTTTGTATGAAGATTTGTAGATGAGGTTGTTTATGATGTCACTAATTGAAGATGCTAGAGATTGGTTCAATAGTCTGCCAACAGCTTCTATTAATTATATTCATGTGTTTTATAAACAATTTTTTGAGTAGTACGAGAATCAATATGCACCAGAATTTTCATTGCATGAATTGGTGACTATTCAGAAGTAGCAAAACGCGTCATCTTATGATTTCAACCAGAGGTTTTCTAAGGTGCATAATAAGATAGCTCCTGGATCTAAATTAGCTGACCCTGCTGCATTAAGCATTTATTTAAAAGCTTTTGATCCTAAGACATGATATGAGCTTAGGAACAGAGGTCCTATAAATTTTTCTGAAGCTCAAAGGATAGCGCTTACCATTGAAAATAACAGGAAGGCTGCAGGGATGATGGCCAAGAGGGATAACGCTAGGGTTCCCCAATATGCCCCTCCAATAAAATAAGAAAGCACATATAGGAATGAAAGGCCAAGATTACATGACATGCCTTATAATAAAAATTGGAGAAATGGAAATCCAATGCTAGATAATAGGCCAAGAAATAAAGAGACGCCTGATCCTTTGAAGAAGAGAGGGACATACATGGTTGATAAAAATCCTTGGTGTTCAGTATGTGACATGCCACATTCTAAAGAACATTGTGTTGTAGCTCAGTCAGTGTCAAGAAAAGACATGGAAGAAAAGAACAATGAAGAAGACAATAACATTTATTTGACTTCTCATATTCTTCACTTGACAGAGTAGGGATATTCATCTTTAGAAGAGGGTTGATATGAATATGATGTTGATCATCTAAAATATAAAGGTCACATGGTAGAGCAACAAATATTTTCTGATTATGAAGAAAATGATGATGAACGAGCTCCACCTACCACATCATATTAGCCTAATAGGGGAAATATGAGGAGACCAACTGATGAAGAAATTAGAAGATTGACTATTGCATTAGTTGAGTTGGCTAAAAGCAAGTATCGATTGAGGAATATAACAGTGAATGAGAATGAAGGTGTTCCAAGAGGAATACTCTTGAAAGATAAAAAGATGTCCCACGAAATATCAAAACAGATAAATGATAAGTGCCCTGATAAAAAATAACAGAAGTATGACCCCAAAGAGGAAAATAAAGAATTCCCCAAAGACAAACAAAAGATAGATGAGACATGGAAAAGGGAGAAAGAGGAGAGCAAAGGTGAACCAACAAAGCAAAAGAAGGTGATAAGAGCTGAAGGTGCATATTTTGATTTTGTGCAAGATTTATCCCAAGTAAAAATATATGTCCCATTACTTGAGATGATGAAGATTAAAGAGTATAGGGAAAGTGTTCTTCAATTGATGTCTGGTGGGAGGAATCAAGTTGTAAATTTTCAACAAAATGAGAGTACTGCAATTGCTAATAAGAAAGGAAAGATAAAAGTTTCAAAAATTGGCCTAAATGATGCATTGATGAATACACCACAAATTGATCCATTTTTTACTACCCTACTCATAAATGGTAAATTGGTAAGAAATTGCATGATAGATTCAGGCGCTTCTATGAATATTATGCCAGTAGGGGTAATGAAACAACTTGGTATGTGAATAGATATTGAGGGTGGTAAATTTTATGCCATGGATAGTAGGCCTATTCTAGTGGTGGGGATTATGAAGGATGTAGAAGTAAAATTAGAAGCCTACCCACAGGAAACCTATAATATTGATCAATCTATGATTGATACACCTCCTTAGTTTGGAATGCTTTTATCAAGACAATGGACTACAATAGTTGGAGGTAATGTGCAGTTTGATTTATCATATGCCACAATACATGTTAGTGGTGAAGAGGTAAAATTGCATAGAGAACCAAGGGTGAATTAGATAGTTGAGTGTGTTCCTCAAGAACAACTTAATTTCTTTTGTGATGTGGATTTAGGGAGTTTCAGAGTAGAATTATCTCAGCCAGAACTAGTGAATACTGACCCAATTGATAAGCTTGTCTCTAGAAATCAGAAGGGTATGTGGAAGATGTACTTTGATGGGGCATGTAGTCAGGAAGGTAATGGAGCTGGGGTAGTTTTTATATCACCTAGAGGTACAACATTTAAATATTCATTTTTGTTGGCTTTTGAATGTTCAAATAATGTGGCTAAGTATGAAGCCTTGTTGATTGGTTTGAACATGGTTGTCAAACATAAGATTAAGTTGTTGTCTATCTTGGGAGATTCTAAGTTAGTTGTGTCACAAGTTAGATCAAAGTATGCTGCAAAGAATAAGAGGCTGAAAAAATATAGAAATGTTGTGTGGAATACAGTGGAACTATTTGATGCATTTTCAATTGATTGGATAGATAGATCTAAAAATTTGATGGTTGATTCTTGGCTAATGTAGCCTTGAAGAAAGATAATATCACTTTGGCAGGAGTGTCTCAGGTTGAATTTAAAATAAGACCAGCAGTCCTTGACAACATATATAGCTGGCAAGTTTTTGATGTTGACACTGACCTTTTGAAATTTCTTCATTGTATATATCAGTTTGAGGCATAGGAGATAGATTTTGGTGCTTTTGTCGAAGAGGTGGATGGGAAGCAAACTGTATTTGGGAAGGATTTTTTGCAGCTTAAAACTAACAAGCTTCCCAAAGGGCTTGTGGCATTGGAGAGAGTGTATGATGGGAGTGATCATTCTCTTATGAAGCACGCACCTGTTAAAAGAGAAGATATAAGAAATAAATCTGGGAATTGAATAAGCGCCAAAAAGGGTTTATATTGGGAAGAAAATAATCCCAACCATCAGAAGAATGTTGATTACATTACTAAGAAAATACAAGCATGTGTTTTCTTGGTCTTATGAGGATTTGAAGGCATATAGAGAAGATCTTTTTTAGTATGAGATTCCACTTAAGCTAGACACAAAGCCATTCAGATAGAAGCAGAGGCCTATCAACCCAACTCTGGAACCTAAGATGCAAGAGGAGCTAGCAAATCTTAGAGATGGAGGTATTATAAAACCTATTAGGCATTCTACATGGGTATCGAATTTGGTTCCAGTCAGAAATAAAAATGGGGACATAAGACTATGTGTAGATTTTAGAAATCTGAATGTTGCTGCCCTAAAAGATAATTATCCTCTTCCAAATATGGAGGAAATATTGCACAAAGTAACAGGGTGTGAGCTATTGTCAATGATGGATGGATTTTTTGGATATAACCAGGTCAAAGTCAAAGAATCTGATCAATACAAGATAAAATTCACTACACCATGGGGAACCTATGTCTATATAAGAATGTCGTTTCATCTCACAAATGCAGGAGCTACCTTTCAAAGGGCCATGGATGTGGGCATTTGCAGACCTCATCAATGCTATAATGGTGGTATATCAAGATGACTTCACTACTTATTCAAAAAGGGCAGAGAATCATGTTGGTGACTTGGAGAAGATCTTCATCAAAGCTTTGGAATATGGTATAAGTCTTAATCCTAGAAAGTGTCATTTTTCTGTCATAGAGGGTAAACTTTTGGGGCATATTGTGTCAAAATATGGGATTAGGATATATCTCGAAAGTGTAGATGCCATAGATAAAATTACCATTCCCAAAACTATCAAAGCAATCCAATCATTCTTTGGCCAAATTAATTTTGTTAGGAGGTTTGTGTCCAATTTTATTGCGATTGTTAAACCTATATCTAAGATGTTGAAAAAAGGAGAAAAATTGGCCTAGACTCTTGAAGATGTGGATGCCTTCATATCTATAAAAAGAGCTAGCAAAGAAGCACCTATCCTAAAGTCCCCTGATTTTACTAAGCCATTTCATATTTTTAATTTTGCTTCATTCCATACCTTAGCTACTATCATGTTAGAAAAAAATGATAAAGGTCATGAGCAACCTATTTCTTTTTCAGTAAATCTTTGCAGGGGTCAGAATTGAAGTATGATATTATGGAAAAATAGGCTTATGCACTGGTCAAAGTAGCAAAGGATTTCAGGCCTTACCTTGTTGGAGATAAGGTAATTGCTTATGTCCCACATGTAGCTGTGAAGGATATCCTAGTGCAGACAAAAGTTATAGGGAAGAGGTGCAGATTGATTAATAAAATCCAAGAATTCAACATGGAGATTTAGATTACCAAGTTGGTAAGAGGAAAGGGTCTAGCCAGGCTGATGGCATAAATGAATATTGTAGCAAACCAAATCTGTAATGTAGAAGGTAAGGACAAAGTTATAGCAAGTATTGAGCATACTCTATGGTATACAAATGTGATGCATTATCTGAAATACATGAAGTGCCCCAAAGGGTTGAATGATCATCAAAGGAGAACTTTGAAGTTGCAGGCTTCTAAATATGTTTTCTTAGAAGGGGACCTATTCTGGAAGAATAGGGATGGTATATTTGTGTTGTGTTTAGATGAATCCCAGGTAGAGTATGTATTGAGAGAAATGAATGAAGGGGTATGTGGAGGCCATTATTCTGCTAAGACTACTACACACAAGATTCTCAGGGCTGTTTATTAGTGGCCTAGGGTGTTCAATGATTCTTTTGCATATGTGAGGAAGTGTGAGGCTTGTCAGAAATTTTTAGGAAAGTTGAAGTATCAGGGAGCATTGCCACTTAGACCTTGGTAGGTAGAAGCACCTTTTCACCAATAGGGAGTTGATTTCATTGGAGAAATACATGAAAGATAAAGTGGAGGACATAGGTGGATACTCGTGGCCAAAAATTATTTTACTAAGTGGGTGGAGGTTGTTCCAACTAAGCAAGCAACAAGCAAAGTGGTGATCAATTTTCTGATGGAGAATTTTATAACCAGATTTGGCACCCTAGTTAGGTTGATCACAGATAAAGGGATGTGTTTTAGATCAGATGAATTTAAAGATTTTTGCAAAACATATGGCATTAATATTTCCTATTCTTCCCCATACCATCCACAAGAAAATGGCTAGGTAGAGTCAAGTAATAAAAATCTTTTTAAGATAGTAAGGAGGATGTTGGATAGAAACAAAAAGGCATGGGATTCGAAGTTAAGATTGGATGTATGGGCAGATAGGATTACAGTGAAAAGGGCAACTGGAAAATCTCCATTTGAGTTGGTATATGGGACACAGGCTAGGATGCCATTGTAGAATCTCTTGCCAGTCTATAAATTTATTTTGCAAGAAGATATGGATATTTCTGATCCAATGAAGGAATAAATGGAGCAACTTATAGAGCTTGATGAGGTGAGAAGAGTGGCTCAGAAGTAGAATGTGAAAATGTAGTCACAAATGAAGTACCTTTTTGATAAAAAGGCCAAGGAGAGAAAGTTTGAAGAAGATGATTTGGTGTTGATGTGGAATGCTCAGTGTCAAGAGAAGGGGAAACATGGAAAGTTTGAAGCTTTATGGCTTGGCCCTTTTGTGATAATTGGTAAAGGAGGTGAAGACTCATATTTCCTGCAGAATATTTTTGGAGAGGAGCAGGAGTTGCCTATACATGGGCAGTTCCAGAAGCTTTTTTTCTCTTGAGGATCAACAGAGGATTAAGGATTTCTAGTGCATGGACAATTCTTAGCAATGCCTCTTTAAATATTATTTTCCATGCACAGTAATTTTAGGAATCTTTGAAGGGTCTGGGTTTGCTAGTACATAGATATTCTTAGGAGATCCCTTTCTGAAAGCATTGCTTTCTTTCCATATACAGTAGCTTAGGATCATTTCCCATTATCCTTTTGCTCCATTTTCTTATCCTTCACTTTTTCATTGCCTACATTTGCCATGGCTTTCATTTTTCATATCATTTAATCGGTCTGCTCTACCAAAGAATTTTATATTCTTGTAGTGATTGAACAACCAATCATCCCCAATAGGATCCACTATTAGAACCTAAAAAATCCATAAGAAAAAGTAAGGGTTTCCCCATTTTTCACTCACATTTTCCTATCCTTTTCATATAAAATTAATTTTTCCCCTTTCCAAAAATGCTCATACACATAATATCTTATATCGCTACTTTAAAAAATTCATTTTTATGTCACTTACTAGTTTATTGTGGCCTTCAACAAGGGGCCTCCAGTATGGCGGTACTGGTTAGCAGGCAGGCACAAAGCGATTACCACACCACCACACATGGTCAAAACATAGACCACGGTATTACGGTGGGCAGTGAGTAACCGACTGAGAAACAGTCAAGACATCCCATCACGGTATCATAGGGGGTCAGTTCACAGACCGTGGTATCATGGTGGCGGTGATATAACCAGAAAAGACAGTAAGTGAAGTGGTTGGCAAAGACGGATACCGCAATACCGTGGTTGGACAAGAGGAAGCTAATAGTTGAGCGGTGAATGGAGAGAAGACGGCTAATGGTTACCGCACAGTACCGTAGCTGGCAAGGATAGAGACCGCGTTAGAGTGGTAGAGGTAGGGAAGGCCATGATGTTTAATACCGTGGTACTGCACGTAGTTAGAGCATGAACCACGGTGATGTGGTAGCGATGGTGAACTAGCATAAGATGTATACCACGATGCCGCACATGGTTAGAGCAGAGACCGTGGTGACTGTAGTCAATGGTGAGCAATTGGAAATGGTGAGGATAGTGGCGAGATTGATGGTTTGCATGACAGATACTGCACAACCACCATGGGTTTTAACTGAGACTGAGGTAGCACTTGTAGAAGTAAAGGGTGACATTTAATGTTAAGCCCACGGTAAGGCTAGCATATAAAGTGAAAATGAACACACATAGCTATTTCTAAAACATTTCATTTTCTGATAAGGCAATGTTTTGTTAACGGAATGTAAATGGTTGTGGTGGTAAAATGAGGGGTCGTGACTATTGAGCTATGTTGTATAAATATTTCAAAAAGATCAGTCATAGGGGTTCAGAAAAGAGTGGAATTTTTTTGAGACAATAACAGAACTATGATAAAAATAATGAAGAGTCCTCCTTGAAGCTAGGTGTAATGGAGTAAACATTTCCAAACTGGTGCAATCTTTTTTGAGTACGTTTGTTAAGATGACATAATTTGTGAATTTCCTATCTGGTTGTTTCTAATTAGAATCTCTTAAATCATTTAAATCAGGATATCAGGTATATACCTGGTTTACCATGGTGCAATTTTCACTTTGTGTGGTTTGATAAATAGGTGTCTGCAAAGTCAGAATTAAATTCTTTTAAGCAAGTCACAGTGATTTTTAGAATTTTGGTTGGATGTTCAAAGAAGAACCCAGTAGGAAAATATTCAAGAGTAATTTATGCAAGCCATAAATTGGGTGAAGTAATGTGCTAGTCATGGAATTTCATATTTTAAATATGCTCAACAATTTGAATTAAGTTGGATAGGGAAATACCTTGGATCCTTGTTATTTTTTACTCCATTTCCCAACTGATAGAAGGCACTGGTCTGCCATATCCTAGAGGATAAAATTCATAACAAATGATATATTCAAAACCTTTCATTTTTGTAGTAGGAGTAGTTATAGTATCTTTTGGTCTATCTATTCCCAATTTCCATTGTGGGTAGACTATTTAGCAAGAAATTCAATTCAAATCTGCATGTCTCATATAGGTTCACCCGCCTAGGTCTAGTAGAACCTAAAGAGTAGAAGGTTTAATAGGATAATTGGCCTTGTATATTGTCCAAAATTTTTGTAAGGGCCTGGAAAACTCTTATGGTTAAAACCTCCATTTTTGAGAACCAACAGATCCAAGGGCATCCCAAGAGGAGGTTTTATGGAAACTCAAGGTACATTACTTGACAAGTAGTTTCTGTGATGGCCGGTTCTGCATTGGCAACCTAACTTTTCCTTCAAAACTTCTTTCAATGTCATCATAGGCCCTTATGGTGATACTCTTGCATTTATCAATCATGTCATAAGAATACCCCAATTTTTTGACAAATTTTAAGGTACATATGTTTAAACTTGCACCATTATCTATCAATACTCGTTTTACCATGGTTTTGTGAACACCAACAATATGTAGAGGGATTGGTTGTGGAATGTTCTTTGCAATAGGTCTTTCTCAAAAAATATTAAATGGTTACTTTTTGTGATATTTCCAACCATGAATTGGAGCTAACTAAGATTGAGGTCATTAGGGACTGAAATGTCTAATGCATTTTCCAATATTTCCCCATGTGCTAGTGATAGTTTTAACAACTCTAGGATTGAGATTAGGGTAGGTGTTTTCTTAAGTTGTTCCATAATTCTAGTCATTGGATGAATTGATTGTAGGTTTAGGAGGGGCTAATTGTATTGTAACTCTCCCTCAAAAGGTAGCTACATTATAGTTGTTGTCTCCCCCTCATATATTTAATAAATTTTCCCTATTGTCATCACCTTGGGATAGAGTTCCTTAGACTATGTATCCATAGGTATAGTTGTCATTATGATAACCTTGGAATTTTCCCTTGTCATTCCTTTTCTCGTGGTTTTGGATTGGGTTGTTGTATATCTAAAAATCCTTGTTCCTATGATGATGTTAAACATCCACCTCCCCTTTGTCTATCAAGCGTTGGATGATGTGCTTGAGTCTCATGCAACTATTCATGGTGTGTCCTTTGATCTTGTGAACTTCACATAAGTCATTTTCGTTGTACCACAGTGTTTTAAAGTTAGGCTCCTCATAATTTGGGTGATCATTAGGCTTGATTAGATTCTATTATACGAGCTTCCACATGAATATCTCAATAGATTCTCCTAGTACTATGAATTTCCTCCTTGGTTGATCATACGACTTTTGTTGACCTCCTTGATTTTTTTGAGATAAGTAGGTTGAATTTTTTGTTGCTACTTTTGGTGCATTTTAAGATGTATTTTGTGTATTCCATAATGTTCTAGCATCAAAAAATCCATCATTTGTGACGTTTTTTTTCTTAGCCTAGCCTTTAGGTTTTTGATTTGAACTAGGGGGACTATCTTTTGAGCTACTCATCTTGAGTGATCCCCTTGCAATGAGGACTCTCTCAATATTTAATTCCTTCTGGATGGTTTCTTCAAAGTTTGTTGGACATAACATTGTGAGTTGATACTTGATCTCAGGTAAGGAATTGGTAATGAATATTTCTAACAACTCCTTGTTAGGAATAGGCCATTTACATCTACTAGCCTTGTGTATCCATCACTATAGGTAGGAGGTAATGGAATCTTCTTGATTTTTTTTTCTTGTGGATAAGCTTGTGATGGTGAAATATTGGTTGATGTTGAAGGAGAAGTGACTTATGAACTTGTTAGACAGTTCATCGAAGGTTTTGATTACTTGTGTAAAATGGGTGAACTACTTCATAGCATGGCCCGTAAGGCTACATGGAAATAGCCTCATGAGGTATGAGTCATTGTGTCATACTTCCATGCATGATGCAAAGAAATTGCATATATGCTCTACTAGATCTCCTCTTCCTTTATATTTGTTGTCAAACTTGGGTATCTCAAAATTCTTTGGAAAAGGTACCATAGTGACAAAATGATCGAATGGGAATGGGCATATTTCTTGGATGGTATATGTTTTCTACTATATGTTGGGTGATGACCTCTAGTTTCATTTCTATGTCCATTTTTGACATGTTTTTTGTGAGTTCTGTGTATAATAGCCTTGTGGCCGTACCATGTTTTGGTCATATATTGGGTATTGTGAATGCACAGGACCTTGGTAACTATTTTGGACATAGATCAAGTTAGTTTATTACTAGGTGTAAGGAGGGTTAGCTCGTTGTTGCTGAGATGAAGTCTACTAAAGGTTACCTTATTGATGTATTAGTGGGATACCTTGTTGGTAGGATGAATTGGGATGACTACCTTGTGGCACATCTTGTTATTGGGAATGACTAAACTGAAGGTTACCCTGTTGATGCATTAGTTGGATACCTTGTTGATGGGATGACTGAAGAAAGGTGTTGTATGGCACACCTTGCTATTGAGAAAGACTAAAATGAAGGTTACCCTATTGATGCATTAGTGGGACACCTTGTTGATAGGATGACTAAAGAAGGGTTCTTTGTGGCACACCTTTATGCTAGAAAGGACTAAAATGAAGGTTACCATGTTGATGCGTTAGTGAGACACCTTGTTGGTGGGATGACTGGAGAAGGGTTTTGTGTGGCACACCTTGTTGTTGGTATTGTTGGTTCAGAAGGGGACCCTATGGTCCACCTTGTTGGTAGTGCTGATTGTTTGGAGGGGGACCCTATGTTCCACCTTGTAAATGGCACTGATTGTTTAGAGGGGGACCCTATGTTCTAGCCTATTGATGGTACTGATTATTTGGAGGGGGACCCTATGTTCCACCTTGTTGATGGTACTAATTTCTTGGAAGGGGACCCTATGTTCTACCCTGTTGATGGTACTGATTATTCAGAGGGGGACCCTGTGTTCCACCCAGTTGATGGTATTGATTGTTCAGAGGGGGACCCTATGTTCCACCTTGTTGATGGTACTGATTATTCGGAGGGGCACCCTATGTTCCACCCTATTGATGGTATTCATTGTTCGGAGGGGGACCCTGTGTTCCACCCTATTGATGGTATTGATTGTTTTGAGGTATATATTATCTAGGAGGTGGATTGTTGTTTGTGGTTTATACTAGGATGGCCCTCCTTAATATAGTTGTGCCATTGCTACTTGTTCGATCTAAGCTGGTTTTCTAAACAAGGGGTTCTCTTTGGGTTGACCATTATTTTATGAGAACACGAGTGGCATATTTGGCATTTTTGGAGGTTCATTTATTTGTCTCACAACTAAGTTATCCCATAAGGGAATAAGATTGGGATCCTTGAGAACATCTACATTAAATTCCAATGGTAATTTAGCATCGCTTTGTGCTAACTTGAAGAAATAGGAGTTTGGGTCCTTTCTCAACAAACTATCCATTAGTTTGAGAACCTTGGGTTTGTTATAATATTCAAACAGTTCATCCTCATTTATCTCTTCCACAATATCTATCTCCTCTAAAACCACTATGTTTGGATCCTAGTTGTTTTGTTCTATCACCTCCTTTTGTTTGCAGTTTGGTTCTTCCTCACTGAAGGTGTCTCTATACATGGGTCTCTTCTGGGGTGTTTCAAGGTCGCTTGGCCTATAGCCCCATGGGCTATTTTCATCATTCATGGAATTTTTTGGTGGGATGTTGGTGTTGTTCTTGATTGCTTCCATTTTATTCCCATGTTATGATCTTGTAGTTGTCATAAACAAGTTGGGTCCCTTGTGGGAGAGTGGTGTGATGTTTGAACTCTCTAGTTGACTCAAATCCTAAAGACCCAATGTTGTCCTAAATTAGAGGATATATTTGGGTATGTAATCTTGTTTGGTTCCTCCTAGCTCAATCATAATAGTTTCTTAACAAGAGGTTGTGATTGTGATAAAGTTTTAAAGCCCACTTCCTACCAAACTTGGAATTATGATTATGTGAGAAATTGGAAACGTTGGAAAACACCTAGATTCTAACAGTAATAGAAGGAATAAAAGTTTGGATTGTGCCTTGAAGACAATTTTTAGAAGTTGTATACAAACCTAGTTCTAGTCTCATGAAGTTCCCAAAGGTGTTTCTTGAGAGATTTTGGACTAAGATGCCTAAGTTTAAAATGATGACCCGCAGACCTTACTTTAAGGATCTTGACTTTGTGTGAGATCAGGAAGATGGTATTTATTGCCACGCGGGTGGTTGTAACATGGGTCTTTTGACTACTATGTCTTATGTCTCTTCCTCTTTGTCTAAGATGATTGCTATAGTGATAAATTGGTAGGGTGTTTCATTCTTCTCAAATATGAAGGTTCTCAAAATGCTTATGATGTCAGTTTGTTCACCTTCAATGTGTGTGAGACTAGGTTGAAGGTTTAGTGCTACAAGTTCTATTTGTTGAATAGGAGTAGTTGGTCTCAAGATGGTCATAAGGTGTAATGGTGTTCTGAGATGGTTGCTATGAAGCTCAAGACCCTAAGGTTTGAGTGTCATTTGGGAATGTGGCTACTTTTTAGAAATTAAAATGTTGAAGGACTAGGTTCAATATTTCACTTCCTTGTCTAGATGATATGTTGTAGGAAAGGTTACTTTAGTATCTGTGAGTCCCAAGTAACTACTAATATCATAGACGTTTAAGTGAAGGAATGACCCTAATAGTTTATTTGATTTTGATCCCTAACAAGTAGGATGGAAATAATGGATGAGAGACTATGTGACCTATCTGGTTTTCCAATTGTTTTGTTTGAACAATGTCCCTATAAAAACTTCAATTTGTTTTCCCCAAGCGTCAACAAAATGTTCAAGAATGTGAGCTTGAATAGAAATTGTAACTTTTGTGTGTTTCATTTTCTCTATGTTTTTGGAGTATGCGAAATGATAGAACAACACTAGATTGACTCCAAAAGCATGGAATTTGTGTGACCTGAATATCTATAGCTTAAGTTGTGAAAACACAACACATAATCCATAGTTTCCAAATTTTTACTTTTATCTAATGTAGCTTGAAACAAAATCCCGAATATCTGAAAACCTTGAAGGAAATCTTCCAAGGAGTGAAAATAAGGGGCTTCTCTCAAAATCATGCACTAAGTCAAAGGGCTTGTGATTTAACCATTGTGTTCAGTGTTTGTTTCGATGTGTTCCTTTTCTTTAAATCAAGCACAAAATTTTGATGTCCAGATTATTTTCAATGTAATTGGAAAGTTTAAAAAAAACAAGAATTTACAACCCTAATGGATAGAAACCATTATTTTAGGTGGGCCAACTTCATGCTTAGAAGAGATGATTTTACATGCAAATTATGGTGTGGGCCTATAATCAGACTTGGCAAGTAACTTCTCAGAAGTAAATTATGATGCACTAGTTTCAAAGAATGTTTTTGGATTAAAGGGGTAGCTTTTAAAAAAATTGGCTCTTAGTTATAACTGTGAACACGAAAAATATGATACTCACCCTCAAACCACTTATGGCTCTTTAACCATTCCCGTTCCACTTAAGGCATGGGATTAGGTGTAGTCTATTGTCAACACTATTTGAATCCTATTTTCTTATGATTTCACAACCTTTTATATAGCCCACCAATAAACGTTCTTTGAGACCTTGCAATCAGTTCTCCAGCATGGGATGTTTCTCAAAGAAATCCCTCTCTTTTAGGTAAAATGTGAAAAATATAATGTGATGCTAAAATTTTTTTTCACTCATCCAAGATTGCTAAAAGGGTGCGAGGGATAAGACAAAACACTTCAGCTTTCCAATCATTGAATACACAAAAAACACTTCATAGAAAATTCATTCTTTTTAGAAACCTTGAACAGTGTTATCCCCAAAAATGTGTGAATAAAGCATGACAAAGTTATTTTTTATTTGCACCAATATGAAGTATTTAGGATATCAATAATTTAAGATAGCAGTGGTGCAAGACAAAAATAAACATTTTTTTATTTTTTAAGCTCAAATATGAGTGTTTCTAAGAAATTAGTCCTGGTTCTAGCTTGGTCAACAAAATGGAATCGTTTTGTGTTCTTTTTATGCACCAAAACTAAAAATTCCTAACTTTAGAAAGCTTGAAAATTGTTCAATTTCAAGAACACCAAAGCAAAGTGTGTGTTTGTCTTGTTCTTTTTAGAGTGTTGAATAAACTAGATACTGAGAGGGGGGTGAATCAGTATCCACACAAACTCATTAAACAAACACTTAAAAAATTATTGCACCATAGAAAAAATTAAAGTAACAGTTTAATATTAAGTCTCATAACACAAGAACACCATATTTTACATGGAAAAACCAATGAGGGAAAAAACATGGTGAGGATTAACTCATAGTATATAAAGTTATATCAATATCGGTAATAAGAGGCTCACTTCCATATATAGAAGCACACTACTTAAAAGGATTTACTGTCCAAAATGGAGGCTCACTTCCTACTGAAAAAGTAAACATAAAATGGCTAACTGCCAGAGTTGAACTGAGAAAGATACACCACATGTGCAAGTTCAGTTTTGTTGATGCTCAGAGTATTTACTGATCTTCAACCATTGTTTGGATGCTGCACTCATACATACACTTCTCTTTCTCTTTGCATTCACATTCATTGCTCTTCATCACTTTTATTCCTCATGCATTCCTTATCTTCTAATCATCTTGTACAAATACCCGATGTATCCACATGTATTGATTAGGTCAGCTTCATATCAAGAGTAATTCATTTGTTTCATGCAATAAAATGTTGACCAAGATTATCTTAAATGAAATTTCAAGAATCAATGCCAACGTATTACCCGATCATAAGAACATCTAAGAATACATGTATATGTGCTTCCAACCATTATAAGCCTTTCTCCAAAACCTCGGATCATATAGATTACCGAAGGAGATATCCAGACCAATATACCAGAGATACCAAATCAAATACCAGATGAGATAAGCATGATCTTCACATCGATACCTAGTACCAGACCAACATGGTGACATCAATGATAATATATGAAAAACTTCCAACAATCTCCCCCTTTGTCATTGATGGCAACATGTGCAAAAAGTCTGATTCAAAATTCCCTTTCAAAAAATTTCAAAATCCAAATTCTCTCCCCCTTTGACATCAATGGAAAAGGGTGCCAAAAAAAAACATGGTGACATCCAACATTTGAATACTTTCATTCAAGATTTCAAAATTTTAAACTTTCAAGTATCCAATTTCTCAAACTAGAAAAACTATTTTCACTTGGAACACCCTTTTGTACCTTTCTTTGATTATAGGAAGCAATTCCTTCCATTCAAGTACTATTGAATCCATTCTTGCATACACACTATCTAATGAAACCAACAATGTGAAGGAGGATTACCAATCTATGGATGAAAATTGTTTCTCACAGTCTTCTACATCAGAGAATATTCTGGAAAGATGATCTAACTAGACCTCAACCACTTCCTTAAGAAGCCAAAAAGTATTCACTGTGTCATCCCTTTTCCTCTGTACAATGATCATTTCAGCCTGAAGTTCACCAATTCTCAACCTTTGATTTCCTTCTTTGTCCTCAAAAATATCAAATTTCTTCCCAATGTTGTTCACTTCAACTTCTATTTCTTCAATTATGCTTCGAAAGTTGTCAATTGTCGCAGGCCACTAGAGACAATACTTGTATATGTTTGTCATTTCTTTCATGCATTTATTTGTCTCTGCAATTAGTTTAGATAACATCTTCTTTGCCTTTGAACACCTCTTTTCAAATAAAGCTTCCAATTTACATCCTCCTAGACCTTCAAGCAACATTCTTTCTTCAACTACTTCAACTATATTTTTAGGTAAAAATTAAGAAACGATAGATACATCAATACCTTTACGAAGTAGATAATCAACTAAAGCATCATCAATTTTAAGTTTGTCAACGGGTGAAGCCGTACTCTATACATCAGAAAATTTCTTCATTTTCCCTTGTATTATCATGGACCAGATGCCTTCTAGATCGAAAGATTCAAATTCAACCAAAGATTCTTCTTTTTATTTCTTTTCTTCAGAGATAGCAATGACATCTCTAGAGACATATTTTCTTTTCTTCAATTCCGGAGGGGAATCACTAGTGACTACTTCCAACTCCTTCATCCCGGAGGAAGAAAATTCCTCAAATCAACTTACAATGACTTCACTAGAGTTCATCACATTTTGCAACAAAATGAAAATTCTTTGCATGTACTTGCTTTATCTTCCAAGCTTTCCAAGTGCCTGTATATCTGTCTTGCAACAGGAATCCCAGATTCTCACTCAACATCTTTCTTTCTCGGTAGATATTTCATAAAGTAAATCACCAAACATGTAAGAAAGGATCCAAAATGGAACGAATATCCTTCTCCCAGCGTCATTTTTATATTCTTGATAATATTTTCAAGAATCAGCTTAGATAGATCAAATTGTATGTTCTCTTTTACCATTTTATGCGCTAGATAAACTACAATGGCAGAAGTAGAGCCTTCATGATTTCTGAAAAATATTTTATAAGAAATTCCATATACAACATACCTAACCAAGGCATCATCAACAGTATCAATCAACAATGCTCGAAGATATTTTCCAACTCCTGTTGTTTCCTCCACTTGTATTTTATTGTTTTTTTTCCAGGAAGTTCTCCGACGCCGCATAGTTTGGTAACCGCTTCGATTGCTTCTTTTGAAATGAGATAGGGTTTGTCTAGTTTAATGCTTCCATCCTTGAGTTTTCTTAGAAGGAACAAGATAAATTATTTTTTGGCAAACCAAGGGAATTCTCCCCATATATCCAAACCTAGGGTTTGTATGTTTAGTAAATCGTTCGGTTCTAACCTTAATTCACATTTTTTCCTTTTTCTAATGATCGAACTCATCCATCTCAAATCCTTTCAACTTCAAAGGGGCATTCCTTTTAGATATTTACATTATAGCTCTCAAAAGTTAACAAGAAAAATTCTTCAGTTCCCTTTCCTATGTTGTCGCAAGATGGGAAATTTACATCATCTATATCGAGCAACCACAATGATTTCTTTGGAGGTATTCATATCGCTTTAGAGATGCTTGAAGAAAATTCCAAGCACTTCTACAAATTATTCAAATGCATTTGACAATCAAAATGATTTGCAAGATTTCCTTTATATTTCATCAGTTTTCCCTAATTTGCATTAATTACAAAAATCTGACAAACTTCTCTTCCGTCGACATTGAGAAACCTTAATTCGCTCTGCAAGAGAGCATGCTTGCAATTTTTCTTCTGGTTTCTTTTCCAAAACCTCTGCATACTGATCTCCTTCAACTTCACTTCATGTCACGGATCTGACAAGCTCGTAATCGGGGGTTTTAAGGATTTTCTACTAAAGATCCCCCTAAGACCAAACTAGGTCTAATTCCTGAAGGATTCATCTCCACCGGATGAGGGTATAGATGCATCAGTAGACTTTGATCCTTCTTTATTTTTCCATATTTTTCTCATTTCCTGCATAACCTCTTTCTTATCAATATTTTCCACTGGTTTATCATCTTCCACTGGAGTAGACTACTCCCCTTTTTTTTTTCTACATACTTTTGAGATATCTCCTCATTTCTTGCAATAATAGCAGATTATATTTCTTTGACTTATCTAATTTCCATTCATCCTTGTTCTGCATTGATTTTCTTTATGTCCAAACATGTTACAGTTATGAAAATAACCATTGAATGACTGATTCATCCTTTTTCCATTAAACTTATTCATCATCACTCGACTAACCGAAGATCTGCATTTAGTAGCTTTATGTCCTATCTTCTTGCATGCATAACATTGTCTGGAGAAGGGACTAGAAAACTTATTCAACCTACTCCTACACATAGTTTCCTTATGACCAAACTTCTTACATGAAAAAAAAACACCATTGAATGATGAGTACCTTTATGCATTTGGTTGTCTAATAGGTGGTTTCCTTCCAGAGTTTCTTTTCTACTTTCCTTTTTCTTGAGTCATCTGATTATTTCCTATATTTGAATTCTGCATTTTTCATCAAGCTTGGTGGAGCTTGTCTTGAAATCCTCTTCACAAATTTTTTATTTCTCAAGTTTTTTCTTTACATACATCACTTCATGTTCAAGCCTACGTCAAACATCGACTTTGGTTTGTATCACTATTTTCAAACATTCCTCAACTTTCTTCTTTTCATCTATCTTCAATTTCAGTCTAGTATTCTCATCATTTGCTTGTTTCAATTCTTCACTCACTTCTCTATATCTTTCCTTGAATTTCTTTAACTTCCCTTCCAATTTTTGGATACATTCATTTTCTTCATAAAGATTTTTCTTTAGGTCTCTATTTTCAATTTCAATGTTGTTAAAATCTTCAAGGGCAGTTTGAAGCTCTTCTTTATCAATTTGTTCAATTTGCAGGATCTCCCTTAAGCTGTTAAAATTCTCTAGAGGAACCAAATCTCTGATACCAATTGTTGAATAAATTGTATACTGAGAGGGGGGGTGAATCAATATCCACACAAAATCATTGAACAAACACTTAAAAATTTATTGCACAATAGAGAAAATTAAAGTAACAATTTAACATTTCATAACACAAGAACACCATGTTTTACGTGGAAAACCCAATGAGGGAAAAACCACCGTGAGGATTAACTCATAGTATAGAGAGTATATCAATACCGACAATAAGAGGCTCACTTCCATATACAAAATCTCACTTCTTACAAGGACTTACTATCTAAAATGGAGGCTCATTGGCTACAGAAAAAGTAAACATAAAATGGCTAAGTGTTAGAGTTGAACTGAGAAAGATACACCACATGTGCAAGTTTAGTTTCATTGATTCTCATAGTGTTTTCTGATCTTCAACCACTATTCAGATACTTCACTCATACATACACTTCTATTTCTCTATGAATTTGCATTCGTTCCTCTTCATCACTTCTTCGTTTCATTGCTTCTATTCTTCATGCATTCCTCATTTTCTAAACATCTTGTATAAATACTTGATGTATCCACATGTATTGATTATTTCAGATTCATATCAAGAGTAATTCATCTATGTCATGCAACAACATGTCGGCCAAGATTATCTTAAATGCAATTTCAAGAACCGACGCCAACCTATTACTCGATCACAAGAACATCTAAGAATACATGTATACACACTTCCAACTATTATAAGCCTTTCTCCAAAACCTCAGATCATACTAATTACCAGAGGAGATATCCAGAACAACATACCAGAGATACTAGATCAAATACCGGATGAGATAAGCATGATCTTCACATCAGTACCCAATACCAGACCAACATGGTGACATCAATGACAATATATCACAAACTTCCAACATAGAGCACCAAAATTAAATATTTCTAACTTAAGAAAGCTTTAAAATTGTTCGATTTTAAGAACACCAAAACAAAGTGTGTGATTTTCTTGTTCTTTTTAGAGCACCAAAATTAAACATTCCTAACTTAAGAAAGCTTGGAAATTTTTCCATCATCACCCCTCTAAATCCATGATAGGACATCCTTGAGGTAGCTAGGAACATGACTTTGAAAAACCAATCAAAAGATAAAACAAGCCTAGACCAACAATGTGTTTGCCAATGAGATAATTTTTGCCAATGGTGTTGACAAGAGTGATTTGATTAGGTTGATTTTGACCAAGTGATTGATAGGTTGACAAGGTTTGATTGATAATATTTGACAACGATTGATAATTTGACTAAGTTTGGTAAGTTGACCAATTGATTTTATTGAGCCTAACTTCAGGAAGGACACATCCTAATTAAGGCAAGATTGACCAAAGTTACAAGGTTGACTGACTCAATAAAGATTATTTGGTATGATGTGATAATTCCTAATTTTAGGAAAGAAATACCATTTTTTAAGGCAAGAGACACATCCATTGAATTCTATTGTTTGACCATTTTGATAAGCACCTAACTGCAACAAAGACATATCCCACTTAAGGCAAATGACCAAGTTGACTTTTTTGACAATGTCTAATCTCAGGAAGGAAACATCCCGATAAAATAAAAATGACAAGACTGAATGAGACAAGTGACATAATGACCCATTCCAATATAAGACCAAAGATTTGATTGATTGGTGAATTGATTATTTTGTGGGGTCTATTGGTATGCTTTGATTTGTTATTTGGTTTGAGTGATGATGATTGCTTGTGGACCAAAGAAGATGATCTACCTTGAAAAACCCTAAAGGACTAGCCTAGGTGGCCTCGAGGGCTCATCGATTGATGGCCTTGCCTACGTTATACACATAGAGACCTCATAGTTTGACACAACTTGACTTTGCTTTATTTGACAAAGACTAAGTCATGATTTCATTGTTTGACTAAACCTAAAAGGACTAACCTAATGTCTCCGGGGCTCATTTAAGATGAGCCTTGCCTATGTAGAAAACGCACAGAGACAACATAGTTCAACCCTACTAATACAAAAATAACTGAGACCTAGATTCAAATGACTATTTTTTTTTTGGATTTTTGATGATTTTGCGGTTTTTTTTTAATTTTGACATTTTATGATTTTTAAGGATTTTCTTAGGACATTTTATGACTTTTAGGTTTTTTTTCAGGATATTTTATGATTTTTATGATTTTTTTCAAAAAAATTTATGATTTTTAAAAGGCTGGTACCATGTGTGATTTCCCATGTAGACGCAGATTGAGGAATTCCCATAGTTTGGTACAGGTGCAGTTTATGATGGGTGAGGGGAAGTAGCAAGCAAAGGCGAAGGATTCTCATGCAAGCAAAGGGTACCAAATATCGATTGTTCTCAGGCCATGAGAAGGATGTAGGTAGATGGAAGGGTGAAAGATGAAAGGCCACATAGAGTAAAAGTAGATGGAAGAGCATAGGGTGACTACACATGGTGCCTGTTTGCCAGGCTCTTACCATGGTACTTATCCAAAGCGCCATTGAAGTGGTTTTAAATTTTGGATGAAGTATTTCTCTTTACTCTTATTTTTTTTTGTTTTGGTTTTTTTTTTGTCACCAAGATGCCTATTTGCTAGGTTTTCATCAAGGCAACTATTTTTTTGATTTTTTTTTAAAGGGTACTTTGATAACTTAGGTGTAATACTTGCGAAGATGCATGTTGTTGATAAGATCAGGAAATGGTTCTCCTTCAAGAGAGGAGAGCTGATAAGCACCAGATACATAGGTTGTTGTGATGGTGTAAGGGCCCAACCAATTGGGCTCAAATTTTTTGGGATTTTATTTTTCTATTTGATTATTTGGGTTTTCTTTTAAGACTAAACTACCAATGTCAAAGGTTCTAGGCCAAACCTTTTTTTTGTAGCCACATCAAAGTAAATTATGATATGCTTGTAGATGTGTCAAGGCATTTTGTCTCTTTTCATCCAGTAGTTCTAACTCTTGTAGATAGGATACACAATATTCTTCTTGGTCAATAAGTCCTTGCATAGATACTCTTAGAGATGGTCGCTCGACCTCAATAGGAAGTATTGCTTTAGAGAAAAATACAAGGGAATATAGAGTGGCTTTGGTAGGGGTACAAACACTTATACGATAGGCCCATAAAGTAGGATTAAGTTGTAGGTGCCAATCATGGCCAACGTCATTGACAGTCTTTTTTAAGATTTTCATAATAGTCTTGTTAGATGCATCAACTTGACCATTACCCTAGGGGTAGTATGGGGTGGAGAAGTGGTGTTGGATATGAAATTTATCACAAAGCTCTTGGACATCTTTATTTTTGAATGGAAAACCATTATCTATAATGATGGATTGTGGGATACCATAATGGTAGATGATGTAGTTTAGAATGAACTTCACTATTTGTGTCCTTGTAATATAGGTTATCAGAATGGCTTCAATCCACTTGGTGAAGTATTCAATGGCAAAAAGAATAAACTTATGTCCATTTGCAAAGGTAGGGTGGATCTTTTCCACGAGGTTGAGTCCCCATTGGGAGAATGGCCACTACGACGTGAGTGGCCGTAAGTCTTGGGTTGGTGGATGAATCAGGTCTCCATGAATCTAACACTAATGGAATTTCTTCACAAAATGATATGCATCACTTTCCATTGTAGGCCAATAATATCCCGTCCTCATAATCTTTTTGGCTAAGGTTGGACCAGCAGAATGATCTCCACATATACCCTGATGTACCTCTTGTAAGGTTGTTTGTGCTTCATTTGAGTCAAGACATCAAAGAAGGGTGCTATCTAGGCTTCAGTGATAAAGGGTGTCTCCGATGATGGCATATTTAGAGGCTCGTTAGATAAAGGTCTTGCATTAGTTAGGGTACAATTTAGGAGGCATAGTTTGGTCACAAAAATAAGTGTAAATGTCTTTATACCAAGAAGATTCAAGACCAACAAGTTCACACACGAGTTCAGCTTCGGGGACCTTGAACATAGGGATCAATAGTTATTCCACCAAGAACTCATATTGCAAGGAATTATTAGGAATGTCCATAAGAGATCCAATGGTGGCCATTGTGTCAATTTCTTTATTTTTGATTCTTGGTATTTGCTCAAAGGTAAGATTGTTAAAGTACAATCTAAAACTATCAACCATGCACTTGTATGGCATTAAACTCTAATCTTTGGTGTCATAATCATCGTTGAATTTCTTAATTACTAGCTATAAATCACCATAAACTTGAAGGTATTTGATTTTCCATTTTATTGCCATCCTAAGTCCTATCAATAGTGCTTCATACTCAGCCATGTTATTTGTGCAAGGGAATGCTATCTGAAATGATCTAGGAATGGAGTCCCCTTGAGGTGTAACAAATAAAATGTTGTCTCCTGAACCATGGCTTGTATAAGACCCAACAAAATAGAGTTTCCATGTGGTTGATGTTTCTAGGATAAATATTGACTCATCTGGGAAGTTAGATATAAAAGGGTGATCTATCTTCACCGGTGCATCTGGCAGTTGGTCAGCTATCAATTGTCCTTTTATTTCTTTTTGGTCAACGTACTCAATTTCATATTCACTCAAGATCATTACCCATTTATCCAAGCGTCTTGTCAAATCTACTTGACTGAGAAGATATTTCAAAGGATCAATTTTGGTGACCAATTTTGTCTTGTGATTCAACATGTAGTGTCTCAACTTTTGTGTTGCAAAGACAAATGCTAAGAATTATTATTCAATGGTACTATAGTTTAATTTCTATCTGACCAAGGTTTGACTAATGTACTAAATTGCACGTTCTTTTCCATTATCATCATTTTGTGCTAGCAATGCCCCCAGTGATGACATGGTTGTTTTCATGTATAGTATCAAGTATCTACCATCAATTAGTGCCATAAGAACTGGTGGAGTTAATAGATAATGTTTGATTTGGTCAAATGCTTCCTAAAACTTTTTTGTTCACATGAAGGGAATTAATTTCTGCAATAGATGTTGAAAATGATGAATCTTATCTGCTAATCGAGTGACAAACCTATGAATTGATTGGAGTCTTCCTTGAAAATTTCTTAACTAACTGATGTTTGTATATAAGGAGAGATATCCAAGATAACTTTCACTTTAGCTAGATCAACTTCTATTCCTCTATGGGAGACAATGTACCCTAGGAGTTTGCCTTATTGGACCTTGAAAACACACTTCCATGGATTTAATCTAAGCTAATACTTTTCAAGTCGTGTGAAGATTTTATCTAAAACAGCTAGGTGACCACATTTTTGTAAATATTTTGAAAGAAGATCATCAACATAATCTTCCATAAGTACATGCATATAATCATGAAAAATAGTTTTCATTGCTCTTTGATATGTTGCTGTGATATTCTTGAGTCTGAATGGCATGAAATTCCACTAGAAAGTTGTCCAAGAACATGTGAAGACTGTCTTGGCTAATATTTAGGGGCGATCCTTATATATTTATAACCTGAATATCCATCCATGAGTGATAGAATTTCATATCCGGTAGTGAGATCCACTATGATACCAATATTTAGTAGAGGAAAGTCATCTTTAAGACAAGCTTTGTTGAGATCCCTAAAATATATGCATATTATTATCTGACCATTTGGTTTTGAGATAGGAACAACATTTTATATCCATTCTGCATAATCAATTGAGTGTATGAATCCAACATCTAGTAATTTCTTAAGTTCATCTTTGACTAAGAGGGTAATCTGGGGATGCATTTTTCTTAATTTCTTCTTGTATGGACTAGAATTTGGTAGTAATGGAAGATGATGTAAAAAAAGTTCCAGGTCAAACCTAGGCATAAGAACGTATGACCATGCAAAATTGATCTGTCTTTCTAAAAAGAATGCTTTGAATTCAAGTTTTTCTTTGGTGGTCAAAGATTTTGCTAGTTGTATGATCTTGGAATTTTCTTATGTGCCAATGTTTACTTCTTCTGTCTCCTCTATAAGTAATGGCAATATCTCTTGGTCTAAAGGGACGTTGTCAAGTCCTCCATCCTTAGGTGCCTCAGGGAGGTTTTCACCTTCAGATACATCCTTTATTATTACTTTTTCCTAGTCAGCAGACACCTTTTAGTTTTCACCTAAAGACCTATTCTTTTTATTTTTTCATTTTCATTTTTGCGACTAGAGGACAAGACAGCCTCACCAAAGTATGATGCACTATTAAGCTCTATGACAAAACCAACTTTATGGTTCCCACATGGTATTCCTTCACAAAGTCCCACAAACTCAACAATTGCTTCGCCATTTTTGAATGTGTCCAAACTCAACAGTTCTTGTTGACCCCAATCTATGAGTTGAGGGTAGACCAGGGGTAAGCCATCATCAATATTGTCAAAGTTCATGGTGTAGGCTAATAGGGTGAAGATAGAGGTTGAATCATTAGGTTCCCAAGAGGTAGGATCAATAGATTCCCAAAAGTAGTTTTTGATCCACTCTTCTTTTGTCAAAGGTTTCTTTAGATGGGTACTTGGTGGGTTTCGTGAAGAATCAATGCTAAGCCTTTGGTCAAAAAACTCAAATAGTTTATCAAGATCCATGAAAGTAGTCGATGATAGGAAATCCCATTCATATTCATTGGAATTAGTATCATAATTCCAAGAGTCCTCATATGTATTGATCTCATTTGAAGCATCAACAAGTTCACTCAAAGCTAATCTGATAACCAAGATAATCACTTTTGTTGTACAAACCATAGCCCTTGGTGTTTTAGTAATTGATGTGGTTCTAAGGGTTCCAACATTCCTTGTTTATGTTTTCCCAGACCATTGTGCCCATCATATAATAAATTTTTCATTATAGGACACCCTTTTGGGTATTGCTTAATTGGTAACTATTTAGGTTCAGTTTCTTCTTCATCCTTGTATAACCATGTGTTGATATGGTCATCTAGACATTCTTTAGATATTTCTCCCTATTGAATAAGAGTGGAAGGGGGATGGTAGAGAATAATATTAGGATGCATAATATGTGGCTTGCCATAGGACCTTGGTGATTTGGGTAGCCTTTTGATGCAAAAGAGCCTTTTCATATCATATTCCCCACATACTTTATCCTAGATCTGAATCTTAGGTGTGGTAGGTGGGGTGAATGGAATGGTTAATTTTAAAAGGCTAGATGGATCAATGTGATGAGGTGAAGTCGAAGGTGAGGCCTCTCTGTTGATAGGAACTTGTTGTTCGATGGTTCCTTTTAGATTAGAGCAGTACTAGAATGGGTTTGGATCCCCTAGGATAGTAATTTCAGTGCCATTGTGAGGAAATTTGAGGTATTGGTGGTAGGTGAAAGGGATAGCCCTCATAGCATGAATCCAAGGGTGGCCAAGGAAAATATTATAATGTAGACTCATATCCAGGACATGAAACACTGTATCTTGTATTGCAAGCCAACTCTTACAGGAAGTGAAATAATTCCTTCAAATGAACACTCAGCATCATCATAAGCTTTGATAATAATTTTCTTAGTTTGGTCAATATCATTCTCAGAGTACCCTAATGCTTTGACCAATTCTAGTGAGAAAATATTCAAACCTACTCCACCATCTACTAGGAATCATCTGATCTTCTGTTTATTAACACAAAATTCAAGGTGTAGGGCATCATTATGGTCAGATATTTGTGTAGAGAAGTCTTGTTCAAAGAATGTGACATGGTGCAACATACATAGTGAGGTATCCAATCATGGTCTGAAATTCATTGAAATTTAGGTTAGTGGGTACATATGCCTCTTGCAAGGCTTTGTCAAGGATGGCTCTATGCTATGGGGATATGTGAAGGAGCTTCAAGATGGAAATTTGTGCGGGAGTCTTTCCTAATTGTTCCAAGAGGTTATATTAGTTCTTTGGTTGTGGATTATCGGAAGGTCCTAGAATGGTTATCTTACTTTGGCGAGTAGTGACAAAATAGCCTGAGCTTGGATTGTTTATGGTCATAGTAGCAATGCACTCATCGAAAGGCCTTAATTTAAGGATATTTATGTTATAATCATGTTTGACTTTAGTATAATTGGAATTATTATTATTAGTACCTGAACTAGAGGCCTTTCCTTTATCATGGTCTTGCAAGGGAGTTTTGAGGATGGTGTGATCATAATTTTTTTTACTGTGGGAATTATCTACTAAAATGATTCCTTTCTCAATGAGGTCTTCAATGGTATTTTTCAAAGTCCAACATCGAAATGTATTATGTCCTTTCTCACAGTGGTATTCATAGTATTCATATTCTTTACACCAATCAGGCTTGACCAATGTAGGCTCATAGTTTTTGATATCTGGTAATTGGATGGTATTGGTTTGCAAGAGTGTTTTCAAGAATTTTTCAATGGGTTGGCCCAATTGAGTGTACATTCGCTTTGTTTGGGGAGGACCTCTACATTTGATGTAGAAGGACCTTTGAGATGAATGGTTGGACCTCTGGTTATAATTTTTTCATCAACAACTCTGTCATTTGTGACATTCTTGTTTCAAGACCAGTATTTATTTTTGTCATTGTTGGATTTCAGTATATCTTTGTTTATTTTGATTAGTCCTTTTGCACCAAGACCTTTTTCAATAAAGACACCTTTCTCAAGGATTTCATCAAAGGTGGTGCAACATTGAATTTGTAGGCTACTCATCATTTCTTTGTCTAGGTTATCAACAAATATGGCAACCAATTATTTCTCAAAAATTTGACAAGGGAAATTGCTAACCAACCCTCACCATCTCTGGTAAAATGAAGTCAGTGATTCACCTTCTTCTTGTTTTGTTGTGCTTAATGTTTCAAGGGTGACATAATTTTTGATGTTGAAAGAATTTTATTTAATGAATTTATCAGCTAGTTCACCCCATGTTTTGATCCCTGGAGGGAGATATGTAAACCAATCTAGAGTTGGCCCTGTGAGGCTTTGAGGGAATACTCTCATCAAATAGGAAAGCTCATATGAGACTTCCATACATGATGTGTTAAATTCTTGAATGTGCTTTAATGGATCCCCTATCCCCTTATACTTAGGAAAAGGGAGTGTTGTGAAGTGAGGGGGAAAGGGTGGCATGTATGGATTTCAATCAAATGGAAAGGGGCACAATTCCTCCATGGAATATGTTTTCTTGTTGGTCTGCAATTGCATATTTTTTCGTTTGTTGTTCGAGGGTTTGTACTTGTATCAAGGTGTCTCAAATTGATGGTGTCATAATTATTTGATTTTGTATCATGTTATTTGGTTCATTTGTTGAATTTAGTTTGACATTTTGAAGTGTGGGACCTTGTTGGCATTGATGTGTAAATGTTGGATTAACATTGGTTTGATATGGAGTGGAGTTAGAATTTGTACCAAAAGTCATGTTATTATGGGATTGGGGTGGAGGCCCTTGATTGGTGTTTTAGATTTGGAAATAAGGACCTTGGTTGGTGTTAGGTGTAGGACCTTGTATTGTATTTTGAAAGGGAGGTGTGGGTCCTTGATTAATGTTTTGATAAGTTGGGATGGTCCTTGATTTAATGAAGTAGGTTCTTGGTTTGCAAATGATGGTGTGTGTCCTTGATTGAAGGATGGTGCAGGTCCTTGATTAAATGATGGTGTAGGTCCTTGATTAAATGATGGTGTAGGTCCTTGATTCAATGATGGTATAGGTCCTTGATTCAATGATGGTGAAGGTCCTTGATTCGATGATGGTGGAGGTCCTTGGTTTATGTTTTGACTTGGTATTTTTCATGGGACAATTTGGATCCTCCTTTATTTATTTGGTGGACATTTATTTTGTCCTGGTGGAGGAGAACTTTGAGTTTCAAATATAGGACCTTGATTGGTATTATGAAGTGTGGGTGTAGGACCTTGAGATGTGGACCCTTGATTTGTGTTTGTAATTATGGGACCTTGATTTTGAAAAAGTGGATTGGTGAAAGTTTTGCTTGGGGTATTACCAAATGTGAGATTTTTCCCTTGTGATGTGGTATAAATTATTTTGTTCCCAAGTGTAGAGATAGTAGGGGCATGTGTAGTGGTAGTAGCCATCTGTGTTGTAGTTCCCATAGGTATTGTGTTTGTCATTGGTGGTGAAGATGTCATGAATGGATATTGAGATGTTCCTCCCTCTACAATTGTTGAGACATCAAACCCTTGAGGAAGTTTCACACCCTTCTTGGCTAAAGCAGAAAAGTATTTTTTGGGCTCTGCATTGACAAGTTCTTCAATGATGCGAAGGAATCTTGGGTCTTGTTGAGCTCTTTCAATTTCTTCAAGGGTTAATTTTTGTTAAATTTTTCAAGGTTCAAATTTTCAAGGGAGTTGGTTGATTGGTTTCTTTTTGGTGTCTCCCTTTGTGGTGTAGATCGGGTTGAGTTTGGTTCGAAATTGAACTCATGATAAGGGCTGAAAAAGGAGTCATTTGTGGAAAATGGGTCACTTGTGGCATCCATGTATTTTCTTTTGGCTTTTGACCTTGTTTCAACCATGTGAGACTTGCAAAAATGAAGGTAGTCAATGCAAGGTGATGTGATGTTAAACTATGTTTTTGGATTTTTTTTTCTTTGGGATTTTTGGATATAAGGTATGTAATGCAAGTATTTTTTTCTTTTGGATTTTTGAATGAGGGTGCAAAGTGAAAGTGAAGGTTAAAGAGATGATGATTAAGGTTATGATCAAAGGTTATGATATGACTCTAAATGAGACTAAGTTAATGCTAAGGATATGAAGTCTAGAATTTGAGACAAAGGAAGGCAACCAAGCTAGTGTAGGTCCAAGATAACAAACCCAAATTTCATTAACCTTTGTGATAATCAAAAGGGTAATTGTGACAAGGTAGATTCAAAGCTAGGAGAGAAGCTTGAGACTCAAATTTGCTAAAGGTGATAGTGATAAAGGTTGAAAAAATGGAGGATTAAGGCCAGTGAGAAAATGGATAAGCACCCAAGGACTATTCAAAATATTAATGGTCTTCCTATGTCAAAAGTTGGAAAGGTATATGCAACCTAAAGGTATAAGATTGATTATGAAAAAATAAGAATGCAACCTAAAATGTGAGGTATGGAAATGTTGGGAAAGCTCTAGAAGTCTTTGGTTTGGAGGTCAAGATCTCATAAAATGTTGATTTTGCCACATTGATGTTTTGACTTGAGTTTTTAAATAGATTTTGATGAATTCTTGATTGGCACTTGCTTCGGTTTAGTTTTGGTTAAAAAAAATTGATTTCAAACTAGCACAATTCTTATGGTTGGAAAGGACAATATTTGCTGGGTTCCCACTTGGATTAACCAACCACACTTATTATTAGCGGATGACTTAGAAGCTTGGCCACACTGGCTCCCCCAACATGACACTCATTTCTCGAGTCAACCAAGCTTTGAGTTCTCATGAATCTCCCATGACGAACTCTTCATTCTTACTGAGAACTGTGAGTATGTGGGATGACTTCAGAGGTCCAACCTACACAAAATCCCAAAAATAGACTACAAATCGACAATTAAACTATGAAAAAATGGCATTAATCTAAATTCAAAATTAGAAACTAATCTAAAGTTAGAAATTACTCTAAATTTAAAGTTAATCTAAATTAAAAATTAATCTAAAAAACTAATCTAAAATTAGAAACTAATTTAAACTAAAAGCTAATATAAATTCAAAATTAATCTAAATTTAAAAGCTAATACAGAATAAAAAAATTAAATAGAATTAATCTAAACTAGAAACTAACCTAAGTTAAAAATTAATTAAAAACTAATCTAATTAAACCTAATCTAAATTAAAATCTAATCTAAATTAACAATTAAATTAATTCTAAATTAAGAACTAATCCAAAATTAAAGATTAAAACTAATCTAAAATTAAAAGTTAATCTAAATTAAAAATCTAAAGTTAAAAATAATCTAAAATTAAGAAACAATTTAAACTAAAAGCTAAATTAAATTACAAATTAATCTAAATAAAAACTAATTTAAAATTAATCTAAAATTAGAAATTAAAACTAATTAAAAGTTAATCTAAATTTAAAACTAATCTAAATTAGAACTAAAAAATGAAAGTAAATTAAAATTAACAATTAATACTAAAATAAAACTAGAAAATCATTGTAAGAGAGGGGACCAACCACTTGAAGCCCCTAGGTCACGGAGGGCTGAGAACTATAAGGTCCTTTGATCATCTTGCAAACCCAAGAGTTGAATGGAGACTAGGCGAGTCAATTTTCAGGGTCTACTCTATGTCTCAAATAGCTCTCTGTCAAAGGACAAAAGCACAGTTCTGGGATGATAGCACGATGCACTGGTGTCTCTCAGGTGCGCTGGTGTCTATATGGCCAAAGAACCAAGAAGACAAGGTTTGGCCACTACAAAACAAAATAATAGCCTAGTTACTAGTTTCTAAGGGAGCAAAATAACACTATGAAATACTAAACATGTAAATGGATGTGGCAAAACAAGTATATTACTGCAAGGGTGATGAAGATGATCTAACACAATAGATTGTTCGCCAGTTCGCTCCAAGATATATCCCCCTACACATAGAAAAGAGGGAAAATTTTATAGATCTACCTTAGTCAGACCCCTATTTTGGTGTTTCCACCTCCATGGATAGCCAAGGTTGCAATGATGTAGAAATAATATGATAAAGAATGAAATCAAAGCAATAGAACACTAAAACACTAGAAAACAGTAATGTGCTAACTCAACCAAGTAATAGAGAAGATGAGTGAGGAGCTTACCACCTCTACCCAAAGCGATCAAGGCTAGCAAGGGAGAAAATGAGAGGTAGTCAAGCCTCTGATACAATGGTGTTGTCCTACGCTTGCTCTATTGAAGTGAAGGAGTGATGGAATTGATGCTATGGAGTGCAAAATGCTACTTCAATGCTTGAAGTGAATGCTAAGAGCTTGTGGATGAGCATGTAGAGATCAACTAGAGATCAACCAGCCTTCAAATGAATGAATCAGTGGTGAATATGAAGAAGAGAGATGAATAAAGGACCATATTCGGGTCGGCCAGCTGAAGGGAGGCATTACAATTCAACTTCCAATAGAAAGTGTAACACTTCATAGACTCCAGCCGCAAGAATTTAATAGGGACGTAAGTGTGCCACAAGGACATATGTGTGCCATGTGGGCATCCTTGACAGCAACTCCCCAACCAATGCTCAAAATAGGCACCAAGTGCAATCAAGGCAACGGGCTTATGTGGAATTAAGCCTTTGAATTTGGCTTTCTAAAGTGGAGAAGGGTAAAAGGGAAATTTGCATAAGGGGTGAAAATTTGCTCCTATATGTTTTTTCCCCCACTTTAGCGAGCATGAGTACTCATGAGTGCTTTGGTAAAGTAGATCAAAGAAGTAATAGGGTTAAAAAAGTATACCTAAACCATTGAGAAAGTAGATCATGGTCTGGTGAACACAAGAGTGCAGGATAGGAAGAGGACTTCCTAGCTTTGCAAAACCATGAAGCCGATGAAAGAAAGCGCCTTACAATCCCACGGACCTACAAGGAAGGTATCCTCCAAGAACTCTCACATGAAGGAAACCAAGGAAATTTCCTTATAGACCCTGAAACCTGCAAGGAAGGTATTCCCCAACAACTCTCACATGAGGGAGATTGAGAAAAGCAGACCGAGCAGAGTCGAAAAGGTGGTGACATGTTTAACCATAGATAGAACATGTCAAGAAGTGACCACATAGGCTAGTAAGTAGACACTCACACAAATCTTCAAGTTGGAAGATGTTCAAAGGGGTCCCTTGGGAACCTTTCAAAAGGAAGAGGGGTCCACTCAAGGGACACACTATTTGAAATTGAGGTCTAGTCGGGCTACCCCTAAGATAGATGTGAAGATGTATGATAGGTCTAGTTAGGCTGCCTCCGAGCTAGATGCAAAGGTAGGGAATAGGTCTAGTCTAGCTACCCCCAAGCTAGACATCAAGATTTAGAGGCTTTCAAATGGGTCCCTTGGGAGCCCGATGTTCAAAGAAAGGGTCCACTCAAGGGATGTGTTGTTCAAAATCTAATGTATTATTTCTTGAATCAATTCCTCATCAAGGAATCCTTTTAAAAGATGTTCACTTTATCAAGGAATTTGAAAGGAAGGATATGCCCCCACATGAGGGGAAGATCAAATCTATTCTCGCTTCAGAGGAAGGTTTCCAAGTCCTTTCTTCATGAACCCGTGATGAAGGAAACATGTTCCATTAGGGTTTCAAGTTGAGAATGCAATTCTAGCAAAGAAGGGCCTTGAGAAAAGATTTGTTGGCAACAAATTATTTTTCTAAAGATCCAAGTAATGTAGAAGTGGCATTGTCACACATGAGAGGGACAACTCAAGCAAAGAAGAGAGAAAGATAAAGGAAAAGAAAAAAGGAGAGAGAACACGAACAAAGGGCATAGGGGGATATGGTTTTGTGGGGTCAAGTTTGCGCTTGCTTGTATAAATAGTAGGTAACTGCAGTGCAAGGGTGAAAGATCATAAATCCCCAACCAGATTAGGAAGAATGCACGGAAGAAAAAGTAAAAATAAATAAAATTGGGTCAACATTGAAGGAAGCCTAAATTCTCCCAAAGCTTTGCATCATCCCCAATTTGTCAAAATTCAATCACAAACATGGAAGAATGATGATACAAATAAAGGAATTTTACAACACAAAAACCACACCTATATTCAAGCACCAATAGGGGTGATGACGGTCATCGAGGAAAACATAGCACGATTATGGGGGAACACATCACGACACACACATCTAATCTAAAGATTAAGAAGAGGTCTCCCCCTAACACTAATCAACCAAAGAGGTCATCATCCTCCCACTCTAGATCATCGTAGGGGGAAGGAGGACAAGCCTACAATGGTGTAATGTTAAGAGGAGCAGATTCCAACCCTCTCGCAACAAGGGCTAAGGAGGAAGGAACTGTGAGGTCTTTGTCACTCAACTCTTGTGGGTCTAAGGTCAATGACCTTGCGAAGATTGATCACAAGGTCAAAACTTCATCCATCAAGTTAAATATTCACTTGATGGGAGTGTCATATTTCACCTCAGCAGATGGAGGAGTTTATGGCCGAGGTTTATCGTTGAGCTCACCAAGAGATTTGGGAGTAGTGACGAACTTGAGAGAGGCTAGGACTAGTTCCATCACTGGGATAGAACAAGTCAGCACGAGACCACCTTTCGAGGAAGGTGGGCTCCTCTTACATCCTCCATTGCTGGAGGGAGCACTCTATACCTTCTTCTTCATCGGAGGAGGTGAACTAACCCATACAAAGAAAGAAGGGTAGAGGGAGAGGAGGAAAGAACCACAGTAGATACAACTGAAGTGTTAATCATATCTATGAGCTTTGATAAAGGTGGGACATCAAGAATGGATTTCATTAGAGGTGACTCCATCGAAGGAGATATGAACAATTGTTGCTTTCTAGATGCATGTGCACTCGTAGTAGAAGTTGGGAGCGATGCAGTGTTGGTTTTGATAGAAGGGAGAGATGAGGATACGATAGGAGGTCCTGATACAGGATCAATCCTCTCTTCTTCCTTCTTCTATGAGGCAGCCTACTCACCTAGGAGAGCCTTTCACCGACACTTGTGCTCGCGTGCAAGGTAGTTTCTTCGACTCTTCAAACTATGAGCCAAAGGTTGCGAAGGAACTGAAGGCTCCTGCTCAGCCATGGGAGTGTCCTCCAAAACTATTTCCAATGGAGGGATATACTATTGTATAGGAGTAGGAGGGACAGGTTCAAATATAGCAAGAGAAACCAACTCTAGTGCCTCGATATTGGACCTCTTCTCATTCACTGCTTTAGGAGCAGGAGCAATAGGAGGCCGCGGGGTGAATTATCTTTGCGAGCCTTTCCTTCTACAATCTAAATAGTACCAAGGTCTAGGAGGCTTGGTAGGGAGATCCGATATCCTAATCTTGGGTCTATGCCAAGCAGGCACCATCAGACTCAATGGGTAGAGATTGGGCTTACTCATCCAATACTCCTCCCAAGAAAGGGGAGTAGATGAGGCATCCTAAGAAGCAGCAAGCTTCTCCTTTCCATTTTAGGGGAGGAGGTAGTTGGCTGCTCTATTGAGGGAAGGGTCAACTTATGTTGTCCCTTTCCCCCAATCTTATACTTTACATAATTCTTATAAAGCAGGTCTATTCTCGAAGGGAGCAGACTGACTGGAGCAAGCCAAAAGTGATCCAACAAATATCCCCCATGGGACAACATAGGTTGGTATCTAGTGTCATGCACTACGTGCACGACACCTTCATGGGAAAACTTTAAAAACATGAATTATAGAGGCGATCCCATTCATGGAAGCCAGCCAAGGTATACCTAGCTTCACCCTTAACAGGTCTAAATCAAGAATAACATCGAAAAACATGTCTACGTTCCTAGGTCCAACCAGGATAGAAAATGTTATCGATCCATATGGTTTAAGAGAAATACTATCATGCGTACAGATTATGGACTTGGTTTTTTCATATTCCTCCCTTTGCAGGGAGTTTTAGAATAGAGTCTCCTCCGTGATCAAATTCACTCTACTCATGGGGTCGACTAAGACCCCTGTCATAATGTTTCTATTGAGGCGAGCAGGAATGTATGATGGAGAAGGTTTGTCATTTTTTGGTACATCTTGTGAAGTGAAAGTTATATCTGGAAAACTAGTTGCAAGATGATGACTAACAATAACCATGTTAACATAGGCTTCAGGTTGAGAAACAAAATCAGAGGGATCAATAATCATGTTAACAAAATGCGATAGAAAAGGGAATGTGTATATCTATAATTCAATGCTAGCTTTTTCCACTGATTTTTTTATATTCTATTTCTTCCCATCAAGATGAATAGTATCATCCTTGATGAGATCTTGTATCTCATGATGTAGGTGCATGCAATGTTCGGTGTCATGTTTTTTGACTCGATGGTACTCACACTAGGAATTCACTTCATACTAGCTAGGATATGGTTCCCTAACTAGTTTTGGACTTGGAAAGTTAAAAATCTTATCCTTCAATAAAAAATTTAAGATGGAGGAATACAATTCTGATAACATTGTGAAATTTTGGTTGCATCTGAGGCTACTATTATCCATAGAGGCTACTACATTCACAATAGCTTTTCCTTTCCCAGAGATCAATACAATAGACATCCCTTCAAGATGGGAGCATGAGGAAGATCCCCAGAATTGAGCTACCATCTGCTAATACTCTCATAAGGCCACACACAAATGTATGAAAGAAGGGTATTTCATAAGGGAAAACTTATCTTGCCAAGGCCTTTGTAAGTTCCCTATGAACACCCTCTACACATCAAAATTTGGTAATGGGTATGATATTTGTGAAAAGAGTGTCTGATAGCAAGCTATGAAATCAGTGATCTTCTCATTATCTCCTTGTTTACACTAAATAAGGTCAGAGAAGGTCATCTTAGGCCCTAATTTGGCTTGGAACCATCGCAAGAACTAGTTCACAAGCTGATCGAACGTAAAGATGGAATTGTTAGGCAAGGAACAGTACCAATCGAGTGTTGTATCCTTGAGGGATCAAGGGAATAATTTGGACATCAATGCATCATGATGGAAGAAATCTATACACAAGGCATTAAAGGAAGACACATGTGTCTGCGGGTCCCCTTTGCAATCATATTTATTAAATTTAGGAATCTCCATCCCTTGTGGTAAGGGAGTGTTTAGAATTGCTACCGACAATGGGTTGTGTCGGAAGAAGGGCTGGAAGATAGGCTGGGCAGAAGCTTAGAAAAGGTTTGCCAACTAGTTATGCATCTTCCCCATATCCTAAAGAAGGGTATTCAAAATCATGTTATTAGAAAACATAGGACCAGTGGAACTGCTACCAGAGCCACTGCCAGGACCACCGCTATGACCACCATCAAAGCCACCACTGATGTCATCGCCACCAATGTGACCTCCGTCGGAGCCACCACAACTTCCAAAGCTACTGCCATGACCTTCATTAGAATCACCTTCGCCAGTACCACCTTCGCCACTGAAGCTACCACCACCAAAGACCCCACCAATCATCCTGCCAAATCCTCCACCGCTAGGGGTGATAGGAGGGGTGAAGTGAAAGCCCAAAGGGTTCTTGTTTACTTTGATAGTTTCAAAACTTTTAGAAGTAGTTGGGATAGTGATTGAAGGGATCGTGTTGGCCATGTACACAAATGTGGGAGGCATGGACACTCCTAGTTGTCTCTCATGGTCCTCAAAGAGGATACCTTGCATTATCCTACCATGGTTCGAGAGAGAACATGCTTCAGTCAAACCAGTGAGACTAGAAAAGAGTTCTACACATGTTTGGTCTTTTCCTGCCATATATTTTATTTCACTAATAACCTTAGTGGTCCTAGCCAGCTTTGGGTCTTTTTCCAAGTGATTTTCCAAAGCACTTAACCCTTTTCCCAGACTAGTGACATATTCAAAAGGGATGTGGATAGCTTCACACTCATCTATGGATGATGAGGTAGGTGATGTGGGAGGGGTAGGGATATAGTCAGTTTCATCGAAGAATCTAGACTTGCCCCGTGACACCTACTCCTATGTAGAAACACCAACCGTATAACCGAAGAAAATGTCAATAGTGAAACTATAAGAGACCTTTGTCTTATCCATTGGAAGGTATTGTAAACTTCTCCTGATAATATACCTAGAGGTCGTGGACTAGGTTGTGATGCTCATAAACTTTCACTACATGAAAAAGTACAACAATCAAAGGGTACAAGAGGAAAATCTCAGAACACTGACAAATGAGTAGAATTTGGTTCACGTTGGGTTCACCAAAAATGTCAGAGATGGGGACCAACAACTGTAAGGACCTAGGTCATGGAGGGTTGAGAGCAATAGGCTGCCCTAACTTACCTCATTTTAAGGGAAATTTTGGGAAAGGTGGGATGAGAATCATGAGGACTATAAGGTCCTTCGATCACCCTGTAAACCCAAGAGTTGAATGGAGACTAGGCAAGTCAATTTTTAGGGTCTACTCTATGTCTTGGATAGCTCTTTGTCATAGGAAAGAAGAGTGGTTCTAGGATGACAACATGGTGCGCTGGAACCTCTCAGGTGTGTTGGCACCCGTACGACCAAAGAACCAAGAAGACAAGATCTGACCACTAAAAAATAAACTAACATCCTAGTTACTAGTTTGTAAGGGAGCAGAATAACACTATGAAATACAAAACCTATAAACGGATGTGATAAAATAAGTATATTACCACAAGGGTGATGAAGATGATCTCACATAATAACTTGTTTTCTAGTTCGCTCCAAGATATCTCCACCTACACACATTAAAGAGGGAAAATGTTGGGGGACTATTTAGGGGCCTGCCTCAGTCAGACCCTCATTTTGGTGTTTCCATCTCCACGGACAACCAAGTTTGCAACGATGTAGAAATAATATGATAAAGAAGGAAATGAAAGCAATAGATTACTAAAACACTACAAAACTATAATGTGCTAACTCAACCAAGTAATAGAGAAGATGAGTGAGGAGCTTACCACCACTGCCCAAAGCACTCAAGGCTAGTGGGGGAGAAAATGAGAGGAACTCAAGCCTCTGTTGTAATGGTGTTGTCCTACACTTACTCTATTGAAGTGATGGAGTGATGGACTTGCAAAAATGGAGTAAAAAATGTTACTTCAATGCTTGAAGTGAATGCTAAGAGCTTGTGGATGATTGTGTAGAGACCAACTAGGGATCAACCAACCTTCAAATGAATGAATCAGAGGTGAATATGAAGAAGAGAGATGAAGAAACAACCATATTCGGGTCGACCAGTCGAAGGGAGGCATTACAATTCAACTTCCAATAGCAAGTGTAATGCTTCTGCAGACTCTAGCTACAAGAATCTGCCAAGGACATAAGTGCGCCACATAGATATCTAGGCACCGTACGAGCATCTCCAACAATAACTCCCCTACCAACATGCAAAACAAGCACCAAGTGGAACCAAGGTAGGGGGCTTATGTGGAATTAAGCCTCTAACTTTGGTTTGCTAAAGTGGAGAAGGGTAAAAGGGTAATTTGCATCCTCAAAGGGGTTTGAAATTTTGAGGTCTTGTGAATGTTTGTTTTGTAAATGTTTTTGAGAACCAAGCAATGTATATTTCCAAGCAATTTTTACAACCCTAGGCTGATGAGACAATATTTTGTTGGGTTCCCACTTTGATGAATCCAGCTGCGCATATTTTGTGTGAATGGCTAAATGCTTGACCACATTGGCTCCCCTCCATGGCACACACTTCTCAGTTTAGCCAATCATTAGTACCCATGAATCTCCCATGGCATACTTTCCATTTCCACAACAAAATCACATGTATAATGTGGGGCGGCTTCAAAGGACATGATCTTTTGCACCAACAAAATAGACAAGGTTTTGGCCTTTTTCTAGACAAAGGGTTCTAATTCAGGCATTCTATTCATGGGGGATTATCCAACATCGACGAGAGTCCATTTCTGTCCATCTCGTTAGAATAATCCTCGTGATTCTTGAAATTTCCTCAAGAATCCACACTTATATACCAGTTGGAAGTCGCTTGGCTTTAGCGTGTTCTCGATTGGGTCATTCCCTTGGGTGATTACTTTTTCCCACAAGGCAGGCCCGCCAAGATAAACAAAAGTGAGTAAACATATTCGTAGTTCGATCAACCTTCATTTAAAAACAAAGGGAGAACACTCTCAATAAGTTTACTCACACTCGCATATTTTGTTCAATTTTAAAATGCCCAAATTGAAATGTGGAGACAATCTTTTATGCAACTTAGTGTCACCAAAAATACTTTTGATTCTCAATATCATTGTGAGGCGCGAAAGAAGCGCATACGCCTTCTCAAATGATACTACTTTGCAAAAAATATTACAAGACACCAAGAACACATGTTTATTTTAATTCTTCAAATCAATGATGAGTTCTTTTTAAGCACCAAATGAAATGTGAAATTGCCTTGTTCAATTGTTAACCTTTAAACAAAATATAGTATGTTTGTCTAAGGTTCTTTTTAGCCCCTTGGCAACTTTTGAAAAGAAATTTGATTGTTTATTTTAGAACCCAAAAGAAATTTAGTGTCCTAAGATCAATGAACTTATCAAATTCCTTAAAGAGTGTTGAAAAACATTTTAGTGTTTAAAAACACTTTGTACAAAATGAGCATGGTGTCATAATAAAAAATTGCTTGTTCTTTTTAAATCCAAAGTGAATTTAGTGTTCCTAAGGCCAAAGATGTTAGATGAAATTAAGAAATAAGAAGGTACAAGGGTTACAGGAATCATTAAGCATGAAAATCCTAAAATTTAGACCAAGTTATAGTGTGATTTGACTTTAGATGTAAAATTAATAATTTTAACTCAAATAAAATTGATAAAACCCTACACCATTGGATAGCTTATGAAATTCTACCCCATTTCAAAAGCAAAAGCATCAAAAAAGACCTTTGTATGATCAAGATATTGTCATTTTAAAAAATGACTGTAAAAGCACAAAAATAGAAGTCTATGCCCTAAAACAGAGCATGGATGCGCCAAAACAGAGCCTGGATGCACCAAAACAGAGCCTGGATGTGCCAAAACAGTCTGAAGATGTGCTAAAATAGTCTGCAGATGAGCTAAAACAATCTACAGATTCGCCAAAAGATACCACAGATGCGCTAAAACAAAATTAACGCCTAGAACTGTAAAAAAACAGTGGAATTTTTTTTAAAACGTGTTAAATTTGCAATTTCTTGCCCTCCTTTAACCTGGTGCACCAAAATGTGAACCCCTAAACCTATAAATGCACAAGAGCAACAAAGCACATTAGTTTGTTAGATCAAACTAAATTAGGAAATGAAGAACACAATAAACTTTAAATAAAAGAGATTCAATCCTAATTAAGCTAATAGCATGATGATCTTATGGGGGAATTGGTGCCAATGAAGTGTTGCAATTGACCCTTTCCCAATTCCTAACTAGAAATGGTGTGTGATTGAGAAATGGTCAAATCTCCAAAGAGATTTGAGCATAACCTTGTTGCGAATCTTGAAAGATGATTAATGGTTGATTGAAATGGGCAAAATTGGCTCTCAATGTGAAGAGAGTAACTTTGCATATGATTGTGGATGAGAAATGAGGAGAGAAGCTTCCATTTTATAACTTTGAATTTGGAAGAGAAAACAAGGTTTGAGCAATATCGGACTATCTTTCAATCCAATGGTTGGATGCGACATGTCAAGATGTGAATGGTTACTGGTTGTGCACATTTTGGCTAAAGTGCCAATAAATGCATAAATTTGAATTTGAAATTGTGAGATGACCTTTTGAAGAGGGAAGAGAAATGAAGTTAATGTCACTTGGCTCAAGGCCAAGGACATGTAAGAGGTCTTAAATGCCTTGTTGGAAGGACTAAGCCCATTTGAATTTTGAATTCAAATTGAGGGAATATTCCCTTTTGATGCCATGTTGAGAGAAAATAGGCAATTAAATAAATTAAAGTAATTGATTTATTGTGCAAGTTGCATTCTCTAGAGGATTTTAGTGAGAGGGATTAACTTAATCAAGGATTTGATTAATTTAATGAGGAATTAGGAGATGTGACAATTTAGACTTAAATTTATGAATTGATTTAAATCAAATTGAGAGGAAATGATTAATTAAATAAATGATTTTGATTTATTTAACTACAGAGGAATATGTTAGATTAAATTAAATAATGTTTTAATTTATTCAATTTAATAAGAAGACTTTAGAGATTTAATTTAAATAAAATTAATTATTTAAATGAACAGAGAAAGATGATTAATTAAATTAAATTGATTAATTTAATCACTGGAGGAGGAAGACCTAATTAAATAAATAATGATTTATTTAATTAAGGGATGAAAGGTGTTGATAAGCTGAGAGTATGATTCAAGATGAAATGATGTTAGTAGGATCAGAATCAGGTGCATGTATATTTTACGTGTCTACAACACTAACTTAAAATTAAAACTAAAGTTGTACATAAAATTATTTGATGAGAAGAAGATAAAATTGCATGTCAGCTACTGCAAAAAAATTCCTGATGCTACCAAAGTTCATATAAATGCTGCAGAATTAGTCAGTAAATTGGGCACACAACAGAGGTATTTAATCAACAATTTGCAGAATATTTTCAGGATATATTCCAAAATAGAATATGTTCAAGATGGAAAATGACATTTTTTTTGCAGGATTCGTTGCATGTTGTGCTGAGAATAGAATGATGTTATTGATTTATGGAAAATACTTTAAACCTTGAAGCAATCAATGAAATAAAACCATGTGAAAATCACCCGCCCCCAATAGTATAAAAAATTAGTTCATTTTATTTTTCCAATGCTACTATCATCGTATCATTTTTAATGTTGTTGGAGTCTACGTAGATTCCCAAGACAATTTGATTAATTAAAAACCCAAACTGTGTAATAGAGAGAAGGGAAATCAATAAAGGTCACATTGTTATCTTATCATTTTTAAGTCAAGCATGGTTGGAATCAAATTTGAGGTATGCTGGATGAGTGCTTGTGAGGGGTTGTGGAACACTTGACAAAAGATCCGTCGTGAATTCAATAAGTGTTGTGGTATATTAAAGGCGTAGCTTGGAAGAGAGACAAAATTATGAGACCTCTAAATTACCTAGATGGCTCTAGTCACACTGGCAAAGATGTAATGTATGATAGACTCCCTATAGCTTCAGCTCAATATGAAAACGCAAATAATTTTGAGGTGCAAGTTCAATGCATATTTTTAAAGAGCAGATTTGAATGCATGCCGATCATAATTACACATGTTTTTTGGGAAGAGCATAATTTTATAATGCTTTAAAGCTAATTAATGTGGAACAAAGGGTTCATGGTTTAGCACCAATGCAACAAATTTAATCATTTCAATGATTAGATCTTGCAGAAATAAAGAAACTGATTATGCATGATGAAGAATACCAATTATCATTATTATTAAGTAATCTCGAGAAGCTTGAAAAAATTTCATTAAAAAAACAAAAACAAATAATAGTTCACGTCAGGGTTCACCATAATCTGCTACTGAAAAATTGAAAATCTATGATTGGATTCACAAAATCAAAATCATGCATTCAACAACATATCAATAGAGCTTTTCCAAAATGAAAATACCTTGCAGAAATAAAATACTATCTTCTATGAAACAAAAGAAAATTCATTCAAAAGGAAAGATAGTTCTCCATTGTTATCCTCTATACAACATCTTGTCTTTGCTCTCATATTTTTGCAGCAAAAGCACAAGAGGTGATGTAGAGTTAGATTCAATAATTATGAAACCGGAGTTGTTCACAGTGAGGAAGAAGCAAGCCTTTTATAGATGAATTCACGGGGTGAATTCAAGTTGGGAGAGATGTGGGATTAAAGGTTGAGATGGTGAAATGCATTTTGAAATTAATTGAAATGGATTAAAATGAGAGAAAATTGAAGAGAGGGTTTATGATATAAGTTTAGAGTTATATTTACAGATGATTTGTGAATTTAGATGATTGATTCAAGGAAAATGGATTTAATGATTTAATGATTTAATGGAATATGATTAAATGATATGAATAATGCCTATAAATGATTTAAGGAATAAATTATTTAAATGATTTAAATGATTAAATGATATGAATAAATGCTTATAAATAATTTAATGGATAAATGATAAATAATTTAAATGATTAAATTATATGAATAAATGCTTATAATATTTATAATATTTTAATGGTTTTATGAATATGGAGCTATGATTATGTGGATGATCGGATGAAATGTGCAATGGATAAAAATAATTACGAGGACATTTTTATGTATATACACACTTAATCTAAGATCTTATTCCATCACTCATGAAATGAACAATCTAAGCTATTGAAATCACATAATGAAATCCTACGATTAACACAATGAATTCAAAACAAATGAGAGATTACCATCCCATGTCAGAGTGTGTTTGCATGATGTTGGGTTGTTTGTATCATTGCAAAGCCTCCATTGTTGTGTCATGAAAGCTTGAAGAATGATATTGATGTTGGTTGACCGAAGGTATGATGAAGCTCTATCAATGGTGATCTTGACAACACTTCGTTGCATAAGGTATGTTGATTTTTCAATCCTTTTTTGAGAGGAAAAAGGTTTGTTATATAAATTTCAAGTTTTCAAATGAATGATCAAGATTAAACAATGTTGAATCAAGATGGACGGTTGAAGGTTGTTGAGAGGATTTAGATTGATCAGTCAATTGGGCTAATTGATTAGAGGAATATATGTGAGAGAGAGTTTAACCAATTTAGATTGGTCAATCATTTGGATAGATTGAATAGTCAATCTTAGTTGACAGAAAGAGTGTGTGAGTTCAGAGAGTTGATGAAGACTTAACTAAATAGATATTTTAGTCAACTAGAAGAAAGTATTCATTGCATTCGAGGGGATTGTGCATGAAGAGATAATGAGACGGTTAACGAAATAGATATTTTAGTCAACTGATTTAGAAGAGCTAGTTAAGTTTTTGAGGGAAATTAATTAACTAAATAATCAATTAATATCAAGAGGAACATGCACATGTGAATTTGACTTTAATAAATAAAGTTTATTTATTAAAGTGATGATGTTGAATTAATTAAATAATTTATTTAATTATTTGATTTGGAAAGGGGAAAATTGTTTAATTAAATAATTAATCATTTAATTAAATTAAAAGAATAGGTGGGGTTAAATAATTAAAAAATAATTTAATGTAGAAATTGAAAGAGAATTAAATGAAGAGTTAACTAAATAGATTGTTTAGTTAACTAAAATAAGAATTAGTCCATGTGGAGAAGATAATTAATTAATTAATCAATATTAAGAGGAACGTGCATGATGAATGTTTTTTAATAAATAAAAAATTATTTATTAAAGGGATGATGTTGAATGAATTAAATAATTTAATTTGGATAAGGTAGGATTAAATAATTGAAATAATTATTTAATTTAGAAGTTGAAAAGGATTAAATAATATTTAATATTATTTAATTTATGAGGGGAGATTGATTAATTTAATTAATTAATTCTTTTTGGAGTTGAACGTGCAAATCAAGTTTGACTTTTGTAAATAAAGTTGCATTAGTTTGATTTGATATTTGATGATATTTTGAATAGTTTTATTCAATTTATTCAAATTTGGAGGGAAATTGAGTTAATTAAACTATTATGATTTAATAATTTAATCAACTTAGGGGAATAAAGTTAATTAGTGATATAATTAAATAGTTGACATTATTTAATTAATTGAGAAGAATAAAGTTAGATTAGGACTATATTAAATAAGTGAAATTTATTTAATTTTCTAAATTTGATGAAAATGTGAATTAATTAAATAATGTTGTATTATTCAATTAATAGCGAAAATTGGGTTTATAGGATTATATTGAGTAAATGAACTTTATTTAATTGGTCGAAAATGATGAAAAAGTGAATTAATTAAGTAATGTCATATTATTCAATTAATATAGGAAATTAGGGTTTTTCTTGATGTAAATGAATAATATTAGTGTTAAAATGCTAGTTCGCAGGCTAGGACAATTTTAGGTGTCTACAACTTCATTTTTGCATTTAAAAACCAAAAATTTCACATAGAATCCATTATTGAGATCTCTAAATCTCAATTTTTAAAATTTTTAAAATTTCAAAAATTTCAAAAAACTAAAAGTACCCTTTGGCTCCAAAAATATATAAAATCTATTATATGAAGTCAATTTCAATTTTTGAGCATTTTCAAAAATTTGGGCATTATGAGGGAATAAATGGACAATTTAATCATTTTTAATTATAATTATAATTTTATCTAATTACATAAATTGAACACTAGAGAGGAAGTATTATGCTCCCTTAAGGGTGAGCATAGAATCCAAATAAAATAACTTAATTAAAATGAGAAGAAATGAAGGACTTACCTCATTTTGAATGCACACCCAAAACAATGAAGAACTTTAAAAAATTCCAATTTGAGAGGATGAAGATCCATGCACACTAACACAACCCCATTCCTATCCCAATCTAGTCGACTCCGAAGATTTTCCCAAATCAAATCCACACAATTTCCATCAAATCCACATGATTTCCTCAATTCATATTTTTCCATGAAGGGGGTTCAAAAAGAAATTTCTTTCTAACAATAAAAAATTGGCAGAAAAGACTAAGTTCTTTTATTTTGTTTTATTTTTTACCCTTTTCCCATTTATTTTTCTTTTCTATTTTCCATTTTTCTAATTTATTTTATTTTTCCTAATTTTTTCCATTTCAATAATTGAAAAAAAATAAACATTCAACCTCATTTTATTTTTGCAATTTAAATAATGATGAAAACACATATATGCAACCCCCACAACTACATGATGATTTTAAAAAGATTAAATTTCCTCTTATTTTTCTACAAATTTCATAGAGATAAAACACGAGATAAATATGTAACATTTTGATTCATCAAACTCTATTGACAAAAATAAAGGAAATTAAACCATCATTTAACTCTGGCATATATTGTTATTTCATAATGATAATAGATTTTAAAATCACCTTCAATTCAGATTTGGGTTAGCACAAATGATTCATGACACATCTTGTACTCGAATCGAGTACGATCAAGTATTACAAGGAAAGACCCAATGTGACATCTATGATTCAATCACCATTAGGGAATAAATCAAACCCATGTATCTTGATGGAGACATAACCTTGTACCTATAAACACTCCACATATGTCAAGTGTAATTTTTTAATGTATATATAGCCAAAGCGCAGCATAATCACCTAATGAGGTTTAAAATCATAAAATATTAAAAAATGTATAAAAAATCATATAAGCATGATAACATTTAATCCTTACATAAATATTACTGCACAAAACCATAGATGATGGATTATGATACACCAAGCATATAAATATCACATAAGAATACATAATACCAATGACCAACATGCCAAGGAGCCACATCTCAAGACACATGGGTGGTCCAAACACACCATTTATGGTAAGAACAAAAGCCACAACCAAAAATCATAATGAAAATGTGAAGTTGAAACACCAATCAACACCAAGGCAACAAGCATAAGCACGACCTCTACATCCCTTGATACATATAAAATGATGCCAAGATCTAGCCATCTCTAAGATGCAAATAACAAGGCCATTACATCCTTTCCCACTAAGATTAGGCTTACTCCTAGAAGCCTGCACAAGCCAAGGATGGGGTACACTTGGTACTTGATCCTTGAAACATAATGGTTCTCATAAGATCCACCCTCTAGACTTTGAACAATTTTATTCCTCAAACACACAACTCTAGAGCTACACAAGCTAAGCAAACATCAACCACTAGGTGTGCAACCACCTCATAGATCACCACATTCCATTCACTAGCTACCATTGCAACCAAGGCCAATGACCAAATATGGGGTCAAATTAACAACAAGAAAACAAGTCCTACACTAGGAATGCCACAACTAGGAAACTCCATCTAGCCACCAACTCCACGAGGGAAAGGAACACAATCCTACAAACTTACAACTCTAGACATGACTAACAACCATAAGGCCACACTTCCTATGGTCTATCCCAAGACCAAGGACTTAACCTTTGAAGATACAACCTAAAATATAGAGGAAAACCATCCCAAAAGGCTACGAAAATAATACCTCACTACCATACTCACCAAGAGCATGTCTCACTTCCAACCATGGAAAAATCAATGATGTTATTCCTTAATAACCACTCAAGGAAAGTGAGGATTTCCTTACCACACTAGCTTCTCAACATAAAAATTAGAGACAACTTATGGGTTCTTTAGAGGGAATAATTTAGGATGCTAGTATGTGGTGACTGATCATGCTATACTCTACACTCTTCTACTTTTTTGCTTCATCACAAAAAAAGAAAAAAGTTGACTTTGTAGAACCCTAATTTTTGGAAGCTTCTAAAATATTGTTATAAGTGGTTGGGATGGGGAGTTGTAGTATTGTATCATTCGTGAGATTGTAATATGTTTTGTACTTGATAATAAAATCATTGGATGGCTACGATTTTGTGGATGTAGCCCAGATTGGGTGAACCATGTTAAATTCCTTGTGTTGTCTTATTTCTGCTATAATTTTTTGTGTGTTTTATTGATTAAATTTGCATTTAACTTGTTAGATATTTATCTTCTAACCCTAACAAGTGGTATCAGAGAAAGGTTGTGCTTGGTTATCATCTGCAGGAGGGTCTCATGGTTGAGTGGGAGTCTCACGATTGAGTTGGAGAAATGGCAGATGAGGGTAAGCTGAAGGTTGAGAAGTTAAATGGGAAAAGCTATCAGTTATGGAAAATGCAGATGGAGGACTACCTCTATCGAAAGGATTTATGGTGGCCATTGGAAGGGAAAACCAAGAAACCCTTAGCAATTTCTGATGAGGACTGGGATAATTTAGACAAAAAAGAACTTGGTAGTATTCGTTTATGCCTTGCACAATTGGTTGCATTCAATATTACAAAAGCAAAGACAACTCAAGAGTTGATGGAAACCCTAGCAAAGTTATATGAAAATCCTTCCGCTTCGAATAAGTTATTTCTTATGAAGCGTTTATTTAATATGAAAATGGTAGAAGGTGGGTTAGTTGTTGATCATTTAAATGAGTTTAATATGGTTACTAGTCAATTAACTTATGTAAATGTAAACTTTGATGAAGAAGTTAGGGCTCTTTTGGTTCTGTGTTCTTTTCCTAAAATTTGGAGTAACTTGGTAATTGTTGTTAGAAATTTTGTTTCTGGTTTGAATACATTGAAATTTGATGATGTTGTTGGTGTTATTTTGAGCAAGGAAATTTGTAGGAAAAGCTTAGGTGGAACATCCACATCAGGCAGTGTTTTGAATGCAGAAAGCAAGGGTAGAACAAAGGAGAGAGGAAACAATTTTGGAAGTCATGGGAAGTGACACAGAAAATCAAAGGACAAAAGGTCCCAATCTAGAGACAAGAGGGATTGTTGGTATTGTGGTAAGCCGGGTCATTTAAAGAAAGATTGTTGGTCTCAAAAAAATAAAGAAGGAGACAAAAAGGAAGAAAATAAAGAGGAAAATGTAGTAAGTAATAAATCTGATGATGATGCTTTGATTATTTCCCTTGACAATGTTGATGATTCTTGGGTGTTAGATTTAGGGGCTTCATTTCATGCTACGCCCCATAGAAATCATTTTCTTGATTATGTCCAAGGGGACTTTGGGCTGGTTTATTTGGGAGATAACGAACCCTATCAGATTGTTGGAAAGGGAAGAATCAAGATTAAGTTGTAGAATGTGAATCAATGGTTACTACATGAGGTAAGGCATGTTCCAAAGTTAAGAAGGAATATAATTTCAGCAAGGCAACTAAATGATGAAGGTTGTGTTGTTACATTTAGTGATAAAAATTGGAAGGTTATAAAAGGTTCCTTGGTGGTAGCAAAAGGTGTGAAAGTAGGCATCTTATATCTTTGTATAGGTCATACTGTTCCTTCTACTTTAGCTATTGCAGATAAAAATCAATGTTCAGGAATAGTTGTTGCAGTTCAACAAGCAGAAAATCAAATAGTTTCTATGGATTCTAAATCAGAACTATAGCATAATAGACTTGGGAATATGAGTGCAAAAGGTGTGAAAGTACTTCATTCAAAGAATGTTCTACCAGGTCTAAAATGTGTTAATATGGATTTATATGAAAGTTGTGTGTATGGAAAACAAAAGAGATTTAGTTTTCTCAAAGATGGGAAACAAAAGAAAGATGAGAAATTGGAGCTTGTGCATACGAATGTATGGGGACCAGCTTAGGTATCTTCTCTCGGTGGCTCTCAGTAGTATATTACATTCATTGATGATGCAACTAGGAATGTATGGATTTATTTCCTTAGGAAAAAATATGATGTATTTGCAACTTTTAAAAAATGGAGAAGCTTGGTTGAGGATGAGACGGGTAAAAAGTTAAAATATCTCAGATATGATAATGGTGGTTAGTATTGTAACAAAGAGTTTGAATATTATTGTTCCTCTAATGGTATTCGTAGGTAGAAAATGGTTCCAAGGACTCCACAGGAAAATGGAGTGGTTGAGCACATGAATAGAAAAATAATGGAGCGTGCACGAACTATGAGATTACATGTTGGGCTTCCTTTAACTATGTGGGTAGATGCTATAAATATTGTTGTTTATTTAATTAATAGAGATCCCTCTAATCCTTTGGGTTGTGGTATTCTAGAGGAAGCATGAAGAGGTAAGAATGTGAGTTATTATTTTCTCAAAACCTTCGGTTGTGAAGCATTTGCACATGTAGATTCTAAAAATAGAACCAAGCTTGATGCAAAATCAAAGAAATGTATATTTGTTGGACATGGCATTGATGAATTTGGTTATAGGCTTTGGGATTTTGAAAATAAGAAAATTGTGAGAAGAAGGGATGTCATATTCAATGAGAAAGTGTTGTACAAAGATCAGTTGTAGTAGCATGAGAAGAAATAAAATGATTATGCAGTGCTAGATGATACTCCAAACAACGACATTCCAGTGGTTCCTCATGCTTCAAAACAACAACAAAAACAAACACCACAAAATCCAATGAATGTTAGATGATCTTCAAGGATAAGTAGACCTGTAAAAATATTTTCTCCCTCTTTGTATTCTATTTTATTAATTGATGTTGATGAACCAGAATGTTATGATGAAGCTATGCAGGTGGATACCAAGGTTCAGTGGGAGCATGGAATGGAAGAAGAAATGGACTCCTTGCTGAAAAATTAGACTTGGGAATTATGCAAGTTGTCTACATGTAAAAAGGCTTTACCAAACAAATGGATTTATAGGCTGAAAGAGGAGGATGGAGGTAAGAAAAGATTTAAAGCTAGATTAGTTGTAAGGGGATTTGCATAGAAAAAGGGTATTGATTTTGATGAAATCTTTACTCCATTTGTTAAAATGACTTCTATTCATATTGTTTTAAGTATTGTGGCTATTGAAGATTTTCATTAGAACAACTTGATGTTAAAACTTCCTTTCCCCATGGTGATTTGGAAGAGGAAATATATATGGAACAACCACAAGATTTGAGGTCAAAGGTAAGGAGAAATTAGTGTGCAGATTGAAGAAAAGTTTGTATGGCTTGAAGCAAGCACCTCAGAAATGGTATATTAAATTTGATAGTTTTATGGTTGAGCAAGGTTACAACAGGTGTAATTCAGACCATTGTGTTTAATTTAAGAGGTTAGCTAAAGATAGATACATTATTTATTGTTTATATGTGGATGATATGCTTGTAGTAGGGTCTAACATGGATCGCATAAAGGAGCTAAAATAACAGTTAGCAAATTCTTTTTCCATGAAGGATTTGGGGGCAAAAAAATAAATCCTTGGTATGAAGATTACAAGAGATGGGAAAAACAAAAAATTGTTTCTAAAACCAAATACATACAGGTGAGATATCATTTCATTCGGTCAATGTTGGAGGATGGACATGTAAAGCTAGAAAATATACATATAGATGCCAATCTAGTAGATATGTTTACAAAGGAAGTAACAAGGGATAATTTGAGCTCCTCTTCAACTTTAGTTGGTCTTCATGGTTCAAATTATAATAGAGCATCAGGGTCCACGGTGCTTATTTCCAACGGGAGTTGTAAGTGCAACGATGTCATCTAGGATCAGTCTCCAAGTGGGAGATTATGTTGGTGTGGACACTGATCAATCTCCAAGTGGGAGATTGTTGGTATGTGGTGATTGATTATGCTATACTGTACACTCTTCTACTTTTTTACTTCGTCACCAAAAATGGAAAAATTCAACTTTGTAGAACCCTAATTTTCGAAAGCTTCTAAAAGCTTGTTATAAGCGGTTGGGATGGGGAGTTGTAGTATTGTATTATTCATGAGATTGTAATATGTTTTGTATTAGATAATAAAATCATTGGATGGCTGCGGTTTTGTGGATGTAGCCCAGATTGGGTGAACCACGTTAAATTCTCTATGTTGTCTTGTTTCTACTATAATTTTCTATGTTTTATTTATCTGTTTTATTGATTAAATCTGCATTTAACTTGTTAGATATCTGCCTTCTAACCCTAACATAGGAAATATACCTCTTAAAGACATAAGAACTCTTACAAGAAATGCTTAGCAACAACATACATCACAAGGATACATCCAACCATGAAACATAGGAGAAAAAACTTGATTTACATCACAACAATGCTCAACTATGACCTACCCAAGGGTTAAAAAACCTAACAAGACCATGAAAAAATGATAGTCAAGACCACAAGGAACCTCTACATTGCCCCAACACCAAGTACTCTCAAAAGAGAATACATAGGATAACCAATTATTCATACAAGGATTTCTTCCCTTCCAACACCATGTTAGGAACATGACTAAAATACCAAGGAGAAACTCCTAAAACCACTTTGATAGCCTCAATTTGCCACCCAACATGCGATAGATAAATAGATATAATATTAATAAATAGAGATAATATGTTCAAAAACACTTATTAATGCACCACCTCAACCCTACACTATGTCAACCATGAGTTTAATTATGGAAATTGCATCCAAATTGGCATGATGTGCACCTTCATCCTAATAAATAACATGAATTTTTATGTCTACAACACCTCAAAAACATACTTAGCTAATGTCAAAGCATAAGGAAACATGATCATAATGCCGTGACAAATAAGAGCACAAAAAGCGAGAACAAGCATAGTTGGTGGACTAAATCAACAAGCAACCATCTAGTAGCAAACAAAGATAAGAATGGTCCAAACACAAAATTCATAACACTCATTATCAAGATCAAATATGCACAAAAAACCACATTCAACCTCATGCAGAGTTTAAAATGCAAACATTACTCCAATCAAATATGAGACATTCACACCAATTTATAATCCACTTATAGTCAAAAAGATTTATATACCTACAAAGCATTTTTTTTATATTTCACGAAGATCAATAAATTTTAAACCCAATATAGTTCTATTTAGCACAAAAACCAAGGACTGCTATGTTCTTCATGATCTAATCCCTTACATATTTTATGAGGGTTCATCATGAACATGATAGAGAACAAAATTTACAAGATACAAGACCAAAAATTTAAATATTTAAGTTTAGTCACCACAAAGAAAATAATTCCAAATAGAGGTAATTATTGATTCCAATAATAAAAATAAAATATGCACAATTATAGCAATAAATTGATCATGACCAAAGGTTAAAAAATAAATAAAGGTAGAATTTGGTGACTAGAATACTCATAAGAAAATTTAAAATGCTCAATGTCAATCTTCACAAAAATTAGGGAATTCACCAATAACCAAGATAAAACATCAAACTTAGGAGGAAAAATTATATGTATTGTGTGACTAATGTTAGCCACAATAAAGAGAGTAAATAGATACACAATACTCATGAATACAACTATTGCAAGAATGAAGGTTTTGTCATTGATCTCAACTGGTGAACTGGTTGTTGCTGTCATCGATTGCATGGATGTAGGATATTGGCTATATATGTCGAGGATATTGGGAAAATTGTAATGAAGGAAGGTTGCAGGTGTTCAGTGGTTGCTCTAAGTTTTGATCTGGGATTTTCTCTTGGATTCGCTCCTATGTTTGTGTGGTTAAGATATGTTGATCATGGTTGGTGGAAGCTGCTATATCCAGATTCTTGGCTTTTGATTCATTGTACAATATGAGTTATATTTACTAGTTGTGAATTGTGGTTTTCTATGTATCTAGCTGAGGTTCAGGAGATACTTTGTTGGTTTAGATTTCTTTTTGGTTGAGTTTTATGACTTACAGTTCTAGATTTAAGCTATTTTGATCGTGTTGAAGATAATTTTGGTGTCTGGAAGGATTTGATCGTGTTAAGGGTTGTGTGTGCTTAATTGTTCTATGTGTTTTACACTAGTTTGGATGAACTTGTGTTGAACACTACTTTCAAAGTTTATGAAGTGTGTTGGGACCTATTTGGGTCCTCATCAAGCGCGTGTTTAGCTTTCCCTCATTCTAATTCCACCCTAGGATGTTTTAGTGCTGAGATAATTTGAATTTAATGATGGATGGTCAACTTTGGATATGTTTCAAAGTTGAAGATGGTATAAATACATGATGAGTTAGTGGTGAAATAGAGCAAGAGATAAGTGCAAAGAAATAGAGAAGATATATGTGAAATAGATGACAATCAGTGTGTGTGTGTGATGTGAGTGTTGCAGATTAGTGTGAATTCTAAATATTGAGTTTCCAAATGTAGTGAGTAGAAGGTGTACTCTATAATTCATGCATGTCTACAAGTGACTGAGTAAATTTTGGTGGAAATCTCTATTGCATTGAGATTGTCTTCTCTCTGTAACATAAATCTTCTATCTTCTTTGTATCTTTGTGGCAATGAGCCCTCTGAGTGGTTAACCATGTTGGACAGTGAGTCCTTGTTTTGGTAGTGAGCCTTTGTAATCAGTTTTGATATTCTCTATAGTGTGAGTTAATCCTCATTGTGGTTTTTCCCTCATTTGGTTTTTACGTAAATCTAGTGTTACTGTGTTTGTGTGATTTTTTTCAGTTTTTTCAATTGTATTTAATGTTTAATCATTTTAGTAGATGTAAGGATTTGTGATTGATCTAAAGTTTCAATGAATAAATTAAAAGTTTAAATTTTCTACAACTGTTTCACACGCCCCCCCTTCTCTCAGTTGTCTTGTTCAACAATTAGTACCAAATATTGGTTCCTTGGAGAGGAGCTTAACCACTTAAGGAAGGTCTAAGATGGCTGGAAAAGTTACTCATGATTACCCAAGGTTCAATGGAACTAGTTAAGTTATCTAGAAAATATTGATGGAAGAATATCTAGAGTATTGTGGATATGATATGGAGAATCCTTACAAGAATACCTACACTCCTCCTGCTAATGGTCCGAGTACTACTAATGAGATCAAGTCACATGAAGCAAATAATAAGGTGAAATACATCTTGAAGAATAGTCTTGTACATTCGGAGTTGAGTAAAGTTCAAAATCTGAAGACTACTAAGGAAGTTTCAGATTCATTAGAAAAGGTGCATGAAGGAGATGAAAGGTTCAAAGAGGAAAAGTTGTAGAGTTTGGAGACGTAGTTTGATTTCCTACATATGTTTGAAGAAGATAATGTTAAAGACTATATAGAGAGATTGGATGAGGTAGTAGTAGGAATACGAGGACTTGGTGCTATAATAGATGAATCCAAGATTATAAAGAAGATTCTTAGAAATCTCCCTAATTCTTACAGTGAAAAGGTATGTGCTACTGAAGAACATACAAACTACAAGACTTACACTAAAGATTAGTTGTTGGGAACTCTGATAGAAAGACAAATTTGAGAAATGGATCCAAATCAGAAATCGCTTTTAAGGAAAGCTAAAGATTCAGATGAAGAAAATATTGATGAAGTAGAAGCTAATTTTTTGAGAAGGATGAAGAAAGGCTTTGGAAAGTATGAAGGTAATTTACCCTTTAAATGCTTTAGTTGTGGAGGAATAGGTCATTATGTGTCGAGGTTTCCAAAAAGAGCTAAGAGGAATAAACAAATATATGAGAAAGAAAAGAAAGGTAAGAATATCAACATAGCATATTATGTTAATGAGGATTCTAGTATATCTGATGAGGAATCTAATTATGGAGATCTTGATGACAATGAATGCTTTTTCTTGGCTATAAAAGATGAGCCTACTTCTGCTAGTTCTGAAAAATAGGTGAAGGAATGACCTCCAGAGAAGGAGAAAATGAAGGTACTATAATCTCTGCCCTACATGCTAAACAAGAAAATAACTATTGGGTTGTTGATAGTGGTTGTTTACATCACATGAATGGTGATAAGAGTAAGTTTTTTAAACTTGAAAATATGATGCAGGATTAGTTATGTTTGGAGATGATACTAGTGCTAAGATTTGTGGGATAGGCTCAGTAAGTTTAATGGCAAGCATAATACTGATGATTTCTACTATGTTAAGGGTTTAAGGCATAATATGTTTAGTGTTGGAAAAATGTGCAGTAAAGGAGATAATATTGTATTTAAGGATGAAAGATGTGAAATGAAGAAATATTTTCGAACAATTATTGCTGCACAAAAGAAATTTGAAGGAAATATCTATCAAATTAAGGGTTTTGATGGATGATGCTTTATGACTCAAATTAATGATAGTTGGTTGTGGTATCAGAGAATGTATCATATGAATTTTTATAACTTGGTGAGGATCAGTAAAGTGTAGGTTGTGAGAGATTTACTGGGGATAATTACAAAGCTTGTTAATGCTATTTGTAGGAATTGTCAGTTTGGGAAGCAAACAAGAAGCAATTTCAGATCAAAGGAACAATCTACTACTAGACTATTTGATTTACTTCATACAAAATTTTGTGGTCCTATAAGAGTGAGAAGTCTACAAGGTGAAAGGTAATTTATGCTTTTGATTGATGATTATTCTAGATATACATGGGTTACATTTCTTAGAGAGAAATCTGATGTATTAGTTAGATTCAAGACATTCAAAGATATGGTTGAGAATGAAGTAAATTTGAGGATAAAATTCTTAAGGTCTGACAGAGGTGGTGAATTCACCTCCCATGAGTTTAATATTTTTTGTCAAGTGCATGGAATGAAAAGACAATTATATGCTCTGAGAACTCCTCATCAGAATGGAGTTGTTGAAAGAAAGAATAAAACAATTCAAAAGGCCGCTATATCAATGATTATTGAGGCTAGTCTACCAAAATTTTACTTCAGAGAATCTATTCACATTGCTTCTTATGTATTCAATCGAGTTCAAGCAAGATAAAATAGTACAAAGACCCCCTATGAGCTATGGTGTGGAAGAATTCCTACTATTAAGTATTTCAAGGTATTTGGAAGAAAATATTATATCAGATGGGGTGAAGAAAATTTAGGGAAGTTTGATGCAAGAAATGATGAAGGTATTTTTCTTGGATACTCTACTAAAAGAAAATCCTACAGATGTTTCAAAAAAATATTGAGGAATATTGTAGAAACTACAAATGTCAAGGTTGATGAAGCAATAAAGAATTCAATTGATGTTCATGGATATGTATTCGATAAACCTGATTACGTGAGGATTGAAGAAGTTGTGGAATAACAAGAAAATGATGAGAAAGAGAAGAAAAAGAAGAAAAAGAAGAAGAATCTCTAGTGGTGTCCCCTAAGACACCTAGATATGTGCAGAAAAATCATTTAGAAAGTCATATCATTAGAGACAAGATAAAATGAGTATTGACAAGAAACAAAGCTGCTACTAGTGAGGTAAATTTGTGTTTACTTTCTGAGATTGAATTGAAAAATGTAAGTGAAGCATGTAAAGATGAGCATTGGATGGAAGCTATGAAAGAATAACTAATGTAGATTGAGAAGAATGAAACTTGGGAATTGGCCCCAAGACTAGCAGATAAAAACATTATTAGATCAAAGTGGGTATTCAAAAATAAGTTGAATGAAAATGGAGAAGTGGTAAAAAATAAAGTGAGGCTTGTGTGTAAGGGTTACTCACAAGTAGAAGGAATATATTTTTAGGATAATTTTTCTCTGGTGGAAAGAATGGAAGCTATCAGGATGTTTTTAGCATTTGTTGCTCATAAAGATTTCAATATATATCAAATAGATGTTAAGTCTTCATTTTTGAATGGTGAACTAGAGGAAGACGTCTACATGTAACAACCAACAGGATTTTAGTTGTCAGATCAACCAAATATGGTTTGCAGATTTAAGAAAGATTTATATGGATTGAAGCAAGCTCTTAGAGCTTGGTATGCAAGGTTAGATATGTACATGATTCAACAAGGTTTCAACAAAGGTACAAAAAATAGTAATCTGTATTTCAAAATTGAAAATGAAAAAATCTTGATTGTGGTTGTATATGTTGATGACATTATTTTTGGAGGAAATTAAATTATGTGTAAGATGTTTGTGGAAGAAATTAAAAAAGAACTTGAGATGTCTATGTTTGGAGAGATGAATTTATTTCTTGGGCTACAAATTAATCAAATAGAGAAAGGGATTTTTATTTCACAGTCAAAGTATGTGAAAAAGATGTTGAAGAAGTTTGGGATGGATGGTTCCAAATTGGTATCCACTCCTATGGTCACTGGTTGAAAATTAGGTAAAGATGATGATTTATCTAAAGCTAATCAGAGAAATTATAGATCTATGATTGGTGGATTGTTGTATTTGATTTCTACTAGACCAGATATCATGCATGTTGTTTATCTTGTGGCTATATTTCAAGAAGATCCTAAGAAAACAAATTTTGTTGTTGTTAAAAGAATATTCAGATATTTGAATGGCACTCTGGATTATGGCTTATGGTATCCTAGGGATATTGAATTTACACTAAGTGTCTATACAAATGTGGATTGGGCTAGATGTGTAGATGATAGAAAAATTACAAGTGGTGGTGTACTCTTTCTTGGTTGCAGATTGGTGGCATGGTTGAGTAAAAAGAAAGATTTAGTTTCCTTATCTATTGTTGAAGTTGATTATATTGTTGCATCTTGTTGTACACAAGTTTATGGATGAAACAAACACTGAAAGATATCATAGTTGTGTATGATGGTCCTATTTCTATCTTCTGTGATAACACAAGTGCAATTAACATTTCAAAGAATCCAGTGATCCACTTGAGGATAAAGCATATGTCTATTAGGTATCACTTCTTGAGAGAGAAGGTTGTGGGGAATGAAGTAAATATTGAGTATGCACCTACGAAGGATCAGATTCTTGATATATTTATGAAGGCTCTTCCTAAAGATACTTTTGAGTATCTCCAAGAGAAGTTAGAGGTCATTTCCCCTCCTTTCCTGAACTAGATGCATATGGAGATGCATCAATCTGATGGGTCTATGGATCTATCTTTCTTTTGGACTAATATTTTGGTGGCTACCTCTCAGTGGGAGTAGGTAGTGTCACGTGTTTTCATATAAAGAGTATTATGTTTTTAATGTCAAAGGGGAAATCATTATAAGATATCCTTTGCCTTTGCCATTGATGTCAAAGGGGGAGAGGAAGAAGATGAGATGGAGAAAAGTATCATGTGAAAAATATTATCTATTAAGGGGAGAAACAAAAAGAAAAATCATGAAAAGTGTGTTAAGAGCTAGTATGTTGTATTTGATGGTTTTCACATCATGTGTTTCCATCAATGACAAAGGGGGAGATTGTTGCAAGAATGAAGGTTTTATCATTGACGTCAAATGGTCAACTGGTTGTTATCATTGATGTCATGGATGCATGATATTGGTTGTATATGTCGAGGATATTGAGATAATTGTCATGAAGGAAGGTTGCAGGTGTTCAATGGTTGCTCCAAGTTTTTCTCCATGATTTTCTCTTATGTTTGTGTGGTTCAGATATGTTGATCATGGTTGTTGGAAGCTGTTATATCCATATTCTTGGATTTTGATTCTTTGTACAATGTGAGTTATGTTCACCAATTGTAAACTATGGTTTTCTGTGTATCTAGCCAAGGTTTGGGAGAAGTGTTGTTGGTTCAGATTTCTTTTTGATTGAGTCTTATGACTTGTGGTTCTAGAGTTAATATTTTTTTATCATGTTGAAGATAATTTTGGTGTCTGGAAGGATTTGATTTTGCTAAGGGTTGTTTGTGCTTAATTGTTTTGTGTTTTACACTGGTTTGGCTAACCTTATGTTGAACACTATTTTTGAAGTTGATGAAGCATGTTGGGACATATTTGGATCCTCATCAAGCATGTGTTTGGGTCAACCTCATTCCAAATCCACCCTAGGATGTTTTGGCACTGACGTAATTTGAATTTAATGATGGATGGTTGACTTTGGATATGTTTCAAAGTTGAAGATGGTATAAATACAAGATGATTTAGTGGTGAAATAAGCAAGAGATAAGTGCAAATAAATAGAGCAGATAGATGTGAAATAGATATGAATCAGTGTGTGTGTGTGTTTCTAATGCTTGAGTGTTGAATATTAGTGCAAATTCTAAATGCTAAGTTTCCAGATGTAGTGAGTAGAAGGTGTACTCTATCATTCATGCATGTTTGCCTTGTGGTTGAGTAAATTATGGTGGAAATCTTGATTGCATTGATATTGTCTTCTCTTAGTAACATATCTCTTTTATCTTCTTTTTATATTTGTGGTAGTGATCCCTATGGGTGGTTAACCCTATTGGACAATGAGTCTTGATCTAGACAATGAGTCCTTGTTTTGGCAGTGATCATTTCTCTGATAGTGAGCCTTTGTAATTGGTTTTGATATTCTCTATAGTGTGAGTTAATCCTCACCATGGGTTTTCCCTCATTTGGTTTTCCATGTAAATCTAGTGTTACTGTGTTTGTGTGATTTTTTTTTAGTTTCTACACTTGCACTTAATGTCTAATCATTTTAGCAAAGTTAAGGATTTGTGATTGATCTAAAGTTTTGGTGAATGAATTAAAAGTTTAAATTTTCTACAAACGATTCAATCCCCCTCTCAAGTGTATTTTTCAACAACATCCAAGATGCATGAGAGAACACACTCAATCAAACCACACAAGTGAGCCTTCTAAAACTCCAAACACATCATGCAACATAGATTGCCATTTTCACTTAATCATTGAACAAAAAACCAAACTTACACCCATTTACAACTTTGATACAACATGATCACATCATTATACAAGGAATATCTACTAGGGTTCCTATAACATCCACAAGAAATTTATTTTCCACACAATTATTAAGCTCCACCTAAGAATCACATTGGCAAGGGCATTACAATTGCAATAAAAAATAAATAAATTATATAATATTAATAAACACAAGAAGAAGTGAGAAAGAAAATTATTGGAAATTTGGTTAAGGAGGACTTATCATGCAAGGAGGTAGCCTATCAACTTCACATTTACAAGTGTTAAAAAACAAGGTCGAACTCACTATTTATACTAAAGCCCACTTCTACAAAATTTAAACAACTTTGATTGAAGCCGCTTAGGATTGAAACCCACCTTAATATGAGGTACAAAATGGTTTTTGAAGGTGGATCAATTGAAGCCCCCTTTGATTGAAACTTGATGGGTTTGTTGTAAAATTTTAGTTCCATGTTTTTCATTTGGCTCAACAATGGTTTAAGGAGTATGGAAAATAATGGATGAAGAATAGAGAGAGTGGATGGTAAGAGGTAAAGACATGGTGATAGAAGGAGAAGCCATGATATAATATATAATAGTAATTAGTTTTCATATGATGAATAATGGTATCATAAATATAGGCATAGTGGATGGTATTAGTAGGTACTTCACCTAATATGAGTAGATGTGGAAGGATGAGAGTAAGTGGAACACTAATTTAATGAAAGGTGGTGATGATACTAGAGGGAGGAATGTAAAAGGAAGGTATCACACTAGGTGACACAAAATTTGGGTCGATGCCCTAAAAGTGGTAATTACAATATAAGAGGAAGAAGGATTATAAGACATGGAGGGTGTATAAGTGTGGGAGAGGGTGCAAAGTTGGTAAAAGTAATGAGAGTCAATATTATGACAAATACCTACTCCATAAGGGGCACCCAGTAATACACTATACAAAGTAGTAGTTAAATGTTGAAGATGTTCCATGTGAGTAATTGCATCAAGAAGTAATCATCCAACAAGTGAAATGTGTTTCTTAGCAACACATACCTCATAATCAAATTCTTTAGTTTCTTCATTCTTAATAATGGAACCATCATTAAAACACCATTCAAAATAGATTGTCATTTTATAATTAAAACAAGGACTTCTTCTCAAATGAATGTGAGGATATAGATGAGGCTTTGACATGCAAAATAATTCACAAAATATTAAAGGATAAATGATCTACAAAGATTTTAATATTTTCTATAAAATAATAATTGTTTTAGTAAAGGATCATATTTGAAAATGAAACCTAGAGGTGAAAATAAAGGTGGGTAGGGTAGGTGGAAATAAGATCACACAATGAAGAATTAAACCCTAAAGGAAATTTAGTTATGAAACATAAGTAAAAAGGGGATCCAAATCCATGAGATGAAATAGGTGATGCAATAAAAAATATAGATCTAGAAACTCCAGTGAAAGAAAAAATCCCTAAGGTAAAAACCTAGGTTATATGATAAAATTAAAGTTCACTAATAAATGTAAGGGAAGAAAATACACACCCTACATAAAATATAGGCTAATTAAATAATGCAATCAAGTATGCATACAATTAAACTAGATATAAAAAATGAGATTGAAACTAAATGTTGTAATAAATGTGATAATTAATACAAAAAATTAACTAAAATTAAATGCAATAGCTGATTGGATCCCAAAGATGGGAAATTGATGTTGAAGATGTTAATAATCAAATTTCCACACATTTTAAGTTGTAGGCCTTGTTTTTACAATGTCTAGACTTTGGAAACTAGTTATATTTTTTCCTAGTTGAGGTCTATGACTACTAAAAATATTTAACATGTGTAATTGAATGTACTCATGGGAATGAATTGAAATAATTCTAATATTTGAAATTCACTCCAATATTTTGATGCTTGAATATGAGTAAGGATTGGTGTTGTTTACAAACACTTCATGGCATCTATTGAATTCTAAGGGTCATGCTTTAGTAATATCCCTAGTGATATATTTTACAACTAATAGCAAAATATTAAAGGTAACAAGAAAAACACATTTATGCCCACAATGATGACACAATAAGTAATTGAGAATAGATTTTTGTTTAAGCCTTTTGACCTAGATGTTCTTTTCATGTTCCAATAATCCTTATGATCTCGTAGATGATGTCAAAATGAATGAGTCAATGTCCATAAATACAACAACATAGCACACAAATTAACAAAATTGTGTGCTAGGTAAGCTCACAACATATAGTAAAAGGACTTCGATGTGATTTAATTTGAATTCAAAACTTAAAAGTTAAGGGCTTAGATCTATGATTGTAGAAATGATAGAAGTCAAATTCACACTTGTATATCTAAATCCAAAGCAACCTCCTCAGTGTCGATGGGATCATATGTACAAGTCGCCCTGCAAACCTGACACAAATGGGGTGGAAGCCTACCACTCAAAGACTCCCCTCGATGGTGTTGTACTATAGGACTAGTGTGTTGGATGGTCCAATTTGGGTCAAAGAGATAATAGACTGAAAAGTGTCTACCTCGACACTCTCCTTTGCAATGGAAGGGATAACAATGTGCTCATGATCTGGCCTAGCGAGAGCTCATCTCGCTTGCTACCTAGGATCTTGTCATGCATCAGGTCTATCTTGTACCAACCCCCCACCTCTCCCCTAGAAGTCCCTCATGTCAAAATAATTGGGGATTTTGTTCAGGATGAACTCATAGTAGAGTTTCCTCAAGAAATATTGTGGGACTTCGCAATTGTTGCATGATGGGTAGTCAAAAACCATGTACCACCTATCCCAAAAATTGTTCTTGATCCCTTGGTGGTGGTACCAATGGATAGGAAACCTCTTGGCATTAAGTTTAATATTTTGGTTTGTGCATGTGGGTTGGTGAATAATGAGCGCATATGATATTTTGTAATTTTTTCATCTTTTACTTCTTTATATGATAATTTATCTATATAAAAGTTATTTTCCACCTGCCTCCTATCTGCCCAACCACTTAATTTTATTTTTTATTGAATTTGTACATGTTTTAACATTTCTGTAAGTGAACTGGAAATTGATCTTCTTTCCATGGTTGAACTTATTGGATCGTTCAACCTCATGATTAAATCCTTAATATGTTTTTTATTGTTTTCAATTACCCCCATTAAATTTTGTTGAGTGCCAGGAGGATGTTGAGGAATTGGTGGAGGAGATTCTTGTTGTGGTTGTTGAGGATTTTGTTCATGTTTTTGTTGCTTTGGTTGTTGAGGATTTTCAGGATCATTATCATTTCCTACAAATTAAACAAATGAATATCAAAAACAACCTAAAACTAACAAATTCACAACAAAAAACAAACAATCCTTATTTGACGTCCTCGTTGATGTAGTGACATTTTGGCGAGGAAATTACAACAAATTGATGATGAAAATGCAAAAAAACCTCCTTCCAAAATATGAGCGTGCAAGAAAAATAGTTTTTGGCCATGGGTAGCAAAAATAACAGTCACAATAAAAATGATATTTTTTTGTTTTGTTTTTTGTTTTAATAACCTACAACGTGCTCACATTATAGGCTCGATGTGGCCGAGCCTTTGGCTCGGTCACATGAAGCCATAACACAAGCGAGTTATAGTGCACTTGCATTAGAATGCACTCACGTTATAGCATATCAAATATTTTTAAAAAATTTGGCCACAATTTGGCCCCCCATCTTTTTGCGCCCGCCCTAAATTAAATTCATTTTAGTTTACAATAATTAAAATTAATTCTACTATTTTATAATTTTATAATTTTATAATTTTTATTTTATAATACTATTAATTATTTAATAATTTATTATCATTTTTTCTTGGTAACTAAAAACAATTGTTTTGGCTTGAGCTATTTAAGGCCACTAACAAGGGACTTCATCTCTAGTATGAATGCACTATATTAACACAAATAATCCAAACTTGTGAGCATGATAACCCATCATAGACAAAAATCCCTTGAGAATACTAATCAGTGAGGGTTTGTAACACAAAGTCAACAAATTGCATTTCAATAGATTTTAAAGCAAATGTTCAAGCTCGTGAGCATAATGGATTAGCAAGGGCACAAGGCCCATGATCACAATAACCAAACAAGGGTTTGAACCTTAATGTGAATAATAACAATGTCACACTTTAACCAACGTAGTATGCCATTAATGACATAATTTAATACTTTATTAATTATATATTATTTATTAATTTCATTATTTTATTAATTTAATAGTTTTATATTTTTATTAATTATATATATATATATATGATTTTATTAATTATATATATATTATTAATAAAATTAGAAAACTATAAAATTAATATATGTGTGTGTGTGTGTCTGTGTTTTTTACTATTTTTTCAAATTTAAGACTAATTCTATAAACTAAACTAAAAATGTTAAAATTTTACATAAATTAATAGAAAGACACATTTTCAACAATATAAAAGATAAATAAATAAATAAAATTATATAATATCAATAAATACAAGAAAAAAGAGAAAAATAAAATATTTGGAAATGTGGTTGAAGGAGGAATTAGCATGCAAGGAGGTGGCTTGTCAACTTCATTGTTACAAGTGCCAAAAAAGAAGGTCAATCCCCCTATTTATACTAAAACCTACTTCTATAAAATTTAAATAGCTTTGATTGAAGCCACTTAGGATTGAACCTCGCCTTACTACAAGGTAAAAAATGGTTGTTGAAGGTGGTTCAATTGAAGCCCTTTTTGATTGAACCTTGATGGATTTTTTGTAAAATTTTAACCATGTTTTTCATTTGGCTCAATAGTGGTTTAAGGAGTATGGGAAATAATGGATGAAGAATAGAGAGAGTGCATGGTAAGAGGTAAATCCATGGTTGTAGAAGGAGAAGCCATGATATAAGATATAATGGTCATTAGTGGTTAGGGGATGAAGAATGATATCATAAATATAGGAAGAGTGTATGGTATTAGTAGGTACTTCACCTAATTATGTGTAGATGTGGAAGGATGAGAGTTAAGTGGAACACTAGTTTAAGGAAAAGGTGATAGTGATACCAGAGGGAGGAATGTAAAAGGAAGGTGTTGGTTCTTTTTCCAACAAAACCTTTAAATTACCTAAAGGATTGCCAACCCTTATATTCAAGAATTACCAAGGCTTATGGCCAACTAATGGGTAAAGATTTTTCAGACCCTTAACCCTACTCTTTAGGCTCTATAGGACCAAGGAGGGTGTTCCTTATTGTGTTCATTTGATATTAATGCCTCAATAACACTTCAACATACAAATTTGTTCCTACCAAGTGCAACTAGATATTACTTACTAAAAGCTTGGCAAACCTTTAAGTAAATAACCACCTAATGCTAGGAATTAAATGATACTTTAAGCACATACATTGTAATTTGAATATTTAATTATGTATAATTGTGTTCTTATTTTTAATCCCTAATATGGTATACTACTAGCTTAGATGCCTCATTATTATCCATGAATGGACTAGTGCTTCATCAATTGGGTAAATGGAGTCAAATATGTAATAACCAGTAATATATCAATTAATGAATCTAAAATGTGTGCCCTATTATCATAGTGCTTTGCAATATCAGAACTCACAATGCCCCCAACATACTTCTTACCAAAATCCTATTCAACTTTTTACAAATTTGTGACTCCCTTTAAGCATTTAATTATCTCTTTGCGTTGAAGAAAAGACAAAGCCATACATTCAATTGAACCATTGAAGACAAATGAAAAGACCTTTGATATTTTCATTCATGATCTGCAAAAGAAGATACAGAGGAGAGTAATTGTTTCAAAACTTAAGATTTGTTTTGATATCAGTAATTTCTATAAAACCATTCAAGACTACTACATATATACCCCTAACCAAGACAATGTAATTTTCTACTCATTGATCATTTACAGTATGCTTCACATACGAACTAAATTCTACCTAGATCATCCCGAGATTTCAAAATTTGACCATCTGCAATGAGCCATGAAATCCCTTTTATAGATTAAGGGAGCAACAAGCATCTAGCTCAAATGCAATTACAATTCAAAATGTATTTCATTTCAATTCAAATTCTAATTGCATTTTAGAAATTCCCTAAACAATTATTTGGAATCATTTACCAAACAAGGGAATCAAAATTTCACACTACTAGCCAAAACCAACGGACATTGCCACAACTGTTGCAAGATGCCATTGAGCCTTTGTAATTCACTAGTACAAAATTCACTATGCCAGGCGATAAGAAACAACACAGATAAAGGAAACTAGGATAACCACCATAATTCATATTACCACCAAAACACAAAAACTAGGACCCAATATCACCCACTTAATCAAATGGAGAAAACACACTCCCACTTCGTGTCTTAGTAGAGGCTAGATAAACCACCTTCTCACTTTTATCAGCATTCATTTTAACAATAGAGTGCCACACGGTGCTTTCACATAAATTGGGGAAACTACGATCACCTCCTCATTTGCACAAGCCAATTTGGTTAAAGCCATGAGATATTGGCTATAACTAGAGTCAGTCTTAGCCTCACTATCTAAACAATCATCAGAAATCTTAATGGGCGAGTGATGCTTGCCTATATAAGCCTGATGATACTTATCTTTCATCACCACCCTCTTCTCAGATTGGTTAATTTTCTTTTCCTTGCCCTTGTTTCCTTCCCTAGATACAATTCTTCCTCTCAAATGATAAGCACACACTTGAGGAAACTTTGTGTAGGCCTACCGCCACCTCCTATGTTTTCCTACTGATTCGCATGAATTTTAGGTACACCTAGCTCAGTCATGGAGGAATCATCTTGGGAATTCAAGAGATCAATTCTCTTCGAGCATCTCATAGGGCTAACAAAAGTGTTTGGTTGACTCATTCTAACCAGACAACACCTAGGTACTATAACAATTTCACACACTCACAACAAGCTCACAATTCTTGAAGACAATAAGTGGTGAAATAAAATAACTTGCACTCCACATTAAATAGAACAATTGGAGCATATATCTTTTAACGTTTTGAGGGAGCTCACACAAGTGAGTTGGTAACTTGTTTCACTCACATTAGAGCACTTAATTATCCAAGTGCACAAAAATTTGCATACCAATCCTGTACGCATGAAAAAAATTATTATGCACGTGCACCAGGATCAAATTGAAAAGCCTTGTGTTTATCTTGACATTAATGATCACTTGCGTGATATAGAATGAGTGCATGCTTGAGGAATCAACTTTAAATGTCGGTCGTTGATCTATATTCATAGAGAAATTGTGGCCGCCAACCTCATTCATATCGCTCATCACATGTTCATCAACATCAGGTGACCTCAACTAGCGATGCACCGACCACCAACGATGAGGAGAAACTCAACCCATCGGTGGTCGTGGGTTCCTCCCTTGAAGGCGAAGAATAACCGATGATGGTTAAGACTCGAGCAATGGGTTAAAAACTTAACCGCATTGCTCATCGTAGGTCCCCTTTTGGGTGGTGATCTTGGAACATGTGATGGACGATGGACTTAAAATGGCTAAGGGAGCATAGCATCGCTCATCGTGGGTTCGACACAAGCCACTTTGAAGGAGACATGCAATGAGCGATAAACCGCTAGGAGGTAGAACTTAAGTGACAATAAATTGTATGTGGGCTTAAGTTATTCTTAAAAGGAACTTGGGCTCGACGAGTAACCTATTATTTGGGGCTGGTCAGACAATGTGAATTGATACCATAAAGTGTTACTAATGTGACCGGTTACTAGATACAGTCGGTCAATGCAAAATTATAAGACGATGATAACCAAGGGATCCAATATGAAATAGAACCTTAAAACCTCAAACCCTAAAGACATGGGCAATCAGACCTTGACCATGAAACCAATGGGACCATGAAAACTTTAGGGTTCCATCAGAAGGGATCACACTAGGTGTGACAAAATTGGTGGTAGAGGCAATGGAAGTGGTAATTACAAGATGATAAGGATTAGAAGAGATGGAGGGTGTATAACTATGGGAGAGGGTGCAAAATTGGAAAAAGTCGTAAGAGTCAATATAATGAAAAATACCTATTCCATAAGGGGCGCCCAATAATACACTATACAAAGTAGTAGCTAATTTTTGAAGAGATTCCATGTGAATAATTGCATCAAGAAGAAACCACCCAACAAGTGAAACGTGTTTCTTAGAAAAACATACCTCATAAACAAAGTCTTTATTTTCTTCATTATTAATAATGGAACCATCATTAAAACACCATTCAAAATAGATTGGGTCATTTTAGGATTAAAAAAAAGGACTTCTTCTCAAAGGAATGTGAGGATATAAATGAGGCCTTGACATACAAAATAAAATAAAATATTAAAGGATAACTGATCTAAAAAGATTTAAATATTTTCTATAAAATAATAAAAAATTAGTAAATGATCATATTTGAGAATGAAACCCTAGAGGCAAAAATAAAGGTGGGTAGGGTAGGTGGAAATAAAATATCACACTGAAGAACAGTTATATAATAAAATCAAGTCCACTAATAAATGTAATGGAAAATGCATACACCCTACATAAAATATAGGCTAATTAAATAATGCAATCAAGTATGAATACAATTAAACTAGATATAACAGTTGAGATTGAAATTAAATATTGTAATAAATGTTATAACTAATAAATGTAATGGAAAATATGTACACCCTACATAAAATATAGGCTAATTAAATAATCCAATCAAGTATGAATACAATTAAACTAGATATAACAGATGAGATTGAAATTAAATGTTGTAAAATAACTAATATGAAAATAACTAAAATTAAATGCAATAATTAGTTGGGCCCCAAGGTGGGAAAATGATGTTGAAGATGTTAAGTATCGAATTGCCACACATTTAAAGTTGTAAGCCTTGATTTGACAGTGTCTGGAGTTTGGAAATTAGTTGTGTTCTTCCCTAGTTGAGGTCTACAACTACCAAAGAAATTTAACATGTGTAATTGAATCTACTCATGGGAATGAATTAAAAGAATCCTTATATTTGAAATTCACTTCCTTCAATCTTTTGATGCTTGAATATGAGTAAGGATTGGTGTTGTTTACAAACACTTCATAGCATCTATTGAATTGCAAGGGTCATGTTTTCCTTAGTAAGATCCCTAGTGACGGACTTTACAACTTATAGCAAAAGATTAAAGGTAGAAAACAAAATATAATTATGCCTAGGATGATGCCACGAGAAGTAATTGAGAATAAATTTTCATTTAAGCTCTTTGAGTTAGATGTTCTTTTCGTGTTCCAATAATCCTTAAGATATCCTAGATGATCTCAAAATGAATGAGTCAATGTCCATAAATATGATAACATAACACAAAAATGTGTGCTAGGTCAGCTCACAACATCTAGTAAAAAGAATTCTATGTGATTTAGTTTGAATTCAACATTTGAAAGTTAAGGGTTTAGATATATGATTGTAGAAATGACGGAAGTCAAGTTCACACTTGTATATCTAAATCCAAATCAATGCATGATAAATATAAGGATCTGATAATCAAATCTCTAGAGATGAGTAATAATGTGATCAACATATGATGATGTAATGATTGAAATGATTGAAATTCACATAAAAATTAGTTACTTGTGTAAAAATTATCATATTAAATATACTCAATCCAAAACTAAAACTGGATAGAAAAGAACAAGGATATGCAAATTTCACCATTACTACTCAGAAGTCTAGAATCATGAATGAACTCGGTATTTTATTCATTTCAAATGAAAATATTCACTAATTGCAGTGCTTTGATATTTAACTCAAGATCGACAAAGGTATACCAAGTATTTCAATGGAATTGAGATAATATAAGAGAAAATATTACAGAACGTCCTTTACTCACAACCCTTTATAGCTTCGGTCACAAATATATAGATCTGAAGACTAAGGTGAGGTGACGTATTAACTGTACAAAATTGTTTTCTTGCATAAGAGTCTCTTGATCAAACTCTTAATTTCATGTTTGATGAAAGGATTTTGACAATACTGACAGACAACATTGTTTATCATTAAATGTAACCCAATTCATGCACAATCTGATTCACATGACTGAGCTGGTCCTGATTGGTCTCTTCCATCAGCCATTGCTCCAGTACGGAAAAAGGAAGGCCGTTGTCAATACTATTAGGAAAGTTGTAAGGTTGACAGAGATGAAGATTGTCAGCAGAAGCTTTGTCATCTCCATATCCCCTAGAAGAACTAAATGGTGATGTCCATGCAAGACTCCCGTTGTCGATAGATCTTAAGCCTTCCGTTTGAGTATCAGAAGATATGGGTAGCGTGTAATATTGAGAACTTTGGCTTTCGCTGCAACTAGAATTAGCACTTGTAGAATTGGGTAGTTTTATTTCATTGGGACTATCTGAAGACCGCTTCCATCCTTCCAGAAGCTTTGAAAAATTCTCAATGCTGGATGCATATGGTGATGATGGATTCAGATTTCTCTGCCTGAACATTGGGTCTGCAGGATTTAGACTGTTTTCATTGCCCTGCAAATCAGAAGATGAATCACAATTCAATGCTTCAAAAAGTGCTTGCTTTGCACGGTGTATGTCAGTATGGAGCTTTGATTCCCATTGACCTTTGGAAGTTGCACTGTGAGAGTTCACATTCACACGAGTGATTTCATTGCCAACTGGTGATTGCAGTTTTTTAAGCCTTTTCTTCAAGTGGGTGTTCCAGTAATTCTTAATGTCATTGTCAGTTCTCTGAGGAAGATATGAGGCTATGGCTGCCCATCTGCAATACACACAACAATAACACTTCATCCACCCCTTTTGGAACATGTAATTTTATGGTTATGCTATCATATCATATGAAAAAAAAAAATGTTTATCTGCTATTATTAGCTGTTCTGGTTCTCAGACATTATTGATAACCTATTCAGAAACTAATATCCACGAGGAACTCGTCATTGATTCAAGGCACAAAGGTCAAAGGTGGGGACAATATAAAGTTTTAACAGTTGTCCATAACAAATCACGAGTCATTGTTGCAAAAAAGAGAGATCATTTTGGGGTGGGCTTAGCATCTTTCAAGCTGGCATAATAAAATGACAAAAATGTAGTAACTATATCAGAGCTGACTGACACACGCGACAATAATAACTGCAAGGCACAGGCAACAATCATAACTTCAACATACTTGCATTATTGTTTGAAAACTCATGATTGAGGACGCCCTAAAATAATTAGGGTTTAAACCCAAGTTACAACAAAGTCAATAAATGGCAAATTCAAAGGCACGATCTTAGACAGACAGTACATGGTATAAAAAGTAAAGTTGTGTATTTTACTTTTACGTTGAATAAAGCCAACTATTACTCAATTATTCCAAGGCTTACAGTAACGCATCACATTGGAAATTGAAGGTGGATTTGAGTAATAATGGAAAATCTAAGCTCAGACCTCAAACAAGAGAATTCTGAGATACATTAATTCAAAATATTGAATCATGTCTCTAGTCTAAGAACATGGGTATGATAAGCACCTGTTACCCAATAGAGCCTGAAGATGAACAATAATCCTATCTTCATGTGAAGTGAAGTTACCACGCCTGATCCCTGGCCTCAAGTAGTTTGTCCATCTCAATCTGCAACTTTTACTACATCGCAGCAAACCTGCAGAGGGTAAAAATCAATACTCAAATCACTGTACAGTCAAAGAACACTTGTGTATTATTCATGGTCTTGTTCTAAGGAGATGGAAAATTATTTCCTTTAAACTTGACTTCCATATGATATTATGGACAATTAAACAGATAAGTAGACTTATGAAAATCAAAGCAAGCTTCAAGAATTGATCTAAAACTAGACACCCAGATGGCAAATCTTCTGATATATGGAAACAAGCATCGATGGGTTTTAGAAATTTGGGTAAAATCCAATCTCATCTCATTCACTTGCCATCATGAATGGCCAGAATTCAACTCCACAATAGAATTACAGACACTGAGGTTAAAACAACGCTCAAACAGAAACAAGAAGAAAAATTATGAGAATGTATATTGGAGTTATTATGTATTTGGAATGAGATGCAAAACATTTCCTTCAACTTGTCTGTTATGCAACAATCCTGGGCACAGTAACTCAAGACCTTTATCTGTCACAACATCCAACTACATAAAATATATAATCAAGGCAATTAAACAAAGTTAAGGGATTTCTACCAACATAAATAATCAATCTTCTCAACAATCAGAGGGTTTTACTATTTCTCCCATTAGCAATCAACCAATTACTCTTCAGAAATATTAAATTGAATACTGATTCAAATAACCCATCTCTCATATGATCTCCAATGGTCCATTTAGCACTCAATGGATCACAAGAAGTGGTGTATAAAATTCATCTCAGCCGAGCTTTAAGGCTATAAAGTTTTGTTGATTGAGCCAGTAGGGATTTTCACCTCACAGTTATCAAACTCCCTCTCCTGCTCAAATGGGTATAACACCCATTGAATTTTCTCCACACAATCAGTTGTCAATTGAATTCAATGGCCACAGCTCAACCCCATCATAACCAAAAACACAGATGACATAAGCCTACAAGATCGCAAAAGAAGAAAAACATACCAGTATGTGCAGGAACCATTCTCCAATTCCCAGGCCCATGCTGCTGAATATAAGACACAAGAACAATATCCTCTTCTGGAGTCCATGGTCCTTTCTTCACCCCAACTTTATCACAGCAAGGAGACCTCCCCATATCTAAAACCCACTTCCCCAACTCCTAACAACACAAATAGAAGCAGGCAAACCAAATAATGAAATCTATGCACACTCTTCCACATATATATACAATCCTCCAACACCACAAGATGCTTCACAAATCCAGCATTTGAACATGTCAATCAAAGACCCAATAGTCTTTTTCCAAGTCGTCGATGCTGAGTGTAATGCCAAGTGGACCAAATTAAGCTCATCACACCTTGCATTAAATTCACCATTGCTAAAGTCAGCTTAAGGGCTCGTACATTTCATTTTCCGCGTAGATTTAATGGTGCGAGGGCCACCGGCAAATTCCACGCTGACAAGCTTTAAATTAAAACTTAACCCTAAAGTCAAAGGCCTCTTTACTGTTCAAATGTGAATGCTATCATGTACCAAGGTTATTACCGCCGTATAGATCCAGAAAAACACTTTCCAAGACCATCGCTATTTCTCGTTAGGACAGACAAATCCAGTTGGTAGAGTGTGGACTTTATCAAATATGATGTGGCGTGAAATACTTCTTTGGACGGCAGAGGACGGCTTAGCGGTGGACGGATGGAGCATTGCAGCTACTCCTCCCGCCTTAATGTTCCTCTGCACATACCACCTCACTTTCTTACACGTGTACCATAAATCTCATTATCTTGAACCTTTTTTTAATTATTTTTCATTGGATCTGGATTTATACTTTATTGCCTCGGGTAAACCAGGAAAGTATAGCCCATCCCCTTACCATCATCACCAATAATTTTGAAACTTCAATGCCAAGCGGCGGGGTTTATTGGAATCTGGGGTCTTCTTCCATTATTCCCTAGCATAGCATAGCATAGGTGTATCGGCATTTCAATTGTTTGTTTTCGTTATGAATGTATTTTCTCACAATGAAGAGACAATGCCTAATTGGGAAGCTTAATGATCTATCCCTGCCATGGGTTGTAAGATAACTTCTTAAATGTTGATGCAGAGATAAGTACGATAGAATACCACATTGTTAAAGAAGAGTCTATTAGGATATTTTATAGAGAATAAATGCTTGCGAATTCACCAATTAAATATAATAAATAGATTATTCTAGAATATATTTTTAAATAAGTATTAAGTCAACGGGCTCTTGAAAAATTGGTGAAGTTGAAAGGTTTTAAATGAGCCTATTAAGTTTTGCTTAGTGCAAAGGCTCTACATCGAGAAAGGGATGAGGTCGGGATCGTGCCCTGGACGAATTTGGTGGAATGGATACTCCTCAATCCTTGGCTCTTAGCCGAAGGGGTTTGACCCAAAAAGGCTTGTGCTCTCGTATCAGGTAGCTACAAATAATTTGTGGATGACCTCTATAAAAATAAATAAATAAATAAACGCTAAAATTAGTAAAAGGATTAGAATATTTAATTTTAAGTTTTAATATATAATATTTACTTAAGATTAGGTGGTTTTTGATGATTTGTCCTTGTAATTTGCATTCAATAGGATTAGGGTATTTAGTTTTCAGTTTTAGTATATAGTTATACTTAAGATTAGGTAGTTTTTGATGATTTGTCCTTGTAATTTGCATTCAATAGGATTAGTGTATTTAGTTTTAAGTTTTAGTATATAATTATACTTAAGATTAGGTGGTTTTTGATGATTTGTCCTTGTAATTTACATTCAATTGGATTAGGGGATTTAGTTTTATGTTTTAGTATATAATTATACTTAAGATTAGGTGGTTTTTGATGATATGTCCTTGTAACTTGCACTCAAAGTTAAAAAGAAGTCTATTAGGATATTGTATAGAAAATAAATGTTTTCAAATCCACCAATTAAATATAATAAATAGATTATTTAGAATTATGAGTAGTGATATTTTAGTGGTTGATATTCGCCAATTGGCTAATAGTTGAAATTTGGGAATCCAAAATTGGCTAATAGTTTGAGCTATAAAATGATGCAATAATCTTCTACCAATGATCATAATATGTTTTCTTTTATACAACACGTTAATGTGTAATATTAAGCATTTCATGCTCAAGTTGATAAATATATGGGTAGTTAGGAGGGGGTCAACTTGGGTTAGGATAAAATTTAAATTTTAGAAATTAGAGGGTCATTTTGTGATGCAAGTTTGATTGAAGGTCAGGTTCATATCACAAATTTTACCTAGGAAAAAGTATGGATACTTTGTAGATAAAAAATAATCACTACGAATGTGTGAAGGTAGGATCAGGTTAATTGTCCACTTTTTATGGAGTAACACTTGAGCTATGTACACTAGTCATTACACTAGAGACAATTTAGTCAAAATCAGTCCAAAATATAGGGACATTATGTTTAAGGCAATTTCACCCTTGTGTTTTTCCTCCACTTCAACTTCATGTGAAGTATTATGAAAATGCATATCAAATTAAACAAAAAATCAACATCAAAGTAAATATTCATACATTAATATAAAATTGATATGGATAAGGATGATGGCTCCATACATGCTCCTTGTAATGAGTGTTCCATGTACAAACGTATAAGCACAAAAAAAATGAGTAGCATTTAACATTCATGAAAATAAGTCACAAACAACAATTACAATGCATTTAGTATATATAAAACTATGTGCAGTGTTTTCAATCTACCAAAATGCAAGAAAATTTAAAAAAAAGACAAAAAAAGAACAACACTCAAGATTGGGCTTAAAGCTGAAACTCAAACATGTAAAGACAATACCAAAATATTTTACCTTGTTTGAGCTTGATGAGTTTGTTTTCCCTTTTGATGTGATTGGATGTGTGCTTCATGTCGATTTCGGCAACATAACAACTTGTATTTTACTTGATTTGGATGCAAAGAAGATGGATTTGGATATGGATGCAAGATGGTGGTGTGAGCTTGAGAGATTTTAGATTGTTGAAGTTTTGTAGAATATAGTTAGAATAATGGGTTGAGAATGCAAAAATGGCTAAGTGTTAAAATCATTTGGCAAGGGATATGGAAATGAACAGTGGAGATTGAAAGAGGATAAGAGATCAAGGATTGAGATCAAAGATTGACCAAAGGAATTAAAAATTCCTTTTTAACGTGCATGGATGGGATAAAAGGAATTTAATATTCCTTGGAGAAAGGGAAGAGGAAGTCCTCACAGGGAGAAAGAAAGGGAATTTTAAATTCCTTGGGGAATGGGAGAGGAATTAAAAATTCCTCCAAGTACCTTGGGCAAATAAAATAGAATTTAAAATTCCATTTGGGGGATGTGGGAAGATTATAATGGAATTATAAGTTCCATTGGGGGTTGACCATGGGTTAGACTAGGCTAATTAATGGATGATTAGAGGAAGGTTAGGTGGCTAAGAGAGATTAGAATCCCACTTGCATTTTATGGAGGATATGACATCTCCCTAATCAATGATTAGGAATGTGCACATCTTCAACCCAAGATTATACAAATTAATTAGGATTAGAGGAAAGTTATGGAGGATGTGACATGAGGGGAATTAAATAAATAGATCTTATTTATTTAAGTTTTGGAGGAAAGGGATAAGTGATGGGAGTAATAATTAAAGGTAATTATTTACTTTAGGCTAGGATTTGAGGAAGATAAAAGAAATAGATCAAGATGAAGGGATAATATCTATAATGAATATTAATTAAATAATAAGATAGTATTTTAACATTAATATAGAGGATATGAAATTGTTTGAATTAGGGATAAATTGACCAAATGAAAGAGGTCAAATTTTAGTGTAGACTACAATTTTCCCTTCTTTGAGATGGTGTTACGAAGTAGCATCATTTGAAAGAAGATTAGAATATAGAACCTAGACAAAAAATGGTTGGATTAGGGAAGATACCCCAATCATTCAAAGGAGTGACTAGGAAGAAATATGATGGGAGTGAATCTATGAAAATTAGGGATTGAGGATGCCCCCTCGAGAGGACATGCAGGTTCAACAGAACGCATGTGTGCTCCCTAAATGGATGAGATGATGTAAGATAAACAAGAAAGATGGTAGAAGATGATGGATAGAAGGGAGGGTGGTAAGATGAAGAGATAATGGATTAGGGAGAGTGATAAGAAAGCAAGAACAAATTGATTAAAGGAAAAATATGATGTTGCCCTAGGCAAGGTACAAGCCAAGAATTATTGATGATGGATGGAGTGTTGTTGATGTAGGAATGATATATCCCAAAAAAACACAAGGATGGGGAAGGATACATCTCAATGATGATAATAATGGAGTGTTGTTGATAAGGGAATGACAAATTTGAAACAACACAAGGATTGTGAAGGATACATCCCAATGATGATGATGGGATCTTTTTTATGAGGGAATGATATATCCCAAAACAACACAAGGATAGGGAAGGATACATCCTGATGATGATGATAAGAGTATTATTGATGAGGGAACAATATATCTCGAAGAAAAATGTAAGGATATGGGAAGGATGAATTCTAATGATGATGATGATTGGATTAAGGTTTGTAGCAAGGCTAGGAATGAGTCCAAATATGCGATTATATGATTTGTGCTAGATTGAACAAATTAGGATTGGAGTGAGATGTGATATGGCTAGAAGTAATAGGATTGATGAAAATGGTGTAGAAGATAGAGAAAAATATTCTTAGAATAAAAAATATATGTTCTCCTAAGAAGATTAAAGAGATGATGAATTTATGAAGATAGAAGAAGTGGAGGGATGAAAACATATAGGATATAGATAGATGAGGGAGAGTGATAAAGGATGAACGAGTGAGAAATATGTAAGGTGTGCATATGAGAAGATGGATTGGGAGTGTCGCATCAAAATTTCCATGTAGTGAGCACTTAATTTGACATAGCATGAGATACTATGCACCAAGGTATGAAGAACCAAGGTGATTGTGTATCACATGCATAGGACTGATGCAACAAACAAAAGGTTAGTCCAACATCCCAAAGTCATAGGGGCTTTGGTAGGGCTAGTGTTGGAAAACCACAAACACAAAGGATGCCCCAACATAACACAAGACCACAAGGATCTTAGCAGGTACTACGTGGGACAACTAAGAAAGCATGATTACACTAAAAACCAAGATATGCCTCTATGTCTACCAATCAAAGCACACCATGATATGATGGATCATGGAGACCTTGAGTAGGTATGATAGGAAGATCAAAAGATAAACACAATGCAAAAACATTAAAAGATCACAATAAATTTCAAATATCCTTTTCCATAGGACCAATAAATGGATGAGGTTGATGCAATCTGATATGAGGAAGGATACATCCTACTAAGACCAAGGATAGATGGGGGTAGATTTTTTGATCGACATGACTCAGGATACTCAAAATGGATTGAACCTCATGGTACCAATGGATTTTTTTGTTAGGAACTAGATGAATAGGGACACTCTTGATGGCACGACACAAAACCAAGACACACCCTAAGGATAGACCTAAGGTCTTGGGGGTTGATCAAATATCAGCCTTGCCTACATGAAATCGTAGAGACCTTATAGTTTGATAAAAGATTGATGATCAACGATGGATAAAGTGGAAAAAAGAGAATGAAGACTCAAATGGATGGAAAAAATCCTCGAGGGATCATCGATGATGGCCTTGCCTAGGTGAAAGCACAGAGGTGATGTAGTTTGATAAAAGACCAACAACAAACAATGGATAAGGGATGATGAGATGATCATGATAAGTAGATACAATAATTATGAGACAAGATAGACCATGCAGATAGGAGGATGGTGATTTCATGAAGCTCAAGAATGGGATAGTTATGCAAATCATCAAAAGATGAATTGGGAGGATAATATGATGGATAAATAAGTGATGGAAAGTGATAGGAGATTAGAAAGATGTGTGAAAGAGGTGAGAGTGATGACAGTGAGATAGATAGAATTAGGTTGCGGGTACAAGCAAGAAGATGAGTCCATGAAACATGGATGTTTTTGCCTTAGGCAAAAAAAATGAAATCGACTTCCAAAAAATAGGATCCCGATTTTCATAAATGGGATCTTGATTTTTTTAAAACGGGATCCCATTTAGGTTTGGGATCTCGAGCCTAAATTCAAAATGGGATCCCATTTTTAAAAAATTGGGATCATTTTTGTAATAGGATCTCGACCAACGCATGCAAAATAGGATCCCGATGATTAAAAAATTAGATCCTGATTTGTAAAAAGCAAGATCCCATTTTTTAATAATCAAGATCCCGTTTTGAGATGGTATTTTTGTTTTTTTTAAATCTCATTTCATTCTGCAACACGGGATCCCGAATTTGTTTGGTGGACATCCATAGTTGAACGAACTCCAGGTATGCCACCATCACAAAAAAAAAAACTTTTTTAAATTTATTTTTAATACAATAATGTGCGTGTGTGTGTGTTTTTATTCAATTTATTTACTATTTTTTGCATTTTATTTCTCTGTAAGGTATAAATGAGTATTTATAGAATTAGATGAAAAAATGCAATGAACCCTTGACAAAATTGAATAGAAAGCAAAAAATAAACCTAAACTAAACTTGGAAACAAAAAAAATTACATTTGAAACCCAAATTGTTGAATCAAACCAAAAAAAATTATTGTTGAAAACCTAATTGAACTTGGAAAAAAAAAGAGTTATTGACAAAATCGTAAATTGAAATGAAATTAAAAAAATTGCATTTGAATTTAATCCTAATTGTTTTTCTAAACCCTAAGTTCAAATCAAACAAAAAAAATTAGATTTGAAAACCCTAGTTTCAAATCAAACAAAAAAATTGCATTAAAAACCCTATATTGAATTCAATAATTTTTTTTTGCTAAAACCCTAAATTGAAATCAAAGAAATCATTTTGCATTTGAAAACCCTGATATCGAGTTGAAGAATATTTGATAATGGAAAAAAATTATTTACATTGCTTAAATGTTTTAAATTTTGTTTGCATTGTATGGAGAATTTACAATTTGTTAAACTTTACTTTCAATGTTAAATTATAATTAGATGAGAAAACAATATGTTAAAGAGTAGTTACAATTCATAAATTATCAATATTTGTTTGTAATTTTAGTTAGTAAATTCGTAAATCCAAGTGTACAATCCATTTTCAATTGTCACTTGATTAGATAATATTTTCATTTATTTCTATTTTATGTTTTGATCTATCTTAGTCATGTCTTGTTTCCATTTATTGTTTGCATGTGTTGTCTCTTGTGTTTTGACAATCTTAACTCTCATTCTAGTCAATTCATTGTTAATTAGGCTTCTAGTTTCTAGTCTAAAATCTCAATTTGCACTAGTCACCTAGACACTAAAAGAATCTAAATATTTTTCTTATCTAACTTTTTTTGTAGGTTCTTTCAATTCCAAACAATCAAAAATAAAATAAGATAATTCAACATTAAAACTAATTTTATTATACATTTTATATCATAAAACTCATTTAAGTGGGAACTATTAATGAGAAAAATGTTAAATAAAATAATCTTATATTCAAAATTAATAAAATATCAAGTTAAAATATAAATCAAACTCAATCTTAATAATACATAATTATGTGTTTCTATTACATAAATACTCAATCTATTCATAAAATAAAAAATTATTCATAAATTAGTCAGTCTATTACTAAACCGATGTCTTTAGGGGTCAGGTAATATGACATTTATTAAGGGGATCAAATAAGTTATGAAAATTTGGTGAAGTTGCCGAAGGCAACCAAATTTAACAATTTAATAAGATTACATGCAAGATTATAATATGAATGAGATTTCATGATCTAGGTTGGTCAGTTGAAACAAGAGATATCTTAATCAACTATTCCACAAGAAAATGTTGTTCACTATCTTGCAAGTCCATTATTCGAAGGGCCATCCAAACTTCACGCCAAGTTCTCTAAACCCTAAACTCTAAACTCTAAACCCTGAACCCTAAAGCATTCATTTTATCCTAGGACCTTAAAATGAAATTTGGTTGCCTTAGGAAACTCCACCAAATTGTATTCCCTTAAGCCATTTCATTTTTTCCTAGGACCTTACTACATAGATCCCCTCAAAATCCATCCTATTACCCTAAACTCTAAAATATAAACCCTAAAGCCATCAGTTTTTCCTAGGCCCTTAATGAAATTTGGTTGCCTTGGGAAACTTCACCAAATTTTATTCACTAAAGCCATGTCATTTTGTCCTAGGATCTCAGTAGACATAGATCTCCTTAATTCATCCTATCACCCTAGATCATAAACCAATGTCTTAAGGGTTCCTAATATGACATTTCTTAAGGGGGTCAAATAAGTTTTGAAATTTTGGTGAAGTTTCCCAAGGCAACCAAATTTAACAATTTAATAAGATTACATTCAAGATTACAATACGAATGAGATTTCATGATCTAGGTTGGTCAGTCGAAACAAGATCTATCTCAATCAATTGGTCCACAAGAAAATGTTGTTCACTAAATTGCAAGTCCATTATTCTAAGGGTTGGGTCCAAACATCACCCTAAGTTCCCTAAACCCTAAACCCTAAACACTTAAGCATTCATTTTATCCTAAGACCTTAAAATGAAATTTGGTTGCCTTATGAAAATCCACCAAATTTCATTCCCTTAAGCATGTCCTTTTGTCCTAGGACCTTACTACATAGATCCCTTTAAGTCATCCTATTACCATAAACCCTAAACTCTAAACTCTAAACCCTAAACCCTAAAGCCATCATTTTTTCCTAGGTCCTTAATGAAATTTGGTTTCCTTGGGAAACTTCACCAAATTTTATTCACTTGATCCATGTCATTTTTTCCTAGGACCTCACTAGACATAGATCCCCTTAAGCCATCCTATCACCCTAAACCATAAACTGGTGTCTTAAGGGGTCCTAATATGACATTTCTTAAGGGGGATCAAATAAGTTCTAAAAATTTGGTGAAGTTTCCCAAGGCAACAAAATTTACCAATAATATAAGATTGTGCAATATTATAATATGAATGAGATTTCATGATCTAGGTTGATCAATTTACGGTTTAGGGTGATAGGATGGCTAAAGGGGATCTATCTCTAGTAAGGTCCTAGGACAAAATGACATGGCTCAAGTGAATAAAATTTGGTGAAGTTACCTAGGACCTTAATGAAATTTGGTTTCCTTGGGAATCTTCACCATATTTTATCCACTTAAGCCATGTCATTTTGTACTAGGACCTTACTACATAGATCCCCTTAAGCCATACTTCAAGATGTCTTAATGAGGATCAAATAAGTTTTGAAAATTTGGTGAAGTTGCCCAAGGCAACCAAATTTAACAATAATATTTAAGATCGTGCAAGATTATAATATGAATGAGATTTCATGATCTAGGTTGATTGATTTACAGTTTAGGGTGATAGGATGGCTTAAGGGGGTCTATCTCTAGTAAGGTCATAAGACAAAATGACATGGCTCTAGTGAATAAAATTTGGTGAAGTTTCCTAGGACCTTAATGAAATTTGGTTGCCTTGGGAGTCTTCACCAAAAATTTTTTCACTTAAGCCATGTCATTTTGTACTAGGACCTTACTACATAGATCCCCTTAAGCCATCCTATTACCCTAAAAACTAAATCCTAAACTCTAAAGCATTCACAACTTGTTCTATATTAATTTAGTTAATTGATTTTTCATTCAAGTAATATGCCTTAGACATAGATGAGGCTTACACATTTTATCATTTATTTTCAATTAGGCCATTTATATTGAATGGTTTAAAGGTATTTCCTAAACATGTATCATACATTTTGAAATTACAAATCTAGTGCAGGTTCACTTATATCTTAGAGATCACATGGATCGATTCAATAATATTCGTAATCCACCTCCACGCCATCCATCTCCACCACATTCACCTCCACCTCCACCCACTCCACCTCATAAAACCCACCTCCACCACCTGAAATTGATGGTGCTCACTTGCAAGCACGAATCAATGCAAATGTTAAAACCATCCAAGATCAAATCAACATTACTCAAAATGAAGAATGTATCACACCACCTATGAGGATGTTTGCATCTAGGATGCAAACCATTGTTGATGTTGTTAGGGCTATGGATGGGATCTTAGATGATCATTGAAAATGGCTAGAGGAGAGAACTTCTGATTCTGAGAAGGAAAACACAAATAAATGAAGAGATGCAATTGAGAGCCACAACAATTTCTAAATTAAGATAATGATCTTATAGTTATGAATTTATTAATTTGGTTCAATGGATATTTTGGTTGATGAATTTATTATTTTGGTTCGATGGATATTTTTAGTGATGTGAATTTATGGTTTTGGTTCCAGATGGATATTTTTAGTGACATGAATTTATGAATTTGGTGAAATTTATGAACTTATAATGATGAATTTATAATAGTATATATTAAATATGACTATCTACTAGATCATGATTTCTCCTATTGGAAAAATTTAATATATATATATATGTGTGTGTGTGTGTGTGTGTGAGTGTGAGTGTGTTAGACATAAAATGATATTTTTTTGAATGTTTCAAGTTTATTTTTTAGTATGTACATGTATTAAAATTGTATAGTTCTAGATCTTAAATTTTGAAAGTTGTATGTATGTATATAGTTTAGTTGAATGATGTGTGCATGCAAATTATGCATCATATTTTTTTATTTTAAATGTATGTACATGTTAAATTTTGAATTTTGTATGCACATGCTCAAGTTCAATCAATGCATATGTACTTGTAATTTTTTAAGTTTGATGTATGCATGCAAATTATGCATCACATTTTTTATTTTAAATGTATGCACATGTTAAATTTTGAATTTTGTATGCACATGCTCAAGTTCAATCAATGTATATGTTATTGTAATTTTGTAATTTTGTATAATTTAATGCAGGTGCACTTATATCTGATATCATGGATCAATTTAACATTGATGATATCCTCAATCCACCACCTCAGCCACCTCCACCTCCCCCTCAACCTAATATCCCACCTCCAACACCATTGCATTTGATGAGGCTCGCTTGCGAGAACACATAAATGATCAAGTTGCATCCATTTAGAATCAAATCAATGCTATGTAGAATCAAGCATTGATTCCTCCACACATTAGATGTTTTGCATCTGTGATGAAAATTTTTGTGGATGCCATTAGGATGATTGATTCTGGTCTAGATAGGCATTGACGAGAGAGAGAGCATATGCAACAATTTTATGTAGACGGTCTCTCCTATAAATAAATTTTAGACCTTAAAATAACAAAAGCCCACCTATCCCCTTACTTTCTCGACCTTGTTTCTCGGCAACCCATTCCTCCCAATAAATCTAGAATATCCATGAGGTGGTGTATACATCCATAAATGAGTGCACATTTTTGGGATCGATGGTATATGGTTTCTGACAGTCCACCACACACTAATTGGGAGGTCCCATTGTATTTTTTGAGGAAATTATATGTAGAGTTTTTTATGGGGAAAAAGCCCAATTATTTTGATTATAAATCATTTCAAGGTGTTGGTGGCGGCATGCCATAACAAAAGTTAGGGGCAAGGGTTGATCCCCAATGCCCTGTGTCTGTGCAACCCCTTACTTTTTCTCCTGGTCCTCCCATTCCCTCACCTGTGAATCAACGTGTGATGGTATCGACATTAGGATCTCAGTGTACACTCGCAGGATACCTTGATCAACATGCTTCTGCGATAGCGAGTAGGGAGCATAGAGACGGTGATGATGGAGGAGTGTTTTATGGAGTTGGTCCGAGTACCACTCTAGGAGTGTCGAGGGTCCCACATGTATGTACTAGTTGTCATCAATTATTCTATGGAACCGATCAGGCCACACCCAGTTTGGGTGGACATGGAGATTCTGGTGGTTCATCTGGTTGCTTCAGTTCATTTGTAGAATTTCTTACAACAGACCATCACCCTAAGGACACTATGACACAGGTATATAAATATGCATCTACATGTTGATTTTATAATAATTTTAATGAATACATATCAAAGAGGTTTGCAATACATTTTAACAATCAAACTGTTTGGTATACAAATAACACTAACGATGGGGAAATCATCCGCTCCGCGAGTACATACATCGAGACCAGTCCTATTCAGCAACCCTTTTGGGGTATTTTAATTTCAATTTTTTAAATTATGTATGAAATTATTTTTTACTTGAGTTTTAAATTTATAATTGAATCATGAAAATATGTTTAAAATATTTATGTTGGTTTAGGGGAGTCAATCGGCTTCCACGTTGATTCCACCCGAGGGATTGTTGAGCACTCCTCCACTATCAGGCATCGTAGATTAGGGGTAGCTACATTTATATTGTAAATTGTTTAACTTACATTAATATACTTACAATTATGAATTTTGAATTCACTATAAATATCAAATGTGCATGCACACTTGTAAATATTATAAGCATTAAAAATGTCTACATGTATGTCTAGATTGATACAACAATGAGAATGGGCATCAGACAAACATTAGATGTTGCGGCTACTCGTGAGGCCTTTGATTTTCAAGTTGTTTAAAAACAATTCAACATAAAATGTGCATTTACTTGAATATATATATTTTAACCTAATTCAAGTATACACATGCTTTAAATTTGATTTTGTAGGAATTTGTTAGTGTTACTTTCTACCATGACCCAGTTATGATTACACCTCTAGGAGGACATGCAGAGCAGGCTACATATATCATGATAATTTACAAATTTAATTATATATTTAAATTCAATTACAAATTATATATTCTAAATAACTTTAATTTTAAATTTTAAATTGAATATATATATATATATAATATGAGCTAATACATGTTTTAAATTATTTTTCTTTTATCTAGCAGGAGACACATCTTGTAGTTGAGCATGTACAAACAGGTCCTGGAGAAGAGGATGCACAACCTCAGAATATAGTACAATTAAAATATGATAAATTATAAATTAAATTGAATTAAATCATTTTTAACTATAGACTTACATCTAATTTAAACTTTCTTTTTCTTGGTTATGTAGATTGATTCAAAGAATTTAGAGGTTGGTTCAAGTGCACCAGAGCATCCAGACCTAGATATGATGGTAATTTAATTTTATGATGAATTATAAATTAAATTGTCATTAAATCATTTTCATCGTCTTGTATCTGATTTCATCTTTCTCTTGTACATAGTGTTTCGGGTCATCCATGTAGTCCGTACGAGGTGAAGAGGTCTCTTGATTATAGAGACAATAGTATGACCTAAACATGATTTTATGGGCTATATTTTATTATTTCATGGACTACATATTTGGTTTCTCATGTACCATGTTGGAATTTATTTCATGGGTCGAGTACATTGTTGGACTTTATTTCATGCACTTAATATATTGGTTTCATGCACTTAATATATTGTAAATGATGGACTTTATTATTGTTCAATTTTAATTTACACATGTACATCTATGCATTTATGTTCATAGTCAAGACATTAGTACATAGGAAATTAATGTGAAATTAAAGTTGACATTAATAGGACATTTTATTATTTGTACTTTACAAATTTAGTGATCCATGTACATGATATACATGATATGTACATTAAATAATTAACAATAATTAGTCAATGAACTTATTCAATTCATGTACTAATGGGATGTCTTAAGGGGTCCTGATAGGATGTCTTAAGGGGTCCTAATAGGATGTCTTAAGGGGTCATAATACACATGTTACATCTAATCAAATAAGAAAAAAATCATAATCTACAAACAAAAGCAATCCGTTTATATACCAAAAATGATGAAATTTTAAGAAATAAACAATAACATACAAGATTAGAGAACAAAAGAATTAATAAATTTGATAAACTAAACATAATTTATAGGTTGTCTTAAGGGGATGTCTTAAGGAGTCCTAATACGACATCTTAAGGAGATCAAAGAAGAGTATAATATAAGACAATCAATGTGGTCTACATGATGTAGAATTTTCTTAAAAACTAAAAGATATATTACTCCATCAACCATTTTGTTGGATTTTAATCAAGCATGTTTATGTTCATGTATATCTAGTTCAAGAATAAGTCCATAGTGATAGGGTAGTAGATATTTCTCACTTGGTACTAATTATTTATCCCTTCTTTCTATGATGAATAGTGCTCTAGATTTATCTTAACAATTAAATGATGAAATGAAACACCTAAAAATATATTTAAAAACATTCCATAATAGAACTTTATCTAAGTGAATATTTGTTACGAAAATTCATAAGTTCAATGAATTTGTATTAACTTCCCGAAATAGATCAATTTAGATAAATTAATTGAAAGCATATTCTAGAATAAATCTATATGGGTTAATGGTTTAGGGAACTCATCTCCTATGCTTTAGGTCCTATGGTTTATTTTTTTTAGGGTTCATGAGATGCTTAGAATAACAAATCTATATAGGTTAATGGTTTAGGGCTCATCTCCTAGGCTTTAGGTCCTATGGTTTATGGTTTAGGGTTTCTAGGGTTTTTTAGGGTTCATCTCCTAGGCATTAGGTCCTATAGTTTAGATCTCATATCATAGGCTTTAGGTCCTATGGTTTATGGTTTAGGGTTTCTATAAACTAAACACAAATACCAATGAAAAAATGCAATGAGTTTTGCCAAAAATGTTGTTATATATGTATACACCACATTTCCTAGTTCTTTTAGAACATTAAATTAAAGAACTTAATTATCCAAAAATAGGCTAAAATTCTGAAATTAAATCATGTAGTCCCATATTTACAAATCATGCAAAGTGTTAGAGAAAACTTAAGAACATAAAAGTCCTCTTGACCTCATGTTCCACAAAAACACTAATTTATAAGCTATCAAAACAAATAATAGCTCATCACACACTAATTTATAAGCTATCAAAACAAATAATAGCGTCGAACATTAATTTATAAGCTGTCAAAACAAATAATAGCATCCAACACTACTTTATACGTTGTCTTAAGGGGATGTCTTAAGGGGTATGTACAAACAAAAGCAATCTTTTTATATACCACAAATGATGAAATTTTAAGAAATAAACAATACCATACAAGATTAGAGAACAAAACCATTAATAAATTCTATAAACAATAGCATCCAACACTAATTTATAAGCTATCAAAACAAATAATAGCATCTAATACTAATTTATAAGCTGTCAAAACAAACAATAACATCCAACACTAATTTATAGGTTGTCTTAAGGGGATGTCTTAAGGGGTATGTACATGTATTTTTAATTTGTACAAAATGTTTAATTGTGTAAGTATGTATGTACATATATGTCATCTCAAAACAATTATTACAAAATTTGGATATGCAATCTCAAGAACATCTCAAACTTGTGCCCAAAATGTAGTAGGTCTTCACGCCACCTGATATAAAAAAGGTACAAGCAATATCAATGAAATCATAAAAACATACATATTTTAATTTATATAAAACTATCTATATGTACACAAATCAAGCACCTACATTTAAAATTATTCCACACATGTGTGTAGGTTGAATCTAGGCATCCTCTCCTTTTTGTTTCAAAGTATGATCTATCAGTGCAATGATGGCTTAAGGATACAAAAAGGGATAATAAATCAATTTTAACTATTAATGTACAAGAAATATCAATATATAGTTAAAAAATTTATTTAAATATAATTTAACTAAAAATTACCTATTTTTACCAAGTATTCCATGTCGTCTAGGTTGAATCTGCATGGACTAGATCCTTTTGTGATTATGGCTTAAGGATATATAGAAGGATAATTTAAATCAATTTCAACTAATAACACACTTGAACAATATCGAAACATGTATTTAATCTATTTAAAAGGACAATATAAAACTAAAACTATATTTACCTGTATTTACTTATTTCATTGTACCATTTGCATCCTCTATTTTTTGCAATGCATCTATGATTGTCTCATGCTCTTCCATAGAAATTATCCATAACACTTTATTTGTAGGTCTTCCATGATACCGATCTAGTTTTATATTTGTTGCCACCACCAAATGTGAATAGTGTATAATATTTTTATGTGTTTCATAATCTTCGAATGCAGGTAGACCATTCTTCCTTTTCAGGTATTTTCGTAGCCAAGTTCCAACAAGCACCACTGATCCTATTGGAAAACATGAAAAACATCATCAAATAAGTTCTCAAAATTTTCTTAAGGGGATGTCTTAAGGGGATCACCATACTTGTTCGATAATGATAGCCATCATAATATTCTTAAGGTGTTATTAACTTATGTTTAGTCTCCACACAATGATCCAACCAATATTATGTTTCCTCTTCATTCCCCTCAGGTGCAACAACAACATACACATGTCTTGCAAACAAAATTTGATTTAATAACTTGCACATATACATATAAACAATTTAGTATTACAAAATAACTTAATAAAGTGAAATAAGTTGAATTAAATTACCTTCTTGTACAAGGTCTGAAACACGGTCATAGTATTTAGATGCAAACACTTGATCATTTTCTTCAATAGTTCTTTCATATTTATTGTGTGCTTGTGTAGGTGTCAACGATATTTTCTCCCTCTATTCAACCCATTATGTATTTTCACATGCTCCCCAATCTCTTGAGATACAAAACTAACAAAAACATGCAAGCTCCCTTGTCTAGATAGTCCATGTGATTTTTTTCAAACTCCTAATTGAATGCCATTTAGTAGATCCATTGATTGTCTCACAGTCAACTCTAGGTACAATGTTCTCTTCTTCAACCAACCAAAAGAATTGATGAAATATAGAGTACTCACTCGAACCAGGTGTAGATAAACTTGTATTGCACCAATCCACAATGCCACGTGCATCTTTAAATTTTAATGCATCGTCAAATTTTGATTTTTCTATAGCAATAATTCTTTTGACACATGCACCAACTACATCATGCTCTCCTTTACCATGCCCAACTTAAAAACAACTCCATATATGTTGGACATTAAGTGCCTTGTGAACCCTACATAGCCAATAGAAAATTCGAGCATTATTGAACTGCTTTGTACAATTATCTGACCATATGAGCTGTTTTTTCATCTAGATTCCTCTCTCTTAAATTTCTATAAAATATACTGAAACAATATTGAACAAAATCTGACGAGTGTAATGGTTGCCACTCAAATAAAAATCATACTCCCTCAAAAATTTTATATCATCCTCAGTACTATCATCCACATGCTTATAAACAATATGGAGAAACATAGCTACTTGCACTGAATTATAATAGTGTGATTGAATTTCCTCTTGCAGAGCTAGAATATAATTTTCCGCAAAATAAACCACTAAAAGTATACTACCAATTGGGAATTTGTTTCTACATGTGCAAAATTATCCATCAAGCCATCGAGCATGTTGAGAATGCATAGAATTTTTTGGTATAATATTATTCTTAAATTCTAATATGAATGCATGTGCAGTAACATTTTCTGTAACTAAATCACAAAGCTTTCTAGATTTTCCATCTTTTAGAGAATAATTAACATTCTTAAATATTTTAACATCAACTAATTGTTTTCCAAAATAATTATCAACACTTTCATTCATGCAAACTCTGAAGAATGAAAGATTTCCACAACTACTACATTGTCTAGAAATACAAGAACTTGAATAAAATAATTTTTCATTAGATCTTTCACAAAATAAACTTGATATAAACTCCCTTACTATTTTAGGTGGCATATTGATACCATATTCCTACATAATCATGTTAGTATGCAAAGTACAATGTATATATCAAAAAACATAATAAAAACAACGAAATTGAATATGTGTTTTACAACAAGATATTCATTCTTTATTAATTTTTATATACCATGGTTTACATTTTTCAAAAGACCTTTGGCTTATTTTAATATTACCAGGTAACACTAAATCACCACAATTTTTTTATAAAATTTAGTTTGTGTTGTATCTAATAGGTGTTTTGGATGAGGATCATGAACTTTGGACCCCACCCTTAATTTTAAAACATCTCTAGCATTAGATCATAACCTAGTCTTATCATGCCAATATTTTCCAATCAAAGATTTAATTTCAACATTCAATTTCATATCAGATCTCAAGAGTCAACCACTAAAACTCCAGCATTGGCTGATAGGATCATTTTCTATACTTTCTCTTCTTTTTGACACTCTTAGCAATGTTTTAGGATGTATTTTTAAAACTTCACTAATATTGCTTACCATTCTTTTATTCAAAGTTGATTTATTAACTATAGCAATTGTTATAGCTCTTCTTGTTGCATTCCTATCTTTAGACCCACTATTTTTTCCAATAGATTGAATGGCACTAGAAATACTAGACATAGCATGTTTTACTGATTGATCCTTTCTTCTTTGTTTAACAAAAATGCCTAACTTTTTCATTATTTTTCTCATTTTTCACATTCTCGTTAATTGCATCATTAGTTTACATTGAACTAAAATATTTTTACAATAAAACAAATTGATTGTATAATCTATTAGCATGTGTTCTTATTTGTCTCTCAAAAATTTTACCAGGAAAATTATCCAAAAAATCACTTTCAATTTAAAAAAAATATATATTCAAAACTATCTTCATTTTCATTTTCATTCTCATTTTCATTCTCATTCTCATCTTCATTTTTATTTTCATTTTCAATTTTAATTAAATTATTTTCATTTTCATTTTCAACAACAAAACAATTTTCATTTTCATTTTCAATAAAAGTATTATCATTTTCATTTTCATCAAGAGGATTTTCATTTTTATTTTTCACAACAAAACGGTTTTCATTTTCATTTTCAACAAAAAATTGACTCAAATCTTTAACTCTACGAATATTATCAATATCAACATTGTAATATCCATCCTCTTGTAAATCGCTAATAAACACCATTTCCATGAGGCTCAAAGGTGGATTTGAAGACGTACCTAGAATTGTGCCTACTGAAACATTCTCCATAGCATTGGAAGGGATATTTGAATACATACCAGGAGTAGTTTGTATATTCATATTAGTTTCCACATTCACTTCTTGCAAGTTTGCATCATCTACATCTATGGTCTCCTCAATGTTTTAATCTTCAATAGTTGTGGAATTGGATGCTTCACCATCATTTATTGATCAAATTCTCATTCTTCTTTCTCTTTCTCTTTCTCTTTGTTTCTCCTTCTCTCTCTTTTCTTGAATTTCTTCAGGGGTCAATACCTTCCTATCTTTCCTCTTATTCCGACATTGTGATCCCATGATTGATTTTTTTTGAGGTATACACAAATGAATGTGAAAAAATTGAGAGTCTTTCTTCAACTTGTTCCTCCTTTAAACAAGTACCAATTGTTTGAATAAAACTCCTCTTCCTCCTTCAAATAAGTAGCAATTGAACAAATTTCATCTTCCTCTTTCAAATAAGTAACAATTGAACAAGAATCCTCTCCCTTCTTCAAACAAGTATCAATTAAACAAAATTAATCTTCATCCTTTAAACAAGTAGCAATTGATCAAAATTTGTCTTCCTCTTGCAAACAAGTAGCTCAATTAAACAAAATTTCACATCCTCTTTTGAAAAATTTATAGGAATTCAACAAAATTACTCTTCCTTCTTTAAACAAGTAGCTTAATTACACAAAAAAATTCATCCCTCTTTGAAAGCAAATAAGAATTCAATTTTTTTTATCTTCATCCTTTCAAAACAAATAGCAATTCAACAAAAAAATTCTTCCTCCTTGAAACAAATAGAAATTCAACAAAATTATTTTCTCACAATGTCCCAATGATGCCTCCTTTCAAAATTTAAAAAAAACCAACTTGAAGAGCTTCAACAAGAATTTTTTTTATAGAAAATAGGTAATATGTTGTAATCGGCCGTACAAAATGATTCTCAGAACCGATATACCCCTTTTTGATAGTAAATTTAAAAATAATGGTAAAAAAGAACTCAGGATCCTGTTTAATAAACAGGATCCCAAGTTAAATAAATCGGGATCTTGTTTATTAAACGGGATCCTGTTTCATTTTCCAACAACCCCACCATTTAATTTTCAATGGGTGAATTATAAACGAGATCTTGTTTACTAATTAGGATCCCATTTTTTAAAATTTCAAATTTAGACTGGGTTTTTTCTTTGTTAACAGGTTTGGGAAATGGTTTGGGGATCCAAACCTAAGCTCTAGACTTGGTTTGACCTGCAAGTTGAAGGTCCTAGCAATTTTACAAAAAAAATACTGACTTTGTGCATACGTTTGAAGGATATCTTTGCAGAATTTCTTGAAAAAATTAAAACCCATTATAGATTTGATAGTGTAGATTCGTGTAGATTCCAAATATGTATTTTTTTTATAATTGGATTATTTCTTTATTTTTCATTTAATTTATGATTAAACGGGTCCATAAACTTGAATTATCAATGATTTTTAGCATTTTAATAACTTTTTATCAATATAACATTTTTATGAACGGATTGCACGAAAGCGTACTTTAGACAATTATTTTTAGTTTAAAAAAAAAAATTCAAAAAATCATAAGTTTAGGTCATCTTATGCATGACGTACATGATAATTTTTTAAAACACCAAATATGGCCGGTAAAAAAGCAACAAAAAAAAAATTCAATAAAAAATTACAAAAAAATATGGAAAGCGTGCTTTAGTGAGTTACAAATACTCTCCCAAAAGGATTTAGAAAAATATGATTATTTAGGTCAAAATATGATGATGTACATGTGCATGGTATGGTAAAATAAAATGACTTTTAAACAATGGTTTTTAGAAACGTCTATTGAAAGCCATTTTGTATCATCTAGGTATTGAAATAAATTACATATTTGGAAACTAGACTTCGAGTACTACATTTTATTATTAGTGACTATTTTCAAAATTACATCTCTAAGTGCTTAAAATTTTAAGGTCAAATGTGTCGAAGTCTGAAAATTAGGGAAAACACTTCCACTAAATGGCCAAAAAGTGGGCCCAACTTCTTGCCAACACCCTTTCATGGGGGTATCCTATAGCTAGATACCAATGACAAGGGACTAGGGGATAGAAGGATGATATTGTGGGATAGATAGAATGGAGAGATAAAGATTTGACTATGGAAAGATGATCAAAAGCATGTAGAGGATGCATGAGGATTTGGAGATGAAATGGGGGATAGGGTGAATGGATAGGAAAATAAGGATGGGGAGATGGAATGGATTTTTTGGATGGATGGATGGGAAGATGGAAAAAGATTAGTTGATTTATGGATGGGAAGATAATTTTGGTATGTGGTGACTAATCATGCTATATTGTACACTCTTCATGTATCATCGTTGGGGTTCGGGGCTGGGCCAAGCCTTGAGCAAGGGTTTATGGGCGGAAGCCCCCAAAAAGTGAGGGTTTAGGGGCGACAACTCCCGAGATTTTTTTTTTTCACCTTTGTTTTGTCACAAAAAAAAAACCAACTTTGTAAAACCCTAATTTCTAGAAGCTTCTAAAAGCTTGTTATAAGCAGTTGGGATGAGGAGTTGTAGCATGACATTATTCACGAGATTGTAATATGTTTTGCACTAGATAATAAAATCATTGGATGGCTGCAGTTTTGTGGATGTAGCCCGGATTGGGTGAACCATGTTAAATTCTCTATGTTGTCTTGTTTCTACTATAATTTTTTGTGTGTTTTATTTCTCCGTTTTATTGATCAAATATGCATTTAACTTGTTAGATATCTACCTTCTAACCCTAATAGATAAGGATGGGAATATGGAAAATGATTTTTGGGTGGATGGAAGGAAAGATGAGGATTTGGAAGATGGAAGGGATTTTTAGATGGATGGATGGGAAGATGAGGATTTGGAAGATGGAAGGGAATACTGGATGGATGGATGGATGGGAAGATAAGGATGAGAATATGGAAAAAAGGATTAGTGGAAGGATGGATGGGAAGGTGACAATAGTGATATGGAAGGGATGATAGGATGGATGAATGTTGTCTCTAATGAATATTTCACAAAGAAGGAGATTCCCCACTCTAGATATGTTATGTATGATGAGGCAAGAGGGATGAAAGATAGGAGGATGGGTGAATAAGGGAGTGAGATGGATATGGATATGATGTATGGATAAGGAAGGGAGATGGATGGTAGAATGGAAAGTGTATAAGGAATAAGATAGTATGGATAGAGAGGATGTATTCCAAGATGGGTCCAACACATTTATAAATATTTTCCCTATCTATGTCAAGATCACAAGGGAAGATGGAGGAATTGGGTGGATAAGATATGATAGGTAGGATGAGCATGGTAGGCTGGATGAAGGAGATGGAGGATGATGTGCTAAAAATGAAGTTTCCCCTAGCTATAGAGAGAAAATGGATGGGGGATTTACACACGATTCTTGTTGCTAGGTTTTCATCATGGTACTTATCCAAGGTGCTTGTTTTCCAAGTTTTCACCATTTGAAAAATTATTTCTCTTTACTTTATTTTTTGGAAACTATGTGGATGGACATGGATGAGGATAGGGATGTGGATAAATATATTTGGGAAGACATGTGAGAATGGGATAAATGAAGGACTCAAGCATCAAGTTCCATATGAGGTAATAAGAGCCCATGTTTGAAGTGATCACTAGAATTTGGTACAAATGGATTATGCAAGAGAATGGATTAAAGAGATTTGATGAGGAGATATGTGGGATAATGGATGGGGTGTTGGAAAGTTCATGGATTGAATGATGGGGTGGATGTGTGATGGGGGAATGTTTGTAGGACCAACATTGGCATATATGGTGGGGGATGTGAAATGATAGGAGGATTAATGGATGGAGAATGTGGGGATAATGGAGGAGTTGGTATAGTGAATTTTGGGACATAAGGATCCAAAATAGATTTAGGAGATGGAGGATGTGAATGATTAGCTTTTGGATTAGCAACATTGGATGTTATGGATTTTTCATTTGAAGGAATTGCATATTTTTTCTTTGGGATCCACATGGTTTTGGTTTTTTCTTTGGTGAGCCTTTGTGACCTTTGGGATTGATTGAGATTTTGGATTGGATTTTTATTTTCTTTAACATGTCTCTTTAAGAGGACATGGGGGGATTCATATTCATGTGGATTTTTGGATTTATGCATTTTTACTTGGGAATCCAAAGTGCTTCCAATGTAAATGGTATGGGTATGAGAAGATGGATAATGTGGATAGAATATGAATGGAGGGATAGAGGTAGTATTTTGAGGATAATGCATGGAAGGAGGAAGTGTAGTTATGTGCCTTTTTTGATCCTGATTAGGGAATATGAGAGTGGGATGATTATGATAGGTGATAGGGATAGGTGATTGATGGATGGGGGGATGGGTAGGATGAGATGGAGGAGGTGATTGTAGGATATAAGGTCCTAAAATGGACTTAGTATATGGGGGGCGTGATGGTGGATGGAAGGACATAAGGACCCAAAATGGATTTGGAGGATGAAGGAGGAATATGGATGGTTGTTTTGAGGTGATACAATGGAGGAGGATGGATGGTGACAAATGGTGTGGTGGAGTGATGGGAAGAGCCTATTATTCTTTTGGAAGAGACTTTTTGAGGATGTATAAAATTTGCACCAATGTATTTTGATTGTGAATCTTGAGATACATATCCAAGACCTTGTGCATGTGCATTTTCTTTGACATGTATGTGCTCTAAAATACCTATCTCATGAAGGCCTAAGCCTTTTCCTTAATAGTTCATGATCTTGATCATTTGGCTTATTGTAGGATGCTTATTATTTTGGAAACATGATGTGATTCCATTATTAGGTGGAGGATGGTTAGTGTATATTCTTTGTTATTATTCTACAAGAAAACCACCATGGATGAATGTAAGAGGATCAAGGAGGTATGGAGGTGGTGATAAAAGATCATGAGATGGATATGATGGGATAGTAGGATCTTGATTTGGAGGAGTGTGTGATAAGGGATCCTAAGAAGGATCATGGGATGGATTGGATGAGATGGTAGGATCCTCATTTGGAGGAGGAGGTGATAAGGAATCATAAGAGGTCTCATGGGAAGGCGTGGGTGAGGAGATATGATATTGAGATGGAGTGGATGAGATCATAGGATCTTTATGTGGATGAGGGAATATGTTGGTATGCTTTGGATCGATCTCTTGGCATGTTTCAACTTGTATAGGTTGCATGATGATAGAGGAGTGTTGGATGGGCTCCTTGGATGGGAGAGATGAAAGGGTGGAGGATCCATGAAGTTCATGGGAGTGGATTAGATTTGGGTGTCTTTAATGGGTTGGGTGGCTCTAGGAGTATAAGATGGGGATTCAATGGATTTAGTGGGTTTGATGGTTTCAACAATCTGGATAGTGTTAGGAGTGGTAATCAGAGTGATAGGTGTAGGATGGAGAAGGGACTCATCACTAATGACCATAGATGATGGAGTGGGGTGAAATGGATCCATGACATCAAGATGTGGATTTGGGGATGTATAATTTTTCATGAGTCCTTGGATGACATATGAAATGAGATACTTGCATATTGTAGGCTTATATGGAGTGGTGGGAATAGATGAAGTATTATGAATGGGTGGAGGATTAGGATTATGCATTGGTGGAATAGAATTAGATAGAGGAATGGGATTGGATGGAGGACTAAAATTAGGTGGAGGATTAAGAAATGATGAAGTGAGAGATGGAGTTACATAGGAGAATATGTATGGTGGATTAAGATAGGAGGATACGGATGGTGGATTGATGTATCAGAGAAAGTGGATGGATAATTAAGGTAGGAAGATTGGGATGGTGGAATAGGATTGGAGGATGTGGATGGTGGGTGAGGATCATGCATTGGAGGATAATGAGATGGAGGATTTGGACTAGAGGTGAAGGTGATAGTGTTGTTATGTGAGGATGGAGGGTGAGATATCGATAGGGTAGAATATGGAGCTACAACTATGGAATGAGAGGGATAGATAAGATGGACATGTGGATGAAGGATAGGATGGATATGTGGATGGGGAAGATAATGGATATCTATTGTCAAAGGTAGCATAAGAATTTCTAGGCAGTGTGGATGAAGGCATGATGGGGTAGCTTGCATGACAGATTAGATTTTGGATGATGCTTGGGGAGAGATGACTAGTAATGATAGAATATTGAGGGGGTCTATATAATACTCATTTTGATCAAGAATATTTTAATTATAATCATCAATGTAATTGGGATCTCCTTTGACTACTATATTTGGTTGTGTAGGAAGAGGATAAGGATTCATTATTTTGGATTGGATGGATATGGATTGAAAAGATAGGAATAGATGATGAAAAGATAAATAGAATGGATTAGAAGAGTGTGGAAGAAGGGCTCTTAAGATTTGTTTCGATATTAGAAGATCTTGGATGTGGATGGAATAAAGATCAAATTGGGATGTAGATTAAGCTCAGATTGGGATTTGATTTAAGCTCATATTAGGATTGGATTTAAGCTCACATTAGGATGGGATTTAAGCTCAGATTGGGATGATTGGAAGATATTAAGGGATAGAATCCTAAGTTAAAGGATGCAACTAAAAAGACGAGGATGATTTTTGGATGGATGAAGGATAGGTTTAGTTGAATCCTTGCTCAAAGGGGATGATGTTGTGGACATGATTGATAGTGATTGATAAGATGAAAGTGATCATTTGGGTGATGGATATCGAGAGGAAAAATGATTGGATTATAATTTTGGATTGAGGAAGATGTAGGCTAATTATAATAGGATGGATTAACTCTCTAGATTTTGGATGGGAAGCAAATTCACCCAAGAATAGAGCACAATTGCCTTTATAGGTAGTGTAAACACCTATTAGAATATTTTTTTTTCCTATCTAGGACATAGGATCACCTATGTATGGATATATATGGAAGGTATGATGGTAGGATCACCCCTATCTGAAGCAGAATTGCCTATCCAAGGGTAATTTATAGACAAGGAGATGTGGACTCAGACATAGAATCACCTCTATGAAAGGAAGATTCACCTACGGGATGATGATGGTGTATGGAAAACCTCTAGTGAATTTTCCCTTTTAGTAAGTAGAATCACCTATTTAGGGATATGTACCGACACATGATGGAATTTCCTCTTGGAGAAGTAGGATTACTCAAGGGGTAAATGGACTGAACAAGTGGTTTTACCTCTATAAGAAGTGGATTCACATATTGGGGATGACTGATTGATGGAAATAATGGACAAGGATGCAGATTCACCCCTTCAGGGTAGGTTCACCCATGCATAGTGCAGATTCACCTCTTTGGGAAGTAGATTCTCCCCTATGAAACAAAGAGATCTCAGGGTAGGTTCACCCATCCATAGTGCAGATTCGCCTCTTCCTCCAGAATCCTACCACTAGCACTAGTTTCCTCACCATAAGTGATCTCCTCGCATTTATTGGCCATTTCAAAAGGATTTGAAATGCCAATAGACTCAAGCTTCATAGAATATTTAGTCCCCTCCCCACCCTTCTCCAATTTAGCACAAATTTTCTCCATTTGGTCCTCAAGGGTGAGAATTATTTCCTCAAGATTCTGCTTCATCTTCAGTGTTTCATCAACCACAATCTTCAAAAGAGTCAAACAATTCATCAATTTGATTCTAGACTAAATACTCACCAAATTTACTCATCACACCCAAAACTCTAATATTGGTCATGTTAAGCTCATGAAACACCCATTTAAAAAATTTAAACAAACAAATGGAGCCCTCCCTGGCCAACCCAAAAACATCAAGAATATCCTCACGATCAAAATTAAAATCACCCTTACCCTCAACATCATCCTCTTGAGAGGAGATTACCTTGTCCTGGCTGACACAAACCTCCTTTCCCTTACCATGAACAATAAAAATTTTGATTTTGAAAATAGAGTCCACAATTTCCTCAGCAACATACCTCCTTCTTTTTTGTATTTCAAATTCCACACTTGAGGAATCCAAAGCACCCTACCCACCATCCACCTTCAAGGGAGAAGCGGTTTGCATCTCCAACAGTTGGCTAGAAAACCTAATAGAAATTTTCTTGTTACTACCCACCATAAGATCCTTCTTTGACTGGGTCTCCATACTAGGGGATGGTGAGGAAACATCACCAACAATTTCAAAATTTTCCTTTAGGCTTTAAGTCAGCTTTTCAATAGCTTTTTCCTCACTACATGTCTCATATCCCTTCTTCTTAGGACCTGTAACCCCTTTCCCAGACTTACCCACATCAGAGGGTTGTGAGACCACCTCTAGAGAGGCTTGATAATCTAGGGCATAATATGCATCCTCCTCATAATCAGACTCCTCCTCTAGGACAATTTTCCTCTTTTTCCCTTTCTTGCTAACTAGCTCCTCTTTAGAGGCAGTTTCATACTCCACAACTGGCTTCAATTAATTACCCTTGGGAAACCACAAATTTTTTAGCATAATGATAAATTAGTAGAATAAGCCCCACATACAATACCGGGTTCTTAGGATTCTTTTTGTGGTCTTTCACACCATATTCCAGTGACGCCAAAAGATAAAAAGGGAAGAAAATTCTTTTTTTTTATGGAGAAAATGATTAAGGAGTACAAAATGATAAGAATTTAACATTGAGAAGTGACCCTTGCGGGTAATGTATCTCTTCAGTTCATCAACAGCATCCCCCTAGAGCACTTTAAGTGAGCTGCACTAGTACCCACCGCTCTTAGCCATCTTCAAGTCTTAATCTTCAATCCCTTCGAAAAATATTTGCATAGCAGCCTTTGATTCCTTTTTTTCTCTATACACCTTCTTGCCATCTGTAGAAAGCCCAATGATATTTCCAATAAAATCCTCATTCACATCAAATTTTGTTCCACCCAGTTTCAAAACCCGGTTGTTCCAAGCTTTAACAAACAAAGCCATCGCCCGCGGGTTGTTTCCATGCAACCTTTCTAGATAAGGAGTAAGCTCACCCTTCTCTAATATATGCCACACCTCCTCCTTACTCTTCATAGAATCATAGGAGAAAGGCTCTGCATAATTTCTATCTCCACCCATGGCTCCAAAATTTATAGAGAAACATGTTAATAGCATATAGTACAATGATAAGTAATTGATCATCAATTAATTGAAATAAAAAAAATGATCAAATTCATTCCTAAAAAACCCAAGCTCCAATGTGGAAGCATTAAAATTTTTAAATCATATTTGAGGTGACTACTTTAGATCATGAAATTTCTATTTTAATCTAGAAACCATGTTTTCCTTCCCTTTTAATACAAAATAATTAGGCCATTTCATATAAATCTATTCATCAAGATCCTCAAAAATAAATTATAAACAAAAACTATAGAAATTAGGAACCTAATGCAAGTTATTTTTGTAACAAAAAAATAAATTTCACAAAAATCAACTCTAAATTTATTCTTAGAAATCCACTTGTAACTATTGGCGATCAGGATTGCACCCTTTAGGCAAGTAGCACTTGTCTATCCTGTCAAAACATGGAAACACTCTCTAGTTTGTGGGTAAATCAATTGGTGAGAGTGAATCTCCAAAGTGGGTTGGTTCCCCTTCAACTTACCACCTAACGTATGCAATTTTAGGGGGAAAAGGAGTAGGAGAGAATTAAAACAATCTAACACCTACAACTTAAGATGATCACCTGAAAAGTGAGATCTTTACAAAACTTAACTTACAAAACCTCTTTGACAACACTTAACTCTCACAACTCACCACAATGCTTTCAGTTCATCAATATTTTGATAAAGACTCTTAAGATAGAATACAATGTGCAACCTGAACCTATTGAAAAACTTGACAATCAACCACAATAAAAAGACAAAGAAGGATTCAATAATTTGAATCACAATAAAATTCATACTATCACCATGAGATTATGACAAGAAGGAGAGAAAGAGAAATCTACTACTTTATTGCAAGTGGGGGAATAAGACATCAAAATCTGATCCAAAATCTAGTTTACAAAGCTCTCCAAAATACTAAGAAAGCAAGAAACTGTATGATTCTAAACCTGGAGAAATTAAAATTTCTCGAACTTATAGCCAAGATGTAACCCTTTAGTGCCAAAAAATAGAAAAATCAGGTTGTTGTCCCTCCAAAAGGCAACCCTTCTGCATTTTCGAGCTCCTTCAAAAATATTGAAAATTAGTCTCCAAAACAACTCCAAATGACATTAGAAAGCTGGAAACTTTCTATCACCCAAAAGCTGATCCAAAAGACCTCAAAATCAGGCACCAACTACTGGGAACTAAAAAAGGAAACTTCCATTTGGCATCTCTTCTTTGAATTCGCCCAAGACTAAATCTAGGAATAGAAAGTTTCAGTGTGAACTCAAGTGCAATTTTAACTGCATTTTAGATAACAACTAAACAAGGAATTTATAGAAACATTGCTTAATCGGTGCTTTACAACTTGCAATTCTAAATTACAAATAAAAGGCCTCCTTGTTACATCTAATTTTTTATTGTCTTGATATTTTATGTCTTTTCCCTCCTAATTTTTCCTTTTTGATATCCAACATTTTTTATTTTTTGCATTTATTTCTTGCAAAAAATCAAATATTACAAATGATGGTCTTTTACATAATTGTTTTTTATACGAAAAATCATAAAAATGTATCCGTCACTATTTACTTAAATTTTTTTTTGATGACCTAGAGTCATCGCTTTGTTTCTAAAGGCAACTTGGCATTAAATTTCTGTAAGGAAAAATGGGGGCTACCCTACAAGGGCCATATGCATGATATGTGTTTGATTTTCTATAAAAATAAAAGAAAAATATTATAAGCCATAGGCTTATATCTATTGGATGTTGTGGTTGTGTTTCTGATATATTGTTGTCATTCATGTCAACACTATTAGCATTTTAATCTGCTTAAGGCTGTATATGTCGAGGAGATTGAGAAAATTATAAAAAATATAGTACAGGAAACCAACGGAGCTGAGAAGGTCAAAATTTTGGAAAGCTCTATGTGTTGAAGATCTAAAGGTGTGCTTCAAAGGGTTTGGTGTTGAACCTTTCTAGTATGTTGTTTGGAATTTTCAGTGGTGCGCATGAAGTTCTGTGGAAGTTATGATGATCTATGTGCCTACAGTTATTCAATATCTATAGATGGTGTTCTTGGTCAAAGCGGATAAAATTATGGTAATATCATGTGTTTCTCATGTGCCTATGAGGTTCATGGATGAGTCTAGATTGTGCTCTATCCTTGGTGTACATACGTAGTGATTGGAGTGTTCATGATTAGAGATTTTTCTGATATGTGCCCAAGTGTTCATGTTCTTGGCTGACATTGTGGTGTTAGCGTGTTGCAGATCCATGAGGATTAATATTTTATTGTTTAGCATGTTTGGAGATTTTTGTTTGGGTCCTCACTATCTTATGGCTGACTTGTGTTGGTACGCATTGAAATTTATTCATGTATCAAGGCCGATAGTTGTAAATTATTCCTTATTTGTGGCCGATAGTTGTAATTTATTCCTTGTTTGTGGCCAACTGAATAGTGGATGCAAATCCATGTAGCAGATATATATACAAGATTGTTTTCCTCATTTAGGGTGTGCTCAAGTGTACAAGTGATTTACAAGTGCAAATAAAGGTCAGATCATTCAGAGCAGAGCGTGGAAGTGTTTGAAGAGGTTTGAGTGTGCCTAACTAGAATTGTAATCAAGATTTTACAAAAGCTATTTTCTCAGTTCAAATTCATCAGATGGATTTAATTTGATTACTGTATGTAAGGAATGAGCCATCCCTTTGATCAGTATGCTCTAGGCAGTGTGCCTGAATGCAAATGCATTCTCTTTTTATTCTTCATTATATTCTGACAGGGTATAATCTTGTGGACTAAAATCCACTGTGGTTTTTCCCCTCACAGGGTTTCCACGTATAAAATCAGTGTTCATGTGTCTCTGATGTGTTGCCCTTATTCTTGCATTATTAATTATTAGATATGTGATATAAGGATTGGTTAATGTTGTGCAAATTTGATTTTGGTAACAACTAATTCACCCCTCCTCTCAGTTGTCTATCCTTTTTTTTCCAACAATTGGTATCAAAGATAGTTCCTTTCAAAGAAGCCCAACAACTTGAGGTGATCCGAGATGACATCATTTAAAAAGGATAGTCCTAGATTCGATGGTACAAACTACTCTCTATGGAAAGTCATGATGGAATGACATTTGAGGTGCATTGGTGAACCTTTCTGGCATATGACACAAATTGCATATAATGTTCCTCAGAATGGTCCCTCCTCTAAAGATGAGATCAAACAAGAAAAAGTTAATACCAGGTCAGTAGAAAAACTGGCGAGTTCTTTGAAAGATTCATAAATGACAAATGTGATCGGTTTCAAGACTACATATCAGATTTTGAAAAAGATGGAAACATTGTATGAAAGAGATGCACTAGTGAAAAGTGCTAAGCTACAAAGTCTAAAAGGAAAATGGGAGAGCTTGAAGATGAGTGAAGATGAGAACATCTTTTCTTTCTCGCACAAGATAAATGAATTGGTGATGGAAATTAGATGTGTCGGTGGAACTATGAATGATGATGAAATTGTGGGTAAGATACTTAGATTTGTGCCCCCTTCCTACAAGAAAAAAAATCATGCTATTGATGAACTCAAAACAATGATGAATATTACAAAAGACATGTTGATTGGAAAACTTGCTGCATTTGAATTAAGTGAATTTGGTGAGTTTTCTCCTAAGATTGAATCTACTTTCAAGACAACTATATTTGGGAAAAAGAGATATGATTCAGGAGAGAGTTCCCAGAGAAAATTCAAATATGAAGATGAGATGAAGCAGATTGAAGATGAAGAAAGGGAATTGGAAGAATTGGAAGCATTGATTGTGAAAAGAGAATCAAGAGGTCATGGTAAGTGCAAAGGAAAGTTACCTATTAAATGATTTTCTTGTAGTAAGATAGATCATTTTGCTTCTAGATGTTCTGAAAAAGTTTCAAAATATAAGCCCGAGAATACTAGATTATAAAGAAAATGCTATTATGCTAAAGAAGACTGTAACTGATAAAGAATATGATAAAGAAATTGGAAATGAAGATGAATGGGTATTTATTGCTATCAAAGAAAATGGTCAGGTGTCCATTGAATCTGCTAGTAATGTAAATGTTGAGAAATCTCTTGCAGCCAAAGTTGAAGAGAAAGATGAGTGGGTAATTGACAAGGGATGCTCACATCATATGATTGGTGACAAAAGAAAATTTGTAAGCTTGCAAAACTATGATGGTGGTGTAGTGAGGTTCGGTGACAACACTTCTGGTGTGATTCATGGAAGAGGCACTATTTCTTTTGGTGGTAAGCACAACACTGATGATGTTATTTATGTAGAAGGCCTAAATCATAACTTGTTGAGTTTTGGAAAAATGGTAGACAAAGGCTACAATCTACAATTCAAGAATGGTAAGTGCAGAATAATAAGAAGTTCAGGAAATATAATTGCTTCAAGAGCAAAAATAAAAGGTAATATCTTTCATTTGAGTACTTCTAGTCAAAGTTGTTTAATTTCTCAAATTGATGCAAGTTGGTTATGGCATAGGAGGTTATTTCATGTGAAATTTGATAACATTGCCAAGATAAGTTCTACTCAAGCAGTCAGAGATTTAACTAAGTTAGTGAAGTCTACTAACACTATGTGGAAGGAATGTCAGATGGGAAAGCAAACAAGAAATTCCTTCCAGAGAAAATAGTACAACTCTAACGGAATACTAGATTTGATACATATTGATCTATGTGGCCCTTCTAGAATTAGAAGCTTGCAAGGTGAAAGGTACTTTATGTTACTCATTAATGATTTTTCTCAAATGACATGGGTTGCTTTCTTAAGAGAAAAACATGAAGCACTAGAAAAGTTCAAAAGCTTTAAAGCTATTGCAAAGAATGAGATAGGTCAAAAGATCAAATGTCTAAGGTCAGATAGAGGTGGTGAATTTACTTCAATTCAATTATTTTTATGAAGAGAATGGTATTCAAAGACAACTATCTACTCCCCGAACCCCTCAACAGAATGGAGTTGTTGAAAGAAAGAAAAAAACCATTCTAGACACTACTAGAACCATGATTCTAGAAGAAAATATTCCTCATTTATACTGGAGAGAAGTTGTAAGTATTGTTGTGTATACTATTAATAGGGTGAATGTCAACAGTAATTCTGGTAAGACACCTTTTGAGCTATGGTTCGATTATAAGCCTACTATCAAATACTTCAAATTTTTTGGAAGACAATGCTACATCAAGAGAGATGATTGTAGGAGTTGAGAAAATACAACTTCACAAACCCCAAAGATCACCTGCATGCAAATAACCTGTCACAAAAGAAGAGATGGAGACAAACAAGCAAGGGTTCTCTGAAAACTGAAAATGTATATATTAGAGAGAATGAGAGAATGAGTTGATATGAAATACAATGGGATCAATCCTTATAAAAAGGAGATCATGCAAACCTTAATAAAACCCTAATAGGAAAAACCCTAATAGAAGCCCTAATAGGATAACATTTAATAATTAATATAATTATTAAATGTCACTTTATGCAAACTAATGTGAAATCTTAAGAAGGGAATAAAGGTAACTTAATCAACATAATTAAGTTAATACCTTTACTCTAAGAATGATGATATAGGTAATTTTGATGCTATAAGTGATGAAGGAATCTTCCTAGGATACTCTACTAAAAGGAAAGCTTACCGGTTGTTTAATAAAAGGTTAAAGAAAATGGTTGAAAGTGCAAAGGTTAAGGTTGATGAAGATATTGGTAAATGATATAGAGTGAGTGATTATGATTCAGATGATCAACATGATGATGTTGGCAATGATGCTCAGACACATAATCAACTTCAGATTATTTCGATGAATCAAAAATATCAAGAAGCAGAAACAAGTGAAAGGGCAGGAGAAAGATCACATGAACAAGAGGTAAGAGAAAACTTCAAAAATCCTAAGTATGCGAGAAGAAATCATTTTGATAGTTAGATCATAGGAGACAAAACCAAAGGTGTGCAAAATAGAAGAAGAAATCTAGAATAATATTATCTTATTTCTAAAGAAGAGCCTAGAAATATAAGTGAAGAATGCAAGGATGAACATTGGATGAAAGCCATGAAAGAAGAACTATTGTAGATACAAAATAATAATACATGGGATCTTCTTCCTAGACCTCAAAACAAAAATGTGATTGGAACCAAGTGGGTTTTCTAGAATAAGCTGAATGAACAAAGTGATGTGGTTATAAACAAATAAATATTGGTTTGCAAAGGTTACTCACAAATGGAAGGTATTGATTTTGAAGAAATTTTTTCTCCTATTGCTAGAATTGAGGCTGTTAGACTACTTCTTGCTTATGCTACTTTCAATAACTACAAATTTTATCAGATGGATGTGAAATCAGCATTTATGAATGGTGAACTAGAAGAAGAAGTTTATATTGAACAACTAGGTGGATTTCAATTGACTGATGAAAAGGACATGGTATGTCGATTGAAGAAATCTATGTATGGACTAAAGCAAGCTCCTAGAGCTTGGTATGCTAGATTGGACAAATATTTATTGAAGCTTTGATTCAGTAAAGGTACTGCTGACAAAAAATTGTATTTCAAGTTGGATGAGAACAAATAATTGATCATTGAAGTCTTTGTTGATGATATTATCTTTGAAGGAGATGATTATTTGTGCATGAAGTATGCTGATGAAATGAAAAATAAATTTGAAATTTCAATGATAGGAGAGCTAAAATTATTTTTTGGATTGCAAATCACTTAGTTAAAAGATGGAATCTTTATATCTCAGTCCAAATATGTAAAAAAGTTATTGAAAAAATTTGGCATGGAAGAAGCAAAGACTATTGGTACACCTATGGTGACTAGATGTAAACTCATGCAGAATGATGAATCCCCTAAAGAAAATAAAACAAGGTATAGATCGATGATTGGTGGATTGCTCTAATTGACTTAGAAAAAGGCTAGATATAATAAATGTTTTGTGCATGGTTGCTAGATTTCAAGTTGATCCTAAAGAGTTCCATGTGACTATTGTAAAAAGAATATTCAGATATCTGAAAGGGACAACTGATCTTGGTCTTTGGTATCCTTAGAATGACGATCTTACTATGAGTGATTTTAATGATGTTGATTGGGCAGGAGATATAGATGACAAGAAGAGTAAAAATGGTGGTGCATTAATATTAGGTAAGAAGTTGGTATCTTGGTTAAGAAAAAAGAAAAAATCAGTTTCATTATCTATTGTTGAGGTAGAGTACATTGTTTCTGCAAACAGTTGTACCCAAGTATTATGGATGAAACAAATGTTGAGAGATGTCAGAATTGAGTATGAAGAGCCTATTTCTATACTTTGTGACAATTCAAGTGCCATTAACATTTCTAAGAATCCAGTATTGCATTCAAAGAAAAATCATATATCTATCAAGTATCACTTCTTGAGAGACAAAGTAAGTGACAAAGAAGTCAGACTGGAGTACATACTTACCAAAGAGAAAATTGAAGATACCTTTACAAATTCATTTCCTAAGGATACTTTAGAGTACCTAAGAGGAAAGTCAGGGGTAATTTCCCCTCCTAATCAGAACTAAGATGCAGGTATTTGCATCAGTTTGTGAATTCATTACTATATCATATTTCAGATTGGTGTTGTGGTGACTGCTACTCAGGGGGAGTAGTCTGATCTTTTCAAGATTGAAATAAGAGCATATGTACCTTTGCCATTTATGTCAAAGGGGAGAGAAGAAATGTTAAAAAATGCGAAAGAAGGAAACAAAAAAGTGCATAATCTTAGGGAGAGATTGTTGAAGAAGAGTTAGTTGGGTTGATGGTATTATTTTTCACATCATGTGTTGCCATAAATTCCAAAGGGGGAGATTGTTGGATGTTGTGGTTGTGTTTTTGATATATTTTTCTCATTGATTTCAACACTATTAGAATTTTAATATTCTTAAGGTTGTATGTGTTGAGGATATTGAGAAAATTGTTTAAAATATAGTACAGGCAGCCAGTGGAGCTGAGAAGGTCAAAATGTTGGAAAGATCTGTGTGTTGAAGATCCGAAGGTGCACTTCAAAGGGTTTGGTTTGGAACCTGTCTAGTATGTTTTCCAAAATTTCCAGTGGTGTGCATGAATTTTTGTGGAAGTTATGATGATTTGTGTGCCTACAGTTATTTAGTGTCTATAGATGGTGTTCTTTGTCAAAGCGGATGAAAGTATGGTAATATAATATGTTTCTCATGTGCCTATGATGTTAATGGATGATTCTAGATCATTCTCTATCCTTGGTGTACATCCATAGTGATTGGAGTATTCATGATCAAATATTTTTCCGATATGTGCCCGAATGTTCATGTTCTTGACCAAAATTGTGGTGTTAGCATGTTGCGAATCCATGAGGATTAATATTTTATTGTTTGGCATGTTTGGAGATGTTTTTTTGGGTCCTCACTATGTTATGGCTGATTTTTTTTGGTATGCATTGTAATTTATTCATGTATCAAGGCCAATAGTTGTAATTTATTCCTTGTTTGTGGTTAACTGAATAGTGGACGCAAATCCATGTAGTGGATATATATAATATTGTTTTCCTCATTTAGGGTGTGATCAAGTGTACAAGTGATGTACAAGTGCGAATAAAGGTCAGATCATTCAGAGCAGAGTGTGGAAGAGTTTGAAGAGGTTTTAGTGTGCCTAACTAGAACTGTAATTAGGCTTTTGTAGAAGCTATTTTCTCAGTTCAAATTCATCAAATAGATTTAATCTAATTATTGTATGTAAGGAAGTGATCCTTCCCTTTAAAAAGTGTGCTCTAGTCAGTGTGCCTAAATGCAAGTGCATTCTCTTTTTCTTCTTCATTATACTTCTAATAGGGTATAATCTTGTGGACTAACATCCCTCATAGTTTTTCCCCTCACAAGGTTTCCACATATAAAATCTTTGTGTTCATGTGTCTCTAATGTCTTTTTCTTATGATTGCATTATTAATTATTAGATTTGTGATATAAGGATTGGTTAATGTTGTATAAGTTTGATTTTGGTAACAACTGATTCACCCCCCCTCTTAGTTATCTATCCTTATTTTGCCAACAATATCGGCCTAGGTAATGAAGATAATGGAATTTCAAAAAATAAATATATGTGATAAAAATCACTTGGTTGATTGATAGGGGTAAACCCTAATACACAAAAAAGGCTTCAAAATGTTGTATCTATCGATCATTTGCATCGAAACCCTTTGGTGAATATTGAGGCCCTGCCCACACCACCATGGAGGACTTAGGTTTCAATTTTCTCAGCCACTACCGAGCTTCACCTCCTTCGAATCTTGAATGCACTTGGCCTTCTCCATGATGGTAAGCTTTGACTATGTTTTTCTTCACTCAGCTTTATTCGATGATACATATGGCCTTTTGGATGTGGGTTAACTATGATTTTGATGTGTTTCTTATTCTTCTGTTGTGTCAACATCTCCTTTTCCATACTCATGGTCACCATTGGAGAGTTTTTTGAGGCATTTGTGAGGCTTGGCCACAACTTCCATTTAGTTATTCCATAGATTATGAAGGTAAGCTCAACTGCTGATTTCATTTCATGGCATTTCCCTCTTAAATAAAGCTTTATCAAGCTTTTCTTTACAAAAATATGAAGAATTGTGATTTTTTTGGGCTCAGCCATTCTCATAGGTTGTGGCCACTATACATTTCTTCCTCCATTGTTGAATGAAATAATGGCTCAGTCCTCCTATGTAAATTTAGTCACTATTGTTGAATGGCACCAGCTTTTGAGTATGAGCTTCCATTTTGTGGGTTTCTCAAACCCATATGGTTGTGGGTCTATTAATTTATTTCTCCTTTTTACTTTGAAAATGAAGGGCTTGGCCCTTGTCGTGAACATGAGCATATTCAAAATAAAACTCTTCCATTTTCTTGTAGGTCTTCCACACCTTCAAGGCCATGAGCCTGTAGCTTACACTTAAAAATTTGACGATAATAAACCAAGGTTCAAACCCTTGAATCTCTCCTTTTGTATTTGCATTTGATTCTAAAATCCTAAGTGGGTATTAAGAATCTTGAGAGCGAAACTCAGCCTCTCCTGGCCGTGATCATGAGAATCTCATTTAGAGCTTTGAAATGATAAGATGCTTTATTTTGTACTCTTATCACTGTTGTAGCTTCACTTAAAGAAAATGCAGATTTACTTCATCTTTTACTTTCTATTTGCATAGCATAAGCTCTATTCACTTGATTGTATTTATTGAATGCACTTGGAGATATCAAAATGTGCTTCAACTTCACATTTTTAAAAGATAACATTCTTTATTTTGCATCAACTTCTTTGATGATTATAAAAAAGGAAATTATGTATGCCTTTTCACTATCACATTAATGATTTTTTACTTGAAAAGTTGATCACCCATGATTTTCAATTCATTGCACTTCAAGAGCTGATTGTCCTATATAGTCAACTGTTTGAGTCCTTTGGCATTTATGATGCACTCATTTGATGGATGAATTTCCTTGAACGTTGTGTATTTGTTTCATCTTCAATCCATATTTGAATGCATGAGGGATAGCATGTCGGGTCTCAACCGTTGTGGGAGCCCTTTTTACAACACATGCTTTAAAATTTCTCATCTGGTCAATAGCATGACTTGTCCTATACCTGCATAGGAAGCAAAAAATGTTAGATAAAAAAAATATCTTTTCATGATGTTTTTCTCCTTGGCTTCTATCACACTTCTTGTTCTTGCAACTTTAGTTGTTTCAATGTATCATTAGTAAAATTCTATATTACTATTGATGATTCATATAGGAATGTTCATAATCGGAGCTCTAACAAATTTTACATCTCTTGTAGGTCAATTAGGAGCTCGGGGATGAAGGATGGTGCACCATTCCAGAATCAACTAAAGACAACATATAATGATGATTATGTTCTTTCTTATATGTTTTCCTTTCCTCTAATATTCAATAGTGTAGAATGTTCCCTTTGATACACTATCTCAGCTACTCCCACGACTTGTGTTGGATACTTGGTTATTATCATCCAATGAATACAAATACAACATTTCTAAATTACTTTTTTAATTATGTACTTTATTCTTTTTATAAAAACAATGTTTGAAACATTGTGAATGAATACAAAATAAAAGCATTTCCCTTTTTTTTTTATATATGCATTACTTAATGCTGCAATTGATAATAAGAAACTAAACACATTGCATTCCTAATTTAAAAATGAACTCAAACACTTGCAATGGCTAAAAATCAGCATAGGTAAATTGAAACTATTTACCTTTAAATGAATCTTGAATAACTAGCTCTGTCAAATTGAGTTGTAGTGAAAATTTGATAACACTTTGGCAACCTCTGCTAGATGCTTGCTTGCTAAGCATTAGACTAGTTTCCTTATGAAAATCCATTGGGTATGGAGTCATTTCCTCCCTTTCAAAACTTATAAAACCATGAATTAGAACTAAAACACCTCCAACCAATAGTAGCAAAACAAAACACAACCATAACAACAACAAAATAGGCCCTAGCGGCTAGAAACAGATGTGCAACAACACTTATTGAAAGAAAACTAAAAGAAACGTGCTCCAACAACACTTATAGAAATTAGCTACACTACTATAATACAAGTCAACACCTCAATATTTTAAAAGCAGTGCTTTAGATGAATCCCATTGACTAGGATCGACAATATCTCTCCAATCGACTTAGAGAGTTGGAATAAATTTTGCTCCTTGCATTCCGCTATGAAATAAGGGTCATCCCAAAAACATAAAAATTTGAATGTCTTCTTATTTTACTCTTTTTCTCATCCCACTTGAGGATAAAATCCCCAACAAAAATCTCTCTGATTTCTTCTTCACAAAATTCTTTTATTACATTGTTGTCTAATTCCTCATGTGGCTAAAACTTGGCCTTCTTGAATAAAGTCTCATCAAATTTATTTTCATTACATGTAAGTTCACTGACTTGAATTGATCCAATCATGGCTAGAAATTTTTAGAATTCCTTTTCAAAATCTGGTAGCCCATTTGGCTGCTCTACTGGAACTGGTAAATAAGAAAATCATTTCTTCAGGTGGGATAAAATCTTGAATAAGAAGACCCTCTTCCAACTCATCTTGAAAGAGAAAAGAAAGAAGAAAAATATCTTCTTCTTGATACTCTCCATTAAGTGATACTAAACCTTCAAAAGGATCCCCTCTGAGGATCTCTTCTTGATTCCAATTTTTTTCATCAGTTTGCATCACTATCCACTCTGGATTTGCCTCTACATATTGCTAAACATTCTCTTCCAAATATTTCTCTGGAGCTGATCTTCAAATAGTAGTGTTAGAGCTAGAACTTTCCATGTAAATCCTAAGAGTTTTTATCCATTAGACTCCAAATTTTTGCTATCCTTTTCATAAAAAAGGTCATCTTTTGTCATACATAAAGCCAAAAAGAGATTTTACTACCATACCTCTACCTTATCATTAACCCTTTGAAGTCTCCACCTTTTACCTCCCTACGACAACCTCTTGCAAAAGGTCTTGTAGTATCATGGTTAAGAATAGTCACATCATACCCTTACCGCTATACCGTGTAGAGTAGAAACTTGACCCGCGGTTTGGCAGTGAAGTGAAAGGCTCTTTATAAAAGTATACCACCACACCATAAGGAGGAGGAACCTGGCCCGTGGTTGATCAGTAGAAAGGTCAAAGTGTTGGAAAAAGGGATACTTCTACACCATGAGGAGTCAAAACCAAGACTACAATTGTGTGGTAGTTAGGAGGTAAAGCAATACCATGATACCACAAAGGGCATGGATAAGGCCCATGGTAGGGGAGTATGTAGAGGAGAAATGATAGAAAGGAATTACCATAGCATGGAGGGTTGACAAGGAGCCCGTAGTAGAGTAGTGGAGAAGACAAACTGTGATGGGCGAGACCGCCATATCGTGTGGAAAGAAGCATTAGCCTGTGGTAAAGTGGTAGAGAATGAAAATATGAAGAGGAACATCGCAATACTATGGGGAGCTGAAAGACAGACCATGGTAGAGTGATATGCAGTGAAGTAACATGAAATTCTACCATGGTACTACGACGAAAAAAATGATGGTGCATGGTAGTGCGATAAACTGGTTGTTTTGGCTATGATAGGTCTAATGGTTATTTTCAGTTGTGAAACGATGTGACTCTTGGCCTCTCATGAGAATGTGAATAGTTTGAAACCAAAAGGTGGGCAAAGGTTCTCTGACATGTATAAAAGCATGATATTGATAGTGAATAAGTTTTTGGGGAGACAATTTTTTTGTTTTTCAGAATGTTTTATACAGTAGAGACCATGATGCAGGTTTATTTTGAAGAAGATAATGAAATATTTCTACTTTGGTGGTTCCATTTTGGTATTGATTGTTTATTGAAAATTTTCAATTATTTAATTGTCTCCATGTTGATATTTCTTGATTATTTAAGTTGATATGTCAAGCACATGTTCAAATTATCAATGTACTACTGTTGTATCTGTGGTGTGATTAACTCGTTTCTTTAAAGAAGAATTAAATTCCTTTTAGTCAAATTTCTATAATCTGGAAGTGTCAATTGGATCAGTAAAAAGAATCAAATAATTAGGAGTGGTATTCTGCCTCCAATAGGGTTTGTGAATCATTGTCTTGCATGTTTATACAAGTTATAAATAAATACTTGTGTGCCAAGCAACCAGAATTTTTGCCAAATAGGAGCCATCCATCAAAGAATTTTATTGGACTCCATTTTACCCAACAAGGCACTTGTGTCACTCATTTTATTTATTTAGTTTCATTAAATTCATTTCAAAACTTCACATCTATTAACTGAACATATTGAATCTTACCTTGATATTGCTTATACTATTTATACCAAATTAAGATCACAACTCTCCATTGTCAAATTTCCATTATGGATAGATTGATCAAGTAGGAAGCATAGTTCAAATCGGCAAAATTTACATAGGTACACCCACCTAGGTTTAGGAGAGCCTAAAGAGTAGAAGGTTCAATTACATTAATTGGCCATGTACGTTAGCCAAAAATGTGTCAAGAGCTTGGCAGCCTATTGTGGTTCAAACCTAGGTTTTTGAGACATAACAAGTAGCTCCATCCTTTCTTTAACAAACCTGTCCTCTTCCTCAAAATCTTCTTTCTGTCTTGGGACTTGGTCATCAAACAAAAAATCTTTCCATTCTTTAGTAACCTCCTCATCCTTTAGGAACTTTGGGTTATTATCAGAAGGTTGACCTAGGACCTTGAACAGGTTGGGGGCTATTGTGTTAGGCTCATGTATTACATAAATGTCCAATATTTCCTCCTCCCTATGGCTGGAAGGATCAAGTTTTTGATCTTGGGAAACCCACTCACTCACATTTTCTTCTCTCTTGGGTACATTGGGACCTTAGGTCATGGATTGTTTCTTCAACCCATCTATGGTGTAGAGATTGATATTTATTGGGCTGGGAATGTAGGGCTCAATATGGTCCTTGGCTAGAGGTTCAGACCTGATATTAACTTTGGTACCATATCAGGTCCTAAAGAATAAATGGGCCCAATTAGTAGATAGGAAGCTTGCTAATTTAGCAGTGAAGTCTCTAAATAGACAAAATGCAAAGTGAGATGGAAGTTCAATCACATGAATGTCCTACAGGATAATAAAGTTTAGGCAAGCATGAAGGGTGAGGGAAAAAAATTTAATCACTCTTGTTGTTTGGATATCAAAACCATCCAATTGTACTACCCCCTTAGCCACATGCTCAAAGGCTAAGCCCAACTTGTCTACTACAATCTTTGGCATCACAGAGTTGCTAGCTCCAACACCTATCATATAACTATGGATGAGTTTGTCCCCAATTATAAGGCTCAAGTAAAATAAAGGAGGTTTTACTTTACTTTGTTGCTCACTTTTCACTTTTGGATTAGTGGCAAACACCCATTTGTTTCCCTCTCAATTTGAAACATCTGAAGATGAAAATTCAGTTAGAGAATTTTGCAATAAATCCTTTTGTCTGGGGATGTGAACTGCATCCATGATGGGTAGGCTAACTGAAGCCTTTTTTAAAAGCTCCACTACATTGAAATATATAGGGTTTACCTTGTGTCAAACTGTTGATGCAACTGTATCCCTTATTCATTTTTGTTCTATCTATAGAATATGCTCCTTCTACTGATCGTGTTTGTGTACATTTGCATTTTTTTGTTCTTTGTATAGAATATGCATATTCATGGCTATTGGGGCAGCTCAAGACAAAGTGCCTTGATTTTGGCTTCTTGTTTTCGACCTTGTGTTTCCTGCAACAAGTAAACCTTGCTGGTTCTAGTTTGAAAATGATTAACCCCACATAAATCAACACTTTTCCAATTCACCAAGGCAATTTTAGAACTGCCTTGTTGCTCCATATCTCCATTTGACAAGTTCTGTTGGCCAACATAATTTGTTTGTATAATGAGAGCTTGGCTCTCTATTCTTCTCGAATAGGTAGCCTAATTGTGAGGCTGATTGCAATGGTAGCACCACTCTTGCTCTTGATCCAAGTTATTCTAAGGTACAAGATCTCTAGAAGGGCCAGGAACATTAGAATCATAGGTTCTAAAGGGTTTGGGGTTAAAATTTATTTTAGGGTAATCATTTTGAAAAGGCACTCTACTCTTCTGATTTTTCTGATAACAAGTTGGATGAGGCCTTTTTTCTTGGCCAACTTGTTTTTTAAGACTCACAAAATCATTGTTGAAAGTCTTCCCTAGAGACTGCATCATTCTCTTGATCTCTTGGATCTCTCTATTTTTCTCAGGGATGATACTTTCTTGGGTAGCAACTTGGTAACTTATTCCTGACATAACAGATATAGAGGTTATAGGTGGTAGATTTATAGGTGACTGAAACTCAAGGAAAATAGGCATGCGTGGTCTGGGAGAAATCTTTCCTACTTGAATAAGATATTTTTCAGCCCTTATGGAAATTTCATAGGCATGGGTGGTCTGGGAGAACTCTTTACTAAGTGAAAGATGGTCAAACTTATCTATGAACTATCTATGAAGACCATCACCGAGTTGGTCCCAAGTGGCAATTGAGCTAGTTGGCAGCCCTCTAAACCATTTTAGATCTTTGCCTTTTAGTCAAGTAGCCAGTAACCTCAGGGCTATGTTCTCCTCCATGATATTATGTACTCAAAAAACTGTGGATACATATTGGATGTGCTTGATTGGGGTGGTTTGGTCTTCACTAGTAAAGTATGAAAATCCTTTCAAGGAAGCCATTGGAATATCATCATGTCTCACCAATAAAAATGAAATTCCTCCATTGAATGGTACAAAGAAAAAATTCCTAGCCATGGTGAAGCTTGTGAAATTGGAGTTGTGATCCTTCTTACAAGGAGTATAAGACTGAGCTCCAGAGGAGTGGATTTAGTTCTTCTTGCTTAATCAAAATCTCTCCTAACAAAATTGCCTCTCTTTCTCAGTGGGGAGAGCTGCAAGTGTTCAAAAGGTATTAGGCTTCATTAGGGGAAATTTACATAAAAAATGGGCCTCCTAAGGATGACATCATTAGCTTTTTAAGTTATCAAAAATCAACTAAAAGATGACATCAAGCTGTATGGTGACATCATCCAAAATAAAAATAAAATTATTTATTTTATAAAATAAAACTTTCTAAAATCTTATGATTTAACTAATGATGGTTAATTTAACTCTACATATATTATTCTATCTCATTCATCTTTCTAAATATAAAATATTCTTTTTGTTTTTTAGATTTATATTCCGAAGTTCTATTAAGTCTTTTATAGAAATTTTTATATTTTCAAAAAAATATTTGTATTCTTTAATAAATGTAAACCTATAAAATCATATATATATAAAATTAAATACTAAGTAGAATATAAAATATCCAAAGTTACTTTTACTTTACCATTTTTAAAATAAAAACAAATAACTTAAAAAAATAAATAATCAAGAAAAGAAAGTGAGCTTGACTTTTTTAATAAATTATAATAAAAATATAAGTTACCAAACTTGAGTTTAAGTTTTTTAAAATAAAAAATAAATAATGAAGAAAGTGAACTTGAGTTTTTTAATAAATTATAATAGAAATATATGTTACCACTTTTAAAAAATCATGGACTTCAATTTTTTAAGGAATATAATAGAAACGCGTGTCCCCACTTAACTCATGTAGTTAAGTAATTTATATTTTTTATATTTAAATAATTTGTATTATATGAGATAATTTTTTCTTTTTTAGAGTTCCTTAGGAGGACCATTTTTTATGTAAAATTCCCCTAATGGATCTAGTCTGAATTATATTCATAAGCTTTCAATAACAAATTTGCAATCAAACCAGAGTTAGGAGTCGCTAGGTATATTCATTAAAACCTGTTGTAGGCAGAAGAATTACTACTACATATACCAAACAACAACTTATAATTTTCAAAATAACCCTAAAGATAGACTTTAGGGTCCCACCAGGCATGCCAAAAACTGTTGGTGATCAAGATTGCACCGTTTAGGCAAGTAGCACTTGTCTATCCTCTTGCAACATGGAAACACTCTCTGGTTTGTGGGTAAATTGTTGATGGGTGTTTTAGCAGTTTCTCAACATAGGTAATGCATAGGCGCATCATCTCTCTTGAAAGGAAATCTCCAACAAGTTGCTGAAAATCACCCCAAGGTCTCTCGGGTGTTAGGTCATGACTTGCTTGGAATGTCTTAGTTTTTTTAAATGTGATTCTAGTGGTAATCACAGGGTAGACTTATAGAAGCTAGGCTAGAGGATAATTGGTTCAATTAATGGAGTTATTAAGATGAGAAGTTTGTTGCACATTTTCTGTAGGTTTGAACAACAATCTAAAACTCTTATTTCAAATTCAGATTTGGCTTTACAATGTGCAATGAACCTTGTTCAAAGTCACTAATAAAAAAAAAGGAAAAAGGGGCAGGGAAGAGAAGAGGTTCCTGGATCTAAAACTAGCAGTGAACAGTGACAATGGAGGTTGCTACAACAGGCCGGCCTTCCCAAAAGTTAGTTCCACTTAACCAAGAGAGTATATAGTGTCATGAAACTAGTGCAATCTTCTAAGGACTGCAGATTTCAGCTTTTCATTCACCATGAACATGAATAAAGAAATGAGATTTGAGTGCAAGAATGGTACGAAGTTTAGACTAAATTTGTGTAGCTATATATCATCAATAAACAACCAAAATTATGAACTAGGAAGAGGTCAACACCATAGAAATCTTCAACATCAATGAACAACATCCAACTAGTCTACTAAAGTAACTAAAACACATAAAACAACAAAGTAAAACTATCTAAATTCACTAACTAGGAGAAGAATAATCATGAAACATGCAAAGGAACTCAAGAATCCACCAAATTCAATGAATCTCTATTAATTTTCCAACAACATGTCATTACAACAACTCAACTCTCTTCAAAATGAGAGAAGGAGAACCCTATTTATAGTTTTCAAAAAGAAAAATGAGTGGCCAAGATTTGATCTCATTGTATGGCTAGGATTCACTTTACACTAGGGTTTCACCAACCCCCAAATATATAGGAATTTAAAATACAAATTTTTCCTATTCCTATTTTGTCTTCTTGTGAGTGTATCTCTTTTGTCTTTTAGTGGATTTCTATTTTTCCGTTTTGGTTGCAGCTACACAGTGAGAAACTCATCATCTATCATAGTCTTTCTAGCCTCCTTTTGTAATACTCCACAAATTTGTCAATTAAGGGATAAAGCTTATCCCATTCCAAGATATCAGATTGAAGCACCTAGAAGTTCAAATTCTTGGATCTATGGGTGAGCATGTTCCAGTCTTCATCACATTTGGCTGTATTATGTGCTACTTATTTTAATTTGGTGAAGGCATGAGCAAAAAAAACCATAAAGTCCACCATGAGATCACCCATGGTTCCATTTTCCATCTTCCTATGAAAGTGGGGCCTTATCTTCTCTAGATCCATCTTAGCAGAAGGCATGTCAAAATCTGTCATTAGTTTAAGGTACTCTTCACACATCGTTCTGATATCCTTAACCCAATAAAGATCTTGCTCCGCTTCATGGAGCACTTGCTCTAAGATCCCCTTCCTATGATCAAGGCCCAATTTCCAATTTTCTATGAGCCATAAATTGTTATCTACCATTACAAGCTCTTTCTTCACCATTTTCTCGGGCATCTTGAGGCTTGCCTCAATTTTAGGATACATAATCCTGTATATCTCCAAGAAGTTGGTACAATTCTTCCTTATATCCTAAAGATATTTTTGCACATCCAAAATTTTTTTTGTTGTCCTACAAACATGTCCAATGCCCATGTTCCCATTGTATAGGACCTACTTGAACCAGTATTCAGTGGCCTTGGTCCAACTCTTTCTCTTTTCAAGATTATTGATATAATCCTCTGATAGAAGCAATGGGGGAGTCAAGAATGTGGTGGGGAGCTCATCAGTTGAAGACCATTGCTAAATATATAGTGTCAGGTCTACCACCTGTGCCTTCAAATCCTCCTTAGAGGTTTTATATTTATTCATTTGGTGCATGATGATGGCGACAGAGCCCTCAAAAGGATTAATTTTCTGCTCCTGAGGTCAATAGTGGAGATATTGTAGTTGACCCCTTTCTCACCCACTACCGAAGTGGAAACTTTTACTATTCTTGATTTGAATGCATCCATAGTCAACTGAGATCTGAGTTTTGGTTTCTTCTTCTTCTTTGTACTAATTTGGGCTCGAACCAAGATGGCCTCCAACCTTGTCTTAGGATCCATTGTGGTCGGGGTCCTCTTTTCGAATTGCTTCTCCAACCACTCGGGCATCTGAGCCTCCTTCTTTGGTGATTCATGATCACCTTCCTCCTCATGGGCGTGTTGTCTTTGCAATGTTTTTCTGCTTGAGGTCTCTTGTTTTGGATTCTCCCCTTCTTCTTCATCTGAATCTTGGATAACTACTATGAATTTTCTTTGGGATTCAACAACCATATAATTTTGGGGTCTATCTTCCTTTTCAAAAGTCTTTTCTTCTTCTTCCTGCTCATGCCTGTGTTCCTCATGATATTTTGATTCTAGGCTCCTTCTCACCTCAGCCTCCTCTTCAGGATTTCCATCTTCATTCTTTTCTTTCTCTCCCTCCTCTTTCTCTTTAAGAAGAGGCATCTTTTCACCATGCCTAGAGTTTTAATCTTGTTCCTCTATTGGAGGTTTAGTGTCCTCCATTTCTTCATCAGTATTTCCTTCCTCCGTAGTGGGCCATTTCTCAACCTCCTCTCCAACATCTTTAAGTTGTTGGGCTATATTCTCTTTGAGCTCTAGGTCAATAGTCTCCATGATGTATTTGGTGTCGAGCCCCTCATCATCCTCCTTAGAGGATTGCACTTCCTCATCCTCATGGAAAACTTCATCAATCACGAGGTGCTGATATATGGGATTCTCATGGTAGTCATCCGCCTCTTCCTCCAATTTCTTGGCTACTTCCTTTTATTGCTTTTCCAACTCTTCCAAAATTTGCATTGTAGCCTCCATAGAGGGAGGCTCAGTAGGAGGAGGAGGTAAATGAAGACTAGTTATGGCATGAGCTAAAGCGGCCTACACTACAAGGTTCATGAACATCCCAAAAAGCTTAGAGGGCATGTTTTGCATGTATTTAATGAAAGCTTCTAGAAGGGAAAGAGAAAGCATTATGGTTGTTGTAGTGGTAGTTAAGAAACATAATGATGAGGACATAGATGAGGAAGAGAGTGGGGAAGTAGTGGCAGAGGAGGATTCCATAGTTATAATTTGAGCCATAGGAGACGTGGAGGCAAGGTGGATGGAAATGTCCACTGTGAGTGGAGAGGTGGAAACTACTACTTGTGAGATAGGTGAGGTAGTGGAAGTAGTAGTAGAAATTATAGTTGGGGTAGCAAGTGTAACAGATAGGGACTTCTGTTGCTCCTCTCCCTCATGGAGCGGGTCTTCTTGAATAGTGGGCATCCTTGCAAAAGTGCTCAACTTCTTTGATTTATTTGATGTCCTAGCTTCTGAAGCTTTCCCCAAAGATTATTTAGATTTAGGTTGATGCTTAGCCACCTCCTTTCTCTTCTTTGATAATGTGTTTTGGGGAGATGCTGACATCTCTCCTGTTGAGGCAACATCAACAATTCCATCATCAATTTCACCCGTATGTGGATCTTTGGGCTATGTGAATGTTAGCTCCATCCCTTACTACTTCAATTGAGAAATCTGCCCATCAATCCATGGCTTGGTTCTTGCCTCAACAAGCTTTGTAATAATATCGAGGTCATTGACCTCCTCTTCTTTCCAATCTATCAATGGTAGTAGAAAGTTGGTGATAGCATTATACCTTGGGTCCATCAGCGTGCTCTCTTCTTCAACCACTTTCTCTAGCACAGGAAACAACATGAATACCTTAACAAAGTAGGCCATCATGTGCATGTACTACCACATAGCCACCTCCATGTCATCCTTGCAATTGGCCCAAAATTCTTGAACATTATGTAGGTGGGCATAATCCAATCCAACCATTTTCTTCAACTTTCCATACAGATCCATCAGTGGTCAGGCAGTGTGGAACTTTAGATTGTATTCATTCAGCTCCTTGTCATAATATTCTACACATTGAGATGTATGGAGCTCATACTATCCTTGGCCTAAGGAGAGGGAATAGTGGACCCCTGACCTATGTTTATTGCTCAAAAGAGTGTGTGATTTATGTAGCTTTCGAGAGACTTTGAGTAATATCATCTAGTCATTTGGATACAGGGGTAGCTTATGTGTTTTATCAAAGAATTGGTCAGCTTAGATGTAGGTGAATTTTGGAAATTGCATGAATAGAAATCTGAACCAGTGGATGAAAGCACTAGCACTATGTGAGACCCTCCTTTCGGGGTCACCCCCAAGCAATCTGATGATGTGGCCCGTGAAGGTGTTGTTAACCCTGTAGTAGTCTCTCTTGAAATTTATGTACTATAGTTGAGGGTACTTGTCATACGCTTTTAGTACCATTTTTGGATTTGGATTTGGTGATGGAAAGAAACCCCTATATTAGGCATGGTCAAAAATCAAGTATACAAGGTATGACATCATGTATAACTTAGATGTTTTCTTCACCACCACAAACTACTCATGCAAGCAATCACTGATCATTCTCGCCCAATAGAATTTAGCATTTCCTTGGATTATTTCTTCAATGAAGTACAACATCCACTCTTGGAAGAATGCCACAGTTGGAAGGCCCATAACTTTGCTCAAAAGAGTTACCAAGTCATGATTTTCTTCAATAAAGTCACTCTGGAAGAGTTCTTGGGGCACCTTATTGGTGTTGCCCCTCTTGTCATTCAACCAGTATTGATTAATGAGTTTCTTTCATTTGAGGGTATCTTCATCCCACATATGCTTGCCATATTCCTTAGGTGTGATCCATTTGGCTGAAGGTGGGGATGTGAAATGTTTTCCCTATTGACTTCGCAGACAAGTCAGCCAATACGTTCCCATATTTATCAATTATTGTTCTGGTGTCTTCTTGATATGCCTCCATACGGGCCATCACAAGTTCAAGAGCTATGAGGGTTGGCAGGAACTCTGTAGCCTTGGCCAATCCACTACTTCTAATTTTTCTGGAATTTTCTATTTTAGCATTGAGCCTGACCCTTTTTTTGAACTCATTTATATTTGTGTCCCAGATTAATATCTAAGATCTCCTTCCATTTTATAAGGACCTTGTAGTTGAGGGGCTCCCCTTGGAACTTGTATTTCATTTGGTCTTTATCCTCCTTTCCCAGAGGTGCTTTTGCAATCTTCTTTCCTTTGTCTTTCTCTGTGGGTGCCCCCGAGGATCTGACAGTTGGTTCCATATACCTTGCAACCAAAGGAGCAGTAAACGATTCAATCATAAAATACAAGGAATGTTATTCATAGTCCTACAAAACAAGGTTATATAAAACAATTTATGCTTTAAAGATCATAAAAATCCTCTAAAGATTACCTTCATCTCTTGTTTGGAGGAATTTGGCCAATCTAGCCTAGGGGTGCGGACTTCCCTAGGCTGGCAAATGTTTTAGGGGCAAAAGAGATAGATGATGCTAGCAAGATGGAATTCTGTGGGAGGCCTCCCACAATGCGAGACCCACAAGGTTGGAGGATGACAAAATATGTGGGCCAGAGGATGTGGAACGGTGCGAGGGATTGGCAGTTTGGAATAGAGTTGGTGTGAAGGAAGCCTGAAAGGGGCAACCCGCAAGGGTGGACCTATAAGGGAATAGGTTGTGCGTCCTCCTTTTACATATTGTTTTACAATTTTTGTGGTGTTGAGAACAATGGGTTCCACAGCGTGGGGAGATGGGGGTGAATGCCGCTTGGAACAATGAAACCCAAATGGAGTCCCTATGAATGAAAGTCCACAAGTATCAGTCTACATGACTCAAGTCTTAATCATTGTGTGTATTTTTATCCTAGATGACAATTGCAAGGGAAAGATCTGATTGTCAGAGAGATGAGATGCAATGATCGTTTGGAATGGTGGGCACCACACAAAATTCTGAGGTCGGTGGCCTGTGACTGCGGGCTTGAGAGGGTGCAAGGATCACTCACTTTACTTGTAAATTTTATAAGTTTTCATAAACGAAAAATGAGGGGGTTGTGTCTGATCGGCAGGAGGATGGGTCACAAAAGTAGTTTTTGAATGATAGATCCAAAAGGATATCGAGAGGCAGAGACACGAGGGGCTGGACCCAACAGGACCGAAAGGCACACTTTTTAAAGTTGAGAAATTTTGAGGATTTGAGCTTGTCGACTATGGAGGTGGGGCCTTTACACGAGAGGGAAAAACTAGATAGCCATTTGGAATGGTGGGGAAAAAAGGAAAAATGCACTCAGAGGTCCACAACTGTGGGCCCGAAGAGGGTGGGAGGTTTATACTCAAACTTGTAAATTTTGGCAAGGTTTTGGAATGACTAAGAGGGGAGGGCATCCCACAAAAGTGGGCCCGACGAGGACTAATTTTGAAAGTTTTCGTTTACACGAGAAAGGAATGGTCGAGACTGTTAAGTGAGCCCAAGGGGCATGAGTGACGTGCTCAAGAAAAAAAATGAGGGGCTCCTAGTTCTAAAGGGTTTTAGATCATTTTTTTCAAGGTTCTTTGAATTTGCAACTCATGGGTTTTATAGGGAGGCCACTCTTTCACCTAGTTTTACTATTTTACCAATCAAACACTTAATCATTCTTGTTTTTTAGAGGGAAAAAATATGGTGAGGGAAATGGAAAACTTACTTGATGATTCCACATTGAAGAATGATGAAACTCCTTGAAAGATGCTTGAATTGGTAGGGGAAGCTTGCGGGCGTGACAAAGGCAATGGTTGAGCTCTGAAACTTGCTCTGCAAAAATAATGTTTTGAAAATGACAATTCGAGCAAGGTATTTATAGAAAATGTGGCATTAAATGTTTGTATGGTGGCTAATATAGTTGGTGAACGGTCATTTTGGAATGATGCCTGACTCAGTCGAATCCGTAGGATGGAAGGCAGCCACACTCTGGATTTTGGGAATAATTAGCAACGAAAACAATAAAGGTGACTGTGGGTGCCGATGAGTGCGAGGACGTCGAGTGTCCATTGTCTAGAATGCCAACGACATTGAGGAAACCAGCATAGGGTGGCCCACAGGGGTGGACCAGCATTGGCCAAAGGATGCGAGTTTAAAAACTTGAAGTTAATCAACCAAGGAAACTCTGTGAAGACTCCAAACCTTGAAAATTTAGGGGGAGTAAAATATGGTCAATTTAAGATGATTCTTCATAATTCTTTGACCATCTAGGACTTAGAAAAATGGGGGCACATAGAATGAGGCAACACAAAAGTGACCCATCACAAGAGAAAAGAAAGAGGGTCCCCATTTTAAATGGAGCGTGTGTGCTACAGGCAAAACAAATGGCGACTTTGCTGGGGAGAACACTCCTGGAATTCTAAGGATAAATATTCAATCCAAACCCAAAATCTCTAATTTCATAAACCATAGGCCAGTTTCCAATAGTGAACTAAGAGGCAAGTTGAGGATGGGATCCTAGGCTAAATCACATTACGGGGTCATTATGGAAGTGTGTGCGAAGTGGGCTCATTTCCTTTGCTCATAGATTGTGTGGAAGATTACTAATCGAGCAAGGACAAGCTATGTAAATTTTCCAACCCCAAAAGTAACCTGGACATTGCTCCATTGCGAGTCAGGCATCAAGAGTGAGAAGCAGAGTGAACCGTTCATCTAGAGTGAAAGAAGAGTTGGGAATGAAGAGTGAGAAGTAGAGTTGGGCATCAAGAGTGAGAAGCAAAGTTGGGAATGAAGGTTTATCTAGAGAACAAACAAGAGTGAGAAGCAGAGTGAACCATTCATCAAGCCAAGCATGGCCATCACACCAAGAACAAAATACACCCTCAACAAAGCCAAAACAATCGAGAAGTGAGCAAAAAAAAAGTGCACAAAAAACAAAAAAAATAGGGGAAACCTAACCTAAACTATGTACAAGTATTTACAAAGGATGAGTTGTAGTAGCTAAGGAGAGGAAATAATTTTGAAGGTGCTACCCCTTGATAGGAAATGAGACATATTCACAGGTTAAGGTCTCGAGGTGAAAAGAATTATCTCTGAGGATTTCGGCAATCTGAAAGGGGGCAAGCCATAGCTTGTCAAATTTTTCATGTCCCCCTTTCTTTTCATGGGCCTTGTCCCAACATAGGACCAAATCAACAATTTTGAAGGCCTTCACTTTGGCTTAGCGATCAAACCATCTTTTGACAATGCCTTGATGCTTTGAAATTTTTTCAATAGCACAATCATAGGCTTCTTCTAAGTGAAGATCAGCTAAGCAAGCCTCCCTTCACTCCCCTTCTTCATAAAAGGTATTAATGAACTAGAGTGTGGGGATTTTGAGGTGAATCAGGAACAAAGGCTCAAGGCCATAGATGAGGTGGAATGGGGAATCTCCCAAGGCAACCTTATGACGTGTATGATATACCCAGAGGGGAAAATGGAGTTGGGTATGCAAGTCCTTGGGATTCCTATCAAGAAAATTCTTGATGAGAGTGATCAGGTTCTTGTTGGTGGATTTAGCAAGGCCGTTGCCTTCGGGATAGTAGTTGGACAATAATTTAAGTGCAATACCATGATCAAAATCCCAACTACCAAATTTTAGTGTGGCAAAGGCATGAACATTATCATAGATGAGAGCATAGGGGCAACCAAAATGATTGACAAAGAAAATTTCAAGGAAATCAATAACTACCTCTTTAGTAAATTTCCTACATGCAATAACTTATGTCCATCTAGTACGTCAATAATCAAAGACAATTAGAATGTACCTATGTCCTATAGAGGATTATGGTCTTACCAGACCAATGAAGTCGAGACCCCATTGCATGGACGGTCTTACCTACAAGACTGGTTGTATTGGGACAACGTTCCTCTCGCTGGTTGCAGCAGTCTAGAAAACATGGCACACTTGAACACGATTGTGAGCACCTTTGAACACTGTGGGACAATATTATCCTGCTCATAGTATTTGATGAGTCGTAAAGGGACTTGACCCATGACCAACACCAAATTTTTCATGAAACTCTTTCAACACGTGCACCACTTCTTCTTTACCCAAGCATATGAGATAGATTGCCTCATGGTTTTTATTATAAAGTATGGAACCCTACAGCATGTAACTACTTCTCTTCAGCCTAAGGGAACATTTTTGTTCTTCTTGCAAGTGGGATGGACATTTGTGGTTCAAAAAATATTAAACAATGTCATCATACCACTCCCCTAGGGATACATCTTCAAGTTGATATTGTTGAACCATAAGATCGTGCCCTACTTCAACTATCATCCGAGTGAGTACTTTCCCTCTAACTAGTCTCATTGGATGGATTTCCATGTCATAGTCTTGCAATAGAGTAACCCACTTTGCTCATCTTTCTCTCAGTTCATTCTGCTAGGTCAGACACTATGGCAAATACTTTTTTTCCCAGGATGTAGTATCTGAACTTCTTAACTCCTTTGACAAGGGAATGTGCTTGTTTTCCCATGTTATGGTACCTCAATTCAACATACTTTAACGAAGCACTCATAAAGGAAATTGGGTTCTCACTTCCTTCATTATCCTTCTTACTCAATATGCTGGCACAAGAATGGTCTGAAGAAAAAGAGTAGAAATAGAACAGCTTCGGGTAATTTGGGCTGACCAAAACAACTGTGTCCACAATGGATTTGTTGATTTCCTCAAAGGCTTTCTTTTCCTCTGGAGTCCACTCAATTTTGGCATCTTTTTTTAGCATGGTGTTGAGTGGCTTAACTATCTCATTGAAGCCTATGATGAATTTCTTGACAAAATTTATCTTTCTGAAGAAATATTTAAGCTCTTTCTTGTTGCCTGGTAGCTGGATTTTCATTATGGTTTGGATATGCTTGGGGTCTATGGAAATTCCTTTCTTTGAGAGGACATGTCCCAACAAATTTCCCTTTGTGACCCCAAAGATGAATTTCTTCGTATTCAAGGAAATGCCAAATTATTTGCATTTCTAGAAGACCTTACATAAATTGGGGACATGGTCTCCCCTAAACATTGAAAATACCATAAGATCATCCATATAGATGATGAATCACTTACCAATGATATCCTTGAAGGCAATTTCCATCACACGCTGGAAGATGGCACCTACATTGATCAATCCAAAAGGTATTCTTCTGTATGCAAAGGTTCCCCACTTGGTGGTAAATGTTGTTTTATGCCTATCTTCATATTGCACCATTACCTGATTGTACCCAAAGTACCCATATAAGAAAGAAATCATCTAGGAACCATTAACTATTTGCAATACCTCATCCAATGAAGGCACAAGATAGTTGTCCTTTTTCGAAGCTCTATTCAAATTGTAGAAATCAACACATAACCATTCCTTTTCCTTACCAGAACCAAATTGGAAACCCATGAGGCGTGTCTAATCAGAAATATAATTCTTGTAGACAACAACTTCTATACTTCCTTGTAAATGATTGGCTCCAACAAATCATTGATAGGGCATTGTCGTTGTTAAAACGACCTTACGTCAGGTCTAAGAGGAATAGTGTGTGTGATGATTGACATGTCATATATTTTAAAATCCTCATAACTCCAAGCAAAAAAATCATGGTACTTCCAAAAAGAATCAACAATACCCTTCATCTCTTCTGGTGTGAACACTTTACCAAGAAACACATTCTTTGTATTCTTGGGTGTTCCAAAATTATGGGTGTCACACTGATTCTTGATGGAGTCCTTCTTTTCTTGCTGATCTTGATCTCTAATCTGATCTAAGTCAAATATTCATTCTAGGTGGACCATTCCTATAGGAATAGTGTTGGTTTTGAGGTTGATAACCCCTTCTATATCTAGCTCAGCCTCTTCAAGCTCAACTTCATCAATTATTTGGGAAACAAACACATCAGAGTTGGTGATGAAATCTAGGATGTGTTTATCATCATTGAACACTTGGAAATTTTCCACATTGTCTGACATGGATGGGATGGAGGTGGGATCAATATTCAATATTTTGAGACCATACAGTGATAGGGGTTGCAAGCTACTAGTTGCCTAGGCCAGGGCATTAGCAGTGTAATTTTGAAAGCGTGGGATCAATTGAATGTTAAATGCATCTAGATCCTCTAACAGATCCAATACCTTATGCTTGTAATTGGTTAGCCTTCTATCATTGTAGGAGTAGAGATTTCCTAATTATTTCATGAATAAATCTGAGTCACCAAATACTTGTAACCTTTTGACCTTCTTCCTTAATGCCATTAGGAGGCCAAGGACTAATGCCTCATATTCTACTACATTATTCGTGTAATAAAATAGAAGTCTATGAGAAGCAAAATATGACTTACCCATGAGGCTGATCAACTCGAAGCCTGCTTTGGCTTCTTGCCTGGATTTGGATCCGTTGAAGCACAACGTCCAAAACTTGGAAGAATCCTTAATTTTGGAATTAGTAGACCTGATTTTTGCTTATGATGGTTGCCTTACTTCTGCAACCTTAGGAGTTGGTATATGTTCAGAGTGGCTTTGATCTGGTGATGCCAATTGAGCCTCCTCCTCAGGAGTGGCCTGTCCTTTAATGTGCTCAATTGTTGTTTGGCATAAGTAGCATTCAAATTTTGAATGAGCAGTGTAGACACTTAAAATTGACTTGGGTGTGCGAACTCAAATTTATCATCAATTCTTCTATACATAATTTAACTATGCCACTTTGACTAAATTCAACTATAATTAAATAATGACCAATTATTTAATTAATTCATCTTTCTTATTATTTTTTCTATTTACATAAATTCATTTTATTTAAATAGGTCACTAATGTCTAAAGTCCTCTTTAAATTAAATAAATTATTAAATTTATTTAATACACTATTCCTCGATTATTTAAATAAATCAAATTTATTTAGATATGTCTCTAACACTAAAGTCCTCTCATAATTAAATAAATCCCCCACAATTTATTTAATTATTAATTCACTTCTTTCACATTAAATAATTTAAATTAATTATTTAATTGTCTCTCACAGTTCATTTCTAAATTTAAATAAAAATCATTTATTTAAATTTCTCTCTCCTCAAGTAAATTAAATAATTATTATTTATTGTCACATGAATTCAGCATTTTGGGGAGTTGGGGCCCTAGCTCGGTTGGCTAAATCTTTCTTGTTGTAGGAGGTTGATCACGAGGTCTAGTCTCCCCCACCCTTGTGGTACCGAAGGGCATGTCGTGCCAGCGCCGCTGGTCAGGTTAAAATTTTTACCAGGCGCACTGCAGTTTATAGGGGGCCGTGCTACCCGATTCCTGCAATCTAAAAATAAAAAATAAAAATTCACCATTTTGGAATTAATTTAAAATATTAATTTCAAAATAGCATTTCTCTCCTCAAATTAAGTTATTTTTAAATAACTTGATTTTCTAACTCATCATTTTTCACTTACTAATTCTCATCTCACTGTCACAACTATTCTCTTTCCTTGATTTAATTTCTTAAATTAAATCTTGTTTACTCAATTTGAATTTTACTCTAAATTTTCCCTAACCCTAATTAAGGGGTTGTTATTTTGAATCTTGACCATAGATTCTAGGGCACTTCTCAATCTTTGATCTCATCTGTCCATCCAAAATTGCATTTTCTATAAAATGCCAAATTTTTCCTCATTTTGTCATCTCTTGACATCTAGGAAATCTCTTGCATTTTCTTGTCATCTAGTTATTGAGTTATTGCATGTAGGAATTCTCTTACATTTAAATCTTTAAATCCTTCAAAACTTTCTTAGGACTAGTCAATAGTAGATTGCTCATCAAAATATGAGGGCAACATTATATTTCAGCAAAATAGAAGGTGCAATGGAAGTCAGCCATGGAGGATGAAGGACTTGGTGAGATTGTTTCATTCATTCCTTTATTATTCCTTTGCATTTCATTATTTATTGTGGATTTATGTATTTGAATGTGAGTTGCTAACATTTATCTTGCAGGAAAATCCATAGTTACATTGGTGAGCTCATAGTGAGTACATCTTGGTCTCCTTTGAGTTTGTATACCATTAGTCTCCTCATTTTAATTTCATACCTCTTGCATTTACATACCTTTAATCTCCTTTTTAATCCCATTTGCATTTTTCATTCATCATTTCATAGCAGTCATTTATTCCAAAAAACCTAAAACATAGCATCATAAATGGTTACATATTTAGGCCATCCTCCACCACTTCCAAATTTGATCAAACCTTTTTATGGTCGAAACTAGATTACAGAGAAAGAGAAGATTCATGGGTTCTTTTGGTCAAGATGCCAACTTTCCCAATTTCCCCAATGACATGAATTCTTTCCCTAATGACATGAATATTTTTCCTAATGATATTCAAAATTCTCTTATCTATCCTTTTAGTGAGATGCCATTCCCATCCTCTTCACACAATCCTTTTGAACAAGTTGTTTGCAGAGACCAAAATGGAAAAGTCTTTGAGGAAGACATACAAGTTGCTACCCAAAACCTAGAAGTGGCCTCCTTTGTTGATGAGGTGGTCTTGCATTATTCATATAGATACCTATCAATACTTCTTAACTAGGGGGCTAGGCTACCAAAAGGATTTGACATCAACACTTTAAGAGAAACATCTCCTAATATTAACAATCAATCACACAATTAAACCCATACTTCCATGGGAGCCACCACACAAAATGTCATCAAAACCATCAATGCTACCTCCCTTGGTATGGCTACCACCCACACCACAATCAATGTATGCAATATGATCAACACAATTTCTATTGGGATATCATCTACCCAAACAAACACTACATCACAATCCATCCCCCCACAAACATCCATAGTTTCTTCACAAACTTTTGGATCAACAATGGGTACCAACACTTCAAACCTCTTTGGGACATCATCTACCTCTATGGGTACATAAACAAACCTCTTATTAGGTTCTTGTAATGCAATGGAAATAAACTCATCAAACCCTTTTGGAAGGAATAAACAAAGAGTTGGCATCTAAGGAAATCAAACTAATGTCCCAAATTCCTCACAGGTTAATACCAACATTGCTCCAAGCCATAATTATCTATTTGGGCAAGGAAACCAAGGCACCCAATATTCCACTCCATTTGGGCATCAACATGCTTAAAGCTAGCAAGGCCCTCAAATTCAATCCAACATGGCTAGATCCCATATTCCAAATTATGCTTCTCAAGTTCATACACAACAACACATCCCTCATCAAAACATTCATTTCCAACAATTGCCAAATCAAAACACCCAATTTTCACACCAACAACAAATTCCAAACCAACACATTTCATCACAATAGGTGGGCACTCAATCCATACCTGTCACCAACATGTGTGATTCTATCAACAACCCAATTGTGGAAGCACTCACACTCAAAATTGTTGCTCTTCAAACACATGTGGAGACCTTGAAACAATCAAACAAAAAACCTTACATGTCATATGATCTATGTCCATATCTATTTGACATAAATTTGTATATGCCACCATTTCCTCCAAGATATGTGGTCCCACATTTTCCCAAAATACAAAGGCAAAATAAATCCAATTTAACATATAAGAGAATTCACCACCAATTACATGGACATTGCATATGAACAAACCTATCTCATGAGACTCTTCTCTAGAAGTTTTGCATGCCTTGCATTGGAATGGTTTTCACAATTGCCTAAAGGGATCAAAACATGGGACAAACTGGCCAACAAGCTTATGGAAAACTATGCTTATAACATTGATAGCAACATTGACATCGCTTCCTTATGTAGGATCACTCAAGACAACATAGGTGAAACCCTTATTCCATTCTTTCAAATATGGAGAACCCTAGCCAACAGATGTTCGGTAGAGATACCAGAAAAGGAGAAAGTCACCATGTTTGTACAAAATATCATTGGACCACTAAGATATGGCTTACAAGTCCATTGTTGCATCACCTTTATTGACCTTGGTTAAAAAGGTGTTCAAATTGAAAAATCCTTGATCACCAAAGGTGAACTGAAATATGGTGGCAAAACAATCAACACCACCATGAATACTAACCGAAGTGTTTTCAATGACAAAAAAAAATATTGGGTTAAAAATAAACACATCACTAATGATGGTGTGGTTAATGCAAAAAACATTAATGCAACAGGTCATGTACTCACCATCAAAGGAGTTCAAAATTAAAATTCACCTATGACTACACCAACACCAACTACCAATGCTATTCAAAACAATCTTGCTCAATCTAATCAAAGGTTGTCACGTCAACCAAGACAATTTCAAAAATGCATACACCCCCTTGGGTGAGCCTATCAAAATTATCTTAAAGAAACATATCCAAAATGGTGTCATAACTTTGGAAGAACCTAAACCATATGATCCAGGTCAATTTGAGCCATCATGGTGGGATGATAACATATTTTGTGATTACCACCATGCCAAAGGGCATACAACTTCCTCTTGCCGTCAATTGAGAAACCTTGTGCAATATCTCATTGAAAATAGTACCATTGAGTTAGGTGGTCAATCATTTGCATCTAACAAAGGCCATACAATTCATAAGAATCCATTGCAGGACCATAATTCTAGTAACCCCTCCTCATGCGACCCAAAGAATAACAATAATCAAGCCAATTACGTTCACACTGCTTTCAACTATTTTGGTGGAACTATAATTAATAATCTCCATGCTATTCATGAAGATAAATGTGTCAATACCATTACTATTAAAAAGGTCCTAAAATGCAATGTTACTACATGCAAAGTAAAATTCACCATCACAGGCCCATCTTCTTGTCAATCGAAGATTACCATACCTGGTCCATCTGTCAGGTAGCCAAAACCAAATCCAGAGTTTAACCTTATCGAGAAATTGAGAAAAACATCAGCTTAAATATCCATCCTTGAATTGCTCCGCATCTCACCCACACATAAGGACATCTTGGATAAAGTCTTGCAAGAATCTTTCATCCCAAACAACATTAATTTCAACCATTTCAAAACTATGGTCGAATATTTGACTTTGCCTCACCACATTACCTTTTCAAACATTGACTATTCCTCACCCAAACCATCTCATAATGATACCCTCCATATTGAGGTTTTTGTCCATAAGCACATAGCTAGATGAGTCCTAGTAGATGGTGGAGCAGGATTTAACATCTACTCTTTAAAATTGGTTAAAGCTCTTGGATTCTCTTATGAATGTGTGGATGGTACAAAGAGAATTGTGATAGAAGCATATGATGATGAGGAACATACTTCTAAAGGCGTCATCACTATTCCAATTCGTGTGGGACTAGTTATCATAGACACAACATGTCAATTCCTAAATCATGATATACATTAAAATATCTTACTTGGTCTCCCATGGATTCATGCCTTAAAGGCCATTCCTTCCACATACCACCAATTCTTGAATTTCCCTTTTGATGGTACCAAAATTACTATCCCAAGAGATCCTAATCCATTTCAATACTGTACTAATCTGAGAGCCATTGCTGAGTAACATGTACCCATCAATCGTGAAGGTTCATCTTCCACCTCTTCAAAATATATTGACCCATTTGTACTCACCCAATCATCCATATCCATTCCATCAACTTCTGTAGGACCATCCTTCTTGACATCCATACCAAGTAATGACCTTCAGATCTAGGACCTTGGCAATGGAGAATTCAAATTGAATACGGCTTACTATTTCACCACAATACCTAGGCCAGCTAAAGTCTATGGTTAACCTTGCTTTGTAGTCAAGCCTAAAATAAATTTCAAGATTCCACTGAAAAGAGTATTCACACTATGGGGAGACATGAGGGATGAAGCCATTATTGACATAGCTGACTAGATCTACAAAGACCCATAAGGATTACCTCCACTACCAGTGCATCTCTATGGAAAAGGCTATGACATATGCAAAGCACTAGGTTTTGATGGAACAAGTGACCTTGGAAAAGAAAAAAATGGAAGGAGAGAGCCTATAATCATTTCCAGGTGACCAAATAATATAGGGATAGGGTTTGAGAAATTTAAAACCGACGATTGATGTGCCTATGAACTTTCAAGTGAGGACGTAACGGCTCCAGAAATTTTCGGGAAAAGTGAAGAATCCCTTACCGAAATTAAATCTAATGAATGGGAATGGGGATCTGATAAAAACTTGAGTGAATATGGTATTGACGAACTATTCCTAGAATCTGAACAAATCCCTTTTGAAGAAATATTTTGACAAAAGTAAAACATTGATCTTATTGACCATCATTCTAAAAATAAGGAATGGGTAAGCATTCTTTGGGATCCAAAAGAACATAAATTGTCATTGACAACATCTGAATCATCCCACCCCATTCTCGAACCCACCCAAGAGCCTAAAATGCCTAAACCTACTATCTGTGCCTCTGAACTACTAGCCAATAGTCATGATATTGATACTTTTGTCGCCTATTATGATTATGAATACAACTCATCTGAATCTGAATATGGTCCTTCCATTGAATCTGACACAAAAGTTGAAATTGACAACTTTTCCTTCACACTTGACTATTCTATCTGCATGATTTCCACATCTTTCCCATCCTTTAGCAAACCGATGATGGGATTTACCTTGTTTACCCATAACTGATTGACTGGGGCCAACAAGAGTCACCTACTATGGATATTTTTCAGAATGATGAGGCCATTGCCGAATTGATGGGACTTCGAGAGGGCATTCCATGGGGTGATCACAAAGTGGAATCTTCTATTGACCTAGATTGTGTATCTTAATTCGAGGAGATTTTGCAAATTAATTTGGGGAGATTGTGCAACTTACTTTGGGGAGACTGTGCAATCCTCCAGTCGCAAAAATACAAAGAATAAAATAAAAAAAGAAATGTCTTTAGGTTAAAATCATAAGGTGCCTTATGACAATGGAATATCAAAAATAAAGGATGTATCTGAAGGTGAAAACCTCTATGAGGTGCATACTAATGGAGGATTGAAATTTCTTCCCATAACATAAGAAAAATCAGCAATTCTTGTTGAATACACCATAGAAGTTAACATAGCTACACCAAAGAATCCCAAAATGTTTCTCTTGGCCACATCATTGATAAAAGAAGAAAAACATGAATTCCAACAATTATTCACAGAAAGGAAAGTTAACTTCGCATGGTCATATGAAAACATGTCAGGTCTAGATCCAAAATTGGTATTGCATCATCATCCTTTAATTCCAGGTATCAAACCACTCAAACAAAAGTTGTGAAAAATGCATCCACAGATTGCACTACTTGTAAAGGTTGAACTAAATAAGTTAATGGATGTTGGATTCATAATATCAATAGACTATGCTGATTGGATTTCCAATATTGTCCTTGTCACAAATCTAAATGTTCAAATTTACATCTATATGAATTTCAAAGATTTAAATAAGGCTTGTCCAAAAAATTATTTCTCATTGCCGAATATAGACATGATTGTTGATCTCACAACAAGGTACGAGATGTTGTCTCTCATGGATGGTTTCTTGGGCTATTAACAAATCCGCATTGCACTTGAGGATCAACACAAAATGGAATTGACATGCCCATGCAGAAAATATTGTTGGAATGCCATGCCTTTCAGCCCAAAGAATGCAGGCACAACATACCAAAGAGCTATGACGACAATATTCCATGAAATGATGCATATACGAATGGAAGATTATGTGGATGACCTCTTGGACAAATATTTGACATAGAAAGATCATCTCAGAGTCTTGGAATTTTCTTTTAGATGGCTAGAATATTACAAGGTTCATTTGAACCCAAAAAAATGTCTTTGGGGTTACTTCAAGTAAACAATTAGGCTACATAGTTTCACAATGAGGAATAGAGATTGACCCCATAAAAGTGAAAGAAATACTGGACATTCCTCCACCAAAAGGAATTATTGAGTTAAAAACATTTTAGGGTATACTGCATTCTATTCGATGCTTCATCGCATAGTTGGTAGACAAGTGTCAACCATTTCAGTACCTGTTACACAAAAGTATCCCCTTTGTGTGCGCAAATAAGTGTCAAGCGGCCTTTTCAAAAATAAAATAATATTTATCGACACCACCTATTTTAATGGCTCCAATTGAAGGGAAACCTTTAATTTTTTATGCCTCTAAAACCACTTTGGCACTAGGGGCATTATTGGCACAAAATGATTGAGGAAAAAGAACGGGCTATATACTATATCAGCCGCACATTGGCTGGATATGAGCTAAACTATACAACCATCAAATGTGCATGCCTTGCAGTCATCTTTGCAGCACAAAAAATACGACATTACATGTTGAATCACCAAACACACTTGGTAGCCAAGATTGATCATTTGAAGTATCTGTTGAGTCAGGAAACATTGATAGGTCAATTTGCAAAATGGGTAATGGTTTTAAGTGAATATGACATCCAATATGTTGAACACAAGGTGATAAAAGGATAGGTTATAGCCAATCAACTTGCAGATGCCCCTATACAAGGCACTCATACTTTGATAGCTGATTTTCTTGATGAATCGATCTTTCATACGAAACCTTCATCACCATGGAAACTATATTTTGATGGATCTCATACTAGTCATTGCTCAAGAGAAGGTATCCTATTCATTACACCACAAGGGGATTCTATTCCTAAGGAATTTTGGATTGTCATCCCTTGTACTAGTAACATTGTAGAATATGAGGCCCTCATCACAAGACTTAGAATGGCCATTAAATGGAAAATTCAGACACTGTTAGTCTTTGGAGAATCTCAGTTGGTTATCAACCAATTAAATGATGACTACGAGACAAAGGATGAAAAATTGCTACCTTACAAGAGGATGGTGGATAGATTCATAATATATTTAAGTTTGATTGCTTTCAAACAGATCCTTAGGACACAAAATAAGGCAACCAATGCAATGGAAACTATTGGATCTCTTTTACACATCCTGAATAATGTGTCACAATTTGAATTCTTAGTGGAACAACTATTGATGCCTGCATATGACATCCCACAATTAGAAATGGTTTACGAGATTGTTGGTCTGAGTTCACCTTGGTACTAGGACATTTATGAATATCTTAAGTCCCAAACCCTACCACAAAACCTCTGCAATAACCAAAGAAAGTCCTTTATACAAAAATCCGCCTGATACACCATTATGAGTGACACCCTATACCGTTGTAGCTTTAACAATACCCTTCTTCATTGTGTTGACACTGATGAACCACAAACAACCTTACGAGAGGTACACGAGGGTATATGCGGATCTCATTCAAGTGGCCCAACTCTATCCAAAAAATTCAGCAAATTGGGGTATTACTGGTCGATAATAGAGAAAGATGCACTTCAATTTCTTAGAACATGTTGGAAATTCCAAGTATACAACGACCTAATCCATGCACCTGCATAGGAGCTGAGATTGATCACTTCTCCATGGCCCTTCACACAATGGGGACTCGACCTCGTGGGAAAAATCCATCCATCTTCCTCCAATGACCATAAGTTTATCATCATAGCCACTAAGTACTTTACTAAGTGGATTGAAGTCGTCCCTCTCACTTACATCACTAGTAAGAAAATCTCAAATTTTATCCTTAATTACATCACTTTTCGGTATGGTGTTCCATAGTCCATCATCACTGATAATGGTCATCCATTCAAAAATCAAGATGTCCATGAACTCTGTGAGCGATTCCACATCCAACACCATTTCTCCACACCATATTATCCACAAGGCAACGGTCACACTGAGGTGTCAAATAAAACAATTCTTCGCATTCTTAAGAAGACCTTCAATGATGTTGGCCGAGATTGGCATTTAGAACTCAATCCCACATTGTGGGCCTACTAAACCAACATCTGTACACCCACTAAAGCCACTCCATTTTCCTTGGTCTACGGATCTGAGGCCATATTTCTCATCAAGGTCGAAATTCCTTATCTTTGAGTCTCTTTGAAGGGAATGATCGATGACGAATAATACAAAAAATCTCACTTGCATGAACTAGAAATGCTACAAGAAAGAAGACAAAATGAATTGAACCATTTATAGGCATATCACAATCGTCTCTACAAGAGCTATAAAAAAAAAATCATAGTCAAAAAATTTGAAATTGGTGACTTGGTCCTCATGCAAAATCCAAGAAATCAGGTTGATCATTAGAAGCCTGGAAAGTTTGAGCCTAATTGGCTCAGTCCTTATATTATTATTGCAACATTCAATTTTGGATCATATCAGTTAGCCACACATGACGGAGAACAACTAGAAAAACCCATCAATACCCTACATTTGTGAAAGTTCTACAGAGCATTAGCGAGCTTGGCTAAAAACTTGAAGAATACAAAAAAAATGAAAAATAAGAAAAAATCGTTACCTTGATGAAAACCTGGAAAATAGGCATCTTGGTGACACCAAAAAAATAAAAAAATGGCAGAATTAGTAAAAAGAAATAAATTCGTCTAATAGTGAAAACCTAGCAAATAGGTACTTTGGATAAGTACCATGGTGAAAACCTGGCAAACATGTGCCATGTGTAGTTAGTCTTTGCTTCGCCACCTACTATTACTCTAAGCGGCCTTTACCCACTTCTCATAATCATGACAACCCAACACATTCACGACATTCATCATAAATCCTATCAATTCCATCCATGGATAGCATTGGTTGACATCATCCCTTGCATATCGTTATCTTTTGTCCCACATCTACCTCTTTCCATGTCATTCTTCCTGGATAGTCCTCAACCTATCTGTAGGAAAAACCTTTATCATTTAACTGTAGTGGGTATTGCACATGGTCCTACATTGGTAAAAAGTCTTGAAAAAATCCTAAAAAATTTGAATAAGTCCTAATAAAAGTCCTAAAAATAACAAAAAGTCTTGAAAAAATTCCTAAAAATTGCAAAAAGGCCTGAAAAAAATTCTAAAACTTGAAAAATGTCCTGAAGAAAAAAATACAAAAACATCCAAATCAATGTCAAAATCCAAAAAATAGAGTCAAAGTCAGTAGTATCTTGTCAAGTCTGTCATGCTAGCCAGTCTTTGTCCTAGTCTGAACTACATTGTCTCTATGCATTTTCTATGTAGGAAAGATTCATATTTGAATCCCTGAGAAATTAGGTCTATCCTTTTATGTTTTTCATAATAAAATCATGGCTCAATCTTCTATCCTTCAGACTATTTCATTGTGCATGTCAAACTACAAGGTCTCTAACTGCATGACATAGGCAAGGCTATCAATCGATGAGCCCCTGAGGCCACACTAGGTGAGTCCATTAGGGTTCATGGCACTATACTTTCACACACGTCAAAGTATCTTCAAATCAAGAAAATAATTCATCAATCCTAAACAAGCAATCTATCGGCAATCTGTTTCATCAATACTTCAGCATGTCAACAATGACATGTGGTCAAATCAATCATCTAGTCAAATTCTATCAAGGAAAGTCAACCTATCAAAATTTTGGGGTTATTCTTAAGATGTGTCCTTTTGAGAAGCAACTCTCATCATTTATTTATTCTTTTGGATGTAACCTTCCTAAGGATCATCATAATCATCTGGAATTTTGATTGATTCTCCTAACTCAGACAATCAATCCTCTTGATATCAATGTCATTGAGGATGTGTCCTTCCTAAATCTTGTATCACTCAAAATTCGAAAACCTTGACCTTGTCAACCTTGGAATTTATACATTAAAACACTTGGAATTTTCAACACTTGACACTCTGTTCACTTGGAAAAAACTTGGAAAACACTATCTTTCTTTTTGATGGTTATCATGATATTAGTTCCTTACATCAAAGGAACAACAACATATCATGATGATCATCCTTGTCTTTTTGATCATCCTATTATTAGTTTCTCTAGGATGTCCTAATTTTAGGATTTTGAGGAGCAACGATGTAAAATGATGGTCACCTTGTCTTTTATTGACTATCATGTGGCTAAGTTTCTCAAGGATGTCTTAATATCAAGATTTAGAGAAGCAACGATGTCCCATGACTAGTCTTGTATGTTTGTAGTTGGTTATGACAAAATGACTAGGGACAATTATGTTCCTTGTACGAGTTAGGATCATCCTTGTATGTGATTGTTGATCTACATGATGGTTCTATCTTGCACACTTTTGATCTATGTTATATCATAGTGTTTGTTGCTCATTATGACATTCTGCCCAATGACAATTAAGAGCAATAACTAGGATAGTACTATGGCGATTGTTGAAGGATTTTTGTTTTTGCACTAACATTCATATCTTCTCCACACTAACATGCATATATTTCTCTACACTAACATCCATCTTCATCTTCTCTTCTCTCATCCTCTGATGATATCCTATGACATACAAAAACATATTTGCATACATGATCATACAAGCATTTCATCTTCATATTTGCATAAATCAAATACCATAGTTCACATTGCATGACATTATCATTTACATACATCCATCTTGCATACATAAACTCATCATTGGAATTAACATATAGACATCATAATCATCATTTGCATTAACATATAACAATCATATCATCATACATCACATAATACAAGCATACATAGCAATATCCATAATTGCGTTCATAACCATAAAACACGGTATCCATACATCTCATAACATCATAAATGCATCACATCACATAACATCAAATTAACCATAGAACATCATAACACACAAAATCATCTCATATATAGCCTCAAAAAGAATATCATGTCACAGGATGAAATCATAGGATATCCACAAAATAGATCTCGTAGGCTCGAATGTCAAAACATACAATGTCTCAGAGAAATAACAAGATACAAATCATATTTTGTGCCCCCTTCATCCCCTAGAGGTGACCCATGAGGCGGTTGCTACTAACCAATCACATGAAAAGTAACCTGAATGGGCATAGTGGTTGGATCCTCGCTGTGAGATCCTAGAGGGTCAAGAGTGGGAGGCTGGTTCTCCTTTGTCTTGTGTCCTGATGACACCAATCTATGACCATGCCCTAACATGTGGTTGTTACTAGAGGAGTGTCTATGTGAGCTATGGGATCGATGTTTGGATGACTGACCATATGAGGTTCACCCCCCAATACTCATATGACTATTTCTATGTGACCTATTGGTGTTGTGGGTCTAGGTACCACTTCCTATCCTAATGTAGGATCTGGACAATCTTGGATCTCATCTCTCTGGTGGTACGAACTGGTCATATAAAAATCTGTAATGGCCCCTACTCTTGCTCATCCTGGCCAACTCTCTGGCCATGTCTCTTGATGGTCTTGTGCATAACTGAGTGAACTCTCACATCAAAGTCTTAGCCTCCTATTTCCTGATGAAAACCTCATCTCTCTGCACCCACACAACCTCTAGCTCTACTTCCAAGGCCTTGTTCTTAGACAAGGCCTCATCCAATCTACTTTGAAGGTCTACAACCCTCTGGTCCACAGTCCCATCCGTGGGAAAAATTGGTGGTCCATTCCCCTCCTCCTCACCCTCTATCATCTGCTCCCACAATCTCCTCTCAGCCTCATCCTCCCCCTCCTCCCTCTCCTCCTCTCCCTAGACCTCCTCCACATCAATTTCAAGAGGATGGTGCTCGAAAAAAAATCCTCCTTTTCCACCTACTCTTCCTCTCCTCTAGCCTCTGCCTCCTCTCCTCTAACCTCCTACTCCCCTCTAGCCTTCACCTCTTGCCTCTCTGGCTGCTCTCCCTCCTCATCCTCCTCCCTAACAGGTGATAGGTGTCCTCCTCCCACCCACTATCTAACTCTCCTGGGCTGCCTCCACCCTCCATCACCCCTCCTCCTCCTCCTACCCTGGTTGTCACCACCATCATCTCTGCCCTCGCTGCCCCTATAATCTCCCCCACCTCTCCCTCCATCACCCTGACCACCATCTTTTCCTCCATCCCTCCCTTAATCATCACATCTCCCTCCATCTCTCCCTCCCTAGTCTCCCCTTCGTACCCATGGAATGACTGATCTACAATCAATGGGCGCGAGACCATCAAGATCTGTCAATGGAATGGATCTATGGGTTTTCCACCAAGTTTCATACTCAACAGATGTCCCTACATCTATTGGACCTCCCCTCTAGCCCTACTGTTGTGCGACCAGGCCATTAATATTCTACTCTACCACTGCCACTACTATCAGTGGCCCCCAAAAGATCTCTCTAGATGACCATGCATACTTGTCCATCCCCATAGGCACACCTTGCTGCTCACCAAACTATCATATACCCACTAGGGTAGGTACATCTCTATGATCCTCTGGCTCTGAACTATATTGCGAAATAAATATATGAACTATCTGCACAAATATAGATGGCCATCCTCATTCGGCCACTGGGCACAATCTCTTAAATGTCTCCAGATGAAGCTCATCAAGGTGTCAATCTAATATCACCAGTACTTGATATCTCCCACACGGGTTTGGCTAACTGAACCAACATATAGATAAACATAAGGCATACCATCACCCAACTGCTGAATCTATACTAGTGGTCAAAAAATGGGAATGTGCTCCCATGCCCAGATCATCAATAATGTGGTGCCACAACTGATACTCTGTACCTGCTGGTACCCAACCTCATGTAGGTGATGGTACAATATATCCAACAAGTATGGCCCCAAAGAAAACACTGTCCTATGAGAAAGCATGCAAACTAGTACATCCCCCTGTTCTATGGGAAATCCATGTCCACGACGATCTGGCATCAAGACCCCAAAAATCATATTCATAAGCATGGCATCCCATCTTGGATAATGGTCAACCACAAACTCCCACCCGATCTCATATCCATGTATGCCTAGACTAATGCCATCTTCATCCTCATCCATCTTTCCCAAGGCATGTATCCCTTTGTGTGGATCATATACTATCCTCTCCCTCTCCCCACTGATCGAGATTCTCAAAATATGATAAACATCCTCCAGAGTAATAGTGGCCTCTCCTATGGGTAAGTGAAAGGAATAGGTCTTTGAATTCCATCTCTCATAAAGTGTTGTCAGTAATCCCCTATTTTCCTAACTAATGGGCATGTAGGAAACATAATATAAACCTAGTCTCATCAACCGTTGTCTCTCCTGATCGCTCGGTCGATCCCTGAAAGCATAAGTCGCAAGTTTGAACTCTCGTGTATAGATAGGTACTAATCATTTTTGCACATGTAGAAACAAAGGTTAACACACATGGATTAACATTTTAACACATTATTACTATCTGAGAAATAAAAAATGCATCTAAAAAAATATTCTACACTAAGTGAACTCTATTCAACCTTGGTTAGCTACAATTGCATCGCGTTGACAACGATTGCGTCACACTATGTCACATGCAAATCTGCATTTGACAATTGCATCACACTATGGTGATTGCATCATTTCAAATATCAATTACAAACCTTTGCAATGATAGCGTCGTTCAGTATCAAATTTTTGTTATTTTATAACAGTTGTGTCATTTGGCTTAGTAGTTGTGTCACAAGATGACACTTGTGTCTCGTGAAAGCACACTTGTGTTGCACTTTGGCAAATGCCTCGTTCCCCCTATCACTTGTGTTCTTTTAAACCTAAACCTACCCACCCATTGCAATTACGTCATGACACAATCAAATGTGTCGAATGTGAAGGTGTTTGTGGTTTACGCGATGTTGCTTGCCTCACAACGCATTTTTTTTTGACCTTTAAACCATAACACATGCATGAAAAAAAAGAAGAAGTCAGATGGGGTACTTACCGATGCCTCTACACCCTCAGTCAAAATATCCTCACGTGGTATCCTTAGTGGTATGTCACAAGAATCACCATCTTCTCCATGTGTTGTGCTCTCCAAATCTCTAAATAGCAATTGTGAAAATGACACTTGGTTTGGATTTTTCAACTTATTTATATGTTGACAATTAGGGTTTGACCTGATGGGTTTGTACTGGAGGCTCATTTAACAACCTTTGATTGGTAGTTTCGCTGGCTTAACATCCTTCGTTCTGAAAACCAATCACACCATTTATTTTTTGGCCATTCATTTAGCTTATCGTGACATGTTCCAATTTTTTCTAACCTTGGGCCAAAATTCAAAAATTTTCCCAAGGGGGCATAGGCACTCCATACCTTCACTGGGGAATATCTTTGACTTTTTTTCTTTACCATAACACAATAAACTATATTATGACAAAGAGGGGCAAAATGTAGACACTTAAAATTGACCTTGGCTTGCAAACTCAATTTTATCATCAATTCTTCTATACATAATTTAACTATGCCATTCTGACTAAATTCAACTATTAATTAAATAATGACTAATTATTTAATTAATTCATCTCTCTTATTCCTCTTGATTATTTAAATAAATTAATTTTATTTAAATATGTCACTAATTTCTAAAGTCCTCTTTAAATTAAATAAATTATTAAATTTATTTAATCCTCTATTCCCTCTCGATTATTTAAATAAATCAATTTTATTTAAATATGTCTCTAACATTAAAGTCCTTTCATAATTAAATAAATCCCCCACAATTTATTTAATTATTAATTCACTTCTTTCACATTTAAATGATTTAAATTAATTATTTAATTGTCTCTCACAATTCATTTCTAAATTTAAATAAAAATCATTTATTTAAATTTCTCTCTCCTCAAGTAAATTAAATAATTATTATTTACTCACACATGAATTCACCATTTTAGAATTAATTTAAAATATTAATTTCAAAATAGAATTTCTCTCCACAAAGTAAGTTATTTCTAAAATAACTTGATTTTCTAACTCATCATTTTCCACCTACTAATTTTCATCTCATTGTCACAATTATTCTCTTTCCTTGATTTCATTTCTTAAATTAAATCTTATCCACTCAATTTGAATTTCACTCTAAATTTTCCCTAACCCTAATTAAGGGATTGTTATTTTGAATGTTGACCACGGATTCTAGGGCACTTCTCAATCTTTGATCTCATCCATCCATCCAAAATTGAATTTTCTATAAAATGTCAATTTTGTCCTCATTTTTTCATCTATTGACATCTAGGAAATCTCTTGCATTTTCTTGAGGTTTTCATTTTCTTGTCATCTAGTTATTGAGTTATTGCATGCGGGAATTCTCTTACATTTAAATCTTTAAATCCTTCAAAATTTTCTTAGGACTAGTCAATAGTAGATTTCTCATCAAGGCAACATTATATTTCAGCAAACTAGAAGGTGCAATGGAAGTCAGCCATGGAGGATGAAGGACTTGGTGAGATTGTTTCATTCATTCCTTTATTATTCCTTTTCATTTCATTGGTTATTGTGGATTTATGTATTTATATGTGAGTTGCTAACATTTATCTTGTAGGAAAATACATAGTTACAGGAAACATTATGTACCCTACACCAATTAGGCAATAGGAGTTCCTAAGAAAATCATTCTTTCCCCCACACTGAGTTGATCTTGTACACATTTCTCTATGAAATCTTGGAAGCCCTCTAGTAATACAAGGCTGCCACCTTCATAGAGATCCTCATCATATGATTCAACTAGAATTTATATGCTCTGAGGAATGTGGGCCAAGTCGATAGGCAGACTACACAACACAAGAAGGACCTCCTCAGTTGCATCTTCTTCATAGCATTCTTGCCCTTCTGAATATGCAATAGGGAAATAATTCCCTAGTTTTATTTCAAAAATAAAACCTCATTCGTGTTGTTTTATTCCATAATAATGAACTTCATGCATGGCTCTTGATCTATTCAGATATGATTTTGCATCCCTTTCCATGGTAGCCACAAGTGATAATAATCTATGACAACATATCCATTTAGTGCTCGCGTAAAATCCCTTCCTATCATAATACCATAGGTGTCAGGAATATCAACAAATTGGATAACAATTTTTTTTTGTATCCTTGGATCAACAACAATTTGCATGGGTATTCTATTGATCTCACCATTTATGTTGATCTCAGTTTTATCAAGTTGTGTCACTTTGTGCTGAGAAGGAGTTGGAACTATTCCCAAAGATTTGCACATGCTCAAGGGCATGATGTTGGTAGAGGCTCTTGAATCAAGAAAATAATTGTGAATATTCTTCCCAAATATTCTGATGATGGTCAGGAAGGGAGAGGTTTCCAATTTTCCTTGAAATAGTGCTCCAGAAATGTCCACTTAGACCATCTAACCCTTATCTTTATTATTGATTTTGTTTTGGGTTTGGGCCTGATTCGGGTCCTTGGCAGGCTTCTTGTTTTCTTGTTGGTTTGAGGGTGGATCTTCTTTCTTATTGAAAACCTATCAAATGACAAGCTCACTATGTGAATCCTCAAAGGAGACCCTCTTAGTGGGTGCTTCCTGTGTTGACCTGGATGAAGGGGTCCCATTGATCAATCTAAAAAATGTGTTCCTAACAATTGAGACCTTGATAAATTCAAAGGTAGACATTCTTAACTTGACCTTCTTGAACTCCTCTATAAAATATTCCCCCATTTGTTCAATTTTAGTATCACAAGGGGTATTCTAGGAGGAGCTAGTGGGCTGATTTTGGTTTTGACCCTGTTGCCGATTCTTGTTGAAGAATTAGGTAGGTACATGGGGATAACCTGGGTTGTTGCTAGCATTTGGGTTAGGGGGAGTGCTAAAGTTGTTAGGTAGAGAAGAGGTTGTGAAGGGACCACCGACATGTCCACCTTCCTACCTTTTTCTTAGGTCATACGTGGTAGTCATTTAATGGAACATTTGGACTTCATCTTCCCTCAGCTCTTCCTCATCTACTGGACCATTATCTATAGAATTAAAGAGCTGAGCCAAAGGAATTTTAGTACTTACATCATCCACCTTGTCATTTTTTTGTGGCAGCCTCCTCCTTTTCAGGCATGTTGCACTTAACCTTCAAAAAGGAGTTTGGTTTACCAACAACACTGAAGAATCATATGGTTCGAAAGGTATGATTTCTCTGCACCCTAAGTTATTGATGAAATTCTAGACCTCTATCTGAAAAATTTTAGCAGTCGTTTGGAATTTTGGACAATCTAATTCAAAATGTCAACTTGTTTTATGGATGAGGCACCAACTAGACAAGGCAGCCTTAGCTAGGTATACCCTGCTCATAGTTTTTCCATTGTTGTTGGGCTATTCAAGAGGTGTAGGAGCACCGCCATTGTTTGGCCTGGTGTTCGATGTATGATTTTTCCTCTAGGAAGGCCTCCTTTCAAAATTTTGCCCCAAATTCTGACTTCTTTCACAATTCTATTTGAAAGATGTACTGGCATCATGGTTGTCATGACTTTCATGGCTATCATGATTGAGGTTGGCCTGAATTATTCTTTAAAGGGCCTACAACTAATTGTTTTGATTCCTTAGGTGAGTTATATCCGTAGAAATTTTCTTAATCATTTTCATTAGCTCATCAATCCAGTCCTTCTCCGCATTGTTTGGCTGCGAAGCTGAATTTTGAAGAAAAACCAGTTGTGCTGTCAGGTGGTTTTGGTGAGCAGGTAGGAAATCAGAAGCTTGAAGGTATGCCAAAACTTGGGGCAGTTGAGCATGAAATTTCCTCTAGTAGGGTTGCAAATAATGAGGAACTAGAGGCGCCTGGTTCATAGGCTATCTTGGATGAGACACTATGGGCAGATGTAGTACTAGATTCATGAGGGGCACTTGATGTTGTAGGGCTTGAGTAACTCCTTCAATTTTGGTTAGATGAGCAATGTGTCCCAAGGAGGGAAATGAGCAAAAAATATTCTTTCCTAGGTCAATGCTGGCTATGATGGCCTTTGTGTAGGCATCCACTAGTTTGGCAGGAGCTGGTCACATCCTTTTCACAAATACTACTATGAGGTTATCCAATGCTGCATAGTAAATAGGTAAAGCAACAACATGATTGAATGCATACGGGCCTTGTAACCGACTATATGCTGAGTGGAACTGGTCATTAAAGGAGTTGATTGGCTCATTAATCTCCCTTTGGACAAACATAAATTTTTAGTATAACTCTGAAGGGTTGATTGGGATCTTGAACTTCTACAAGAAAGCATCCTTTTGTAGGTCCCACGTGTTCATGGATCCTATCGAAAAGTGGATTTACCAGTAAAAACCCTCCTTCCCCAAGGAGTAGGGAAAGAGCCAACAAACAACATCTTCATGTATGATCTAGATATTCTTCAGGGTTATCTAAAAAATCTTAATGTGTTCTTTTGTTGTCCTTTGCTAGTCCCAAGGCTTGAACCTCATGCAAAATTCCTCTGGGTTCTTTGGCATATCATGGTAAATTTTGAAGGCTAGAGGAGATAGATTGTTTCCTAACCACACCATGAGAGGCAGAGGTGGAGAAGGATGTGTTAGATTGACTTGGGACTGTAGAGGGGTAGCGACAACTATAGGAGAAATGCCCAAGAAAGGAGCTAGGTTTGGCTAAAAGGAAGTGTTCAAGCTATGGGATACGAAAACTTGGAAGGCTATTTTAAAGAGGTGAGAGGAAATATGCGCTGCTAAGGGTGAAGGAGAAGGCGAAGGTGAATGGATGAAAGGAGAGGATGATGATGAAGGCGAAGCAGGCTGATCAGATGCGTTGGAGGTGGATGCCTCCCCACTTTTAGATCTTCTAGCTCAGGTAGGGGGTGGTAGCTCTTGAAATTCCCCTTTGTTTAGTGTGGACCTTAATACTCTATAAAATAATTCAGCGGAGAATGACCCAATTTGATCCAGCTTAGCTCTAGCGAGGCCCTCCTTCTAGTGCCAGTTTTTTTGATGGGTGTTTTAGCACTTTCTCAACACAAATAATGAATAGGTGCATTACCTCTCTTGAAAGGAAATCTCCAACAAAAATTTGTTGAAAATCACCCCAAGGTCTCTCAGGTGTCAAGTCATGACTTGCTTGGAATGTCTCAATTGTTTATAATGTGATTTTGCTAGTAATCATAGGGTAGACTTACACAATTTAGGTTAGAGGAGATTCAATTCAATTAATAGAGTTCTTAAGATGGGAAGTTTGTTGCACATTTGTTGTAGGTTCGAACAACAGTCTAAAAATCCTATTTTAGCTTCATATTTGGCTTTACAATGTGCAATGAACCTTGTTCAAAGTCACTAATAAAAAAAAATGAAAAAGGGGCAAGCAAGAGAAGAGGTTCCTAGAACTAAAAGTAGCAGTGAATAGTGACAATGGAGGTTTCTACATCAGACCATCCTTCCCAAAACTTAGTTCCACTTCACCAAGAGAGTCTATCATACATTTGTGGATGAGCTTGTCCCCAATTATAAGGCTCAAGTAAAATGGAGGAGGTTTTACTTCTCTACTTTACTACTCTCTTTTCACTTTTGAATTATTGGCAAACACCATTTTTTTCCCTATGCATTTGAAACATCTGAATATGAAAATTTAGTTAGAGAATTTTTTGATAAATCCTTTTGTCCAGGGATGTGAAGTGCATCCATGATGGGTAGGCTAATTGTAGCCTTTTTAAGATTCTCCACTACATTGAAAGATACATGGTTTACCTTGTGTCAAAATGTTGATGCAACTTATCCCTTATTCTTTGTTGTTTCATGGCTATTGGGGTATCCTAAGACAAAGTTCCCTAATTCTGGCTTCTTGCAAATTTTTGTTCTTAACTTATAGCTTGTTGCCCTGATTCACTTGCTCTTATTTTTGACCTTGTGTTTTCTGCAACAAGTAAACCTTGCTGGTTCTAGTTTTGAAAATGATTCACCCCATAGAAATCAACAATTTTCCAATTCACCAAGGCAACTCTAGAACTCCCTTGTTGCTCCATATCTCCATTTGACAAGTTCTTTTGGCTAGCATAACTGCTTTGTACAATGAGAGCTTGGCTCTATTTTCTTCTTAGATAGGCAGCCTGATTATGAGGTTGATTGCAAGGGAAGAACCACTCTTTCTCTTGAACCAAGTTATTCTAAGCTACAAGCTCTCAAGAAGGGCCAGAAATATTAGAATCATAGGGTCTAAAGTGTTTGGGGTTGAAATTTATTTTAGGGTAATCATTTTGGAAAGGCACTCTACTCTGCTGATTTTGTTGATAATGAGTTGGATGAGGCATTTTCTCTCGGCCAAATTATTTTTTAAGACTCACAAAATAATTTTTGAAAATCTTCCCTAGAGATTGTAGCATGCTCTTGATCTCTTGGATCTCTTTATTTTTCTCAAGGACGATACTTTCTTGGGTAGCAGCTTGGTAACTTATTGTTGACACAATAGGTATAGAGGCTATACGTGGAAAAATTATGGGTGACTGAAACTCAGGGAATATAGGCATGGGTGGTCTAGGAGAAATATTTCCTACTTGAATAAGATAGTTTCTAGCCCTTATGGCAATTTCATAGGAATTAGGCAAGGTAAAACCTCCCTTTGACTGAATTATTATTGAAATCTCAGAGTTTAGGTCTTTTAGATAAAAAAGGAAAGCATGCTTAGGTGAGGGTTTAACAATTAGAGGGATTTTATCCCAAGTTCGCTGAAAGTGGTAATTGAAGTTAGATGTGCTCATGTGGAGCATGCTTGATGGTGCTCAGTTGCTCTAAAAGTGAAAGATGGTCAGACTTATCTATGAGCTGTCTATGAAGACCATTACTGAGTTAGTCCCAAGTGGAAATTGAGTTAGCTGGAAGCCCTCTAAACCATTGTAGAGCTTTTCCTTTTAGTGAAGCAACCAATAACCTCAAGGCTACGTTCTCCTCCGTGATATTTTGTACCGAGAAAAGTGTGGATACATATCAGATGTGCTCGATCAGGGTGGTTTGGTCTTCACTAGTAAAGAATGGAAATGCTTTCAATACAACCACTAGAATATCATCATGTCTCACCAATAACAATGGAATTTCTCCATTGAATGGTGCAAAGACAATCTACCTAGCCATGGGTGGAGCTTGTGAAATTAGAGTTGCGATCCTTCTTACAAAGATTATCAGACTGAGCTCTAGATGAGTGGATTTATTTCTTCTTGCTGAATCAAAAGTTCTCCTCAAATTTTTGCCTCTCTTTCTTAGTGGGGAGATCTACAAGTATTCAAAAGGTATCGAGGTTGATCTAGTCTGAATTATGTTCATAATATTTTAGCAACAAATCTACAATCAAGCCAGAGCTAGGAGTCACCAAGTATATTCATTAAAACTTCTTGTAGGAAGAAGAATTACTACTACATGTACTAAAAAACAACCTAGAATTTTCAAAAATATCCCTAAAAATAGACTCTAGGGTCCCACCAGGCATGTCAAAAATTGTTGGCAACCAAGATTGCACCCTTTAGGCAAGTAGCACTTGTCTATCCTCCCACAACATGGAAAAACTCTATGGTTTGTGGGTAAACTATTGCTGGGTGTTTTATCAATTTCTCAACAAAGGTAATGCATAGGTGCAACACCTCTCTTGAAAGGAAATCTTTGAAAACAAGTTGCTTAAAATCACTCTAAGGTCTCTCAGGTGTGAGGTCATGACTTGCTTGGAATGCCTCAGTTGTTTTAAATGTTATTCTACTAGTAATCATAGGGAAGACTTACGAAAGTTAGGCTAGAGGAGAATTAGTTCAATTAATGAAGTTCCTAAGATGGGAAGTTTGTTGCACATTTTCTATAGGTTTGAACAACAGTCTAAAACTCTTATTTCAGCTTCAAATTTTTCTTTACAGTGTGCAATGAACCTTGTTGAAAAACACTAATAAAAAAAAGAAGGAAAAAGGGGCAGGAAAGAGAAGATGTTTTTGGATCTAAAACTAGCAGTGGACAGTGACAATGGGGGTTTCTAAAATGGGCCAACCTTCCCAAAATTAGTTCCATTTGACCAAGAGAGTCTACATGAATATGAATACAGAGATGAGATTTGAGTGAAAGAATGATATAAGGTTCAAACTAACTTTGCATAGCTGCGTATCATCAATAAACAACCAAAAGTATGAACTAAGAAGAGGTCAACACCATAGAAATATTCAACATCAATGAAAAACATCCAACTAGTCTACTAAAGCAACTAAAACACATAAAACAAAAAAGTAAAACTATCTAAATTCATTAACTAGGAGAAGAAGAATCATGAAACATGCAAAGGAACTCAAGAATCCACCAAAGTCAATGAATTTCTATTAATGTTCTAGGAGCATGTCATAACAAAAAACTCAACTCTCTTCAAAATGATAGGAGGAGAACCCTATTTATAGTTTTCAAAAAGAAAAACAAGTGGCCAAGATTTGATCTCATTGTGTGGCCAAGATTCACTTTACACTAGGGTTTCACCTACCCCCAAATATATAGGAATTTAAAATACAACTTTATCCTATTCCTATTTTGTCTTCTTGTGGAAACACTGTAGCTCTTTTGTATTTTAGTGGATTCATATTTTTCCCTTTTGGATGTAACTACACAGTGATAAAATTATCATCTATCATAGACTTTCCAGCCTCCTCTTGTAATGTGGCATACTCCACAAATCTACCAATTAAGGGATGAAGTTTATCCCATTCCAAGATATCAGATTGAAGCACCGGTAAGTCCAACTTATAGGACTTGTGGGTGAACTTGTTCAATTCTTCATCACATTTGGATAAATTTTGTGCTACTTATTTTGATTGGGCGAAAGCAGGAGCAACAAAACCCATAAAGTCCGTTGTGAGCTCTGTCGTGGTTCCGTTTTCCATCTTCCTATGAAAGTGGGGTGTTATCTTCTCTGAATCCATCTTAGTAGAAGACATATCAAAATTTGTCATTAGTTTAAGGTACTTTTCAAATGTCATTCTGATCTCCTTAACCCAATCAAGATCTTGCTCCGCTTCATTGAGCATTTGCTCTAAGATCCCCTTCCTATGATTGAGGCCTAGTTTCTAATTTTCTACTAGCCAAAAATCATTCTCTACCATTGCAAGCTCTTTCCTCACCATTTTCTTGGGCATCTTGAGGATTGCCTCACTTTAAGGATATCAAACAAGTTTCTAGATGTGTGGAAGTATCTTGAGGATATAAGGAAGAATTGTACCAACTTCCTAGAATTGTTCCCATTGTTTAGGATCTACTTGAACCAATCTTTAGTTGCCTTGGTCCAACTATTTCTCTTTTCAAGCTTATTGATATGCTCCTCTAATAGCAACAATGGGGGAGCCAATGATGTGGTGGGGATATCATTAGTTGAAGACCATTGTTGAATATATATTGTCAGGTCTACGACCCGTCCCTTCAAATCCTCCTTAGAGGTCTTATCTTTATTCATCTGGTGCATGATGGTGGTGACGAAGCCCTAGAGACGATTAATTTTCTGCTCTCTAGTTGCCATTTTGAGGTAAATAGTGGAGATATTATAGCTGACCCCTTCCTCACCCACTACTGAAGTGGCAATGTACCATTCTTGATCCAAATGCATCCATAGTCAACTGAGATCTGAAATTTGGTTTCTTCTTCTTCTTCTTTGTATTGATTTGGGCTCAAGCCAAGATGGCCTCCAGTCTTTCCTTAGGATCCATTATGGTTGGGGTCCTCTATTCCAATTGCTTCTCCAGCCCCTCGGGCATCTGAGCCTCCTTCTTTGGCAATTCATGATCACCTTCCTCCTCATGGGCGTGTTGTATTTGCAATGTTTTTCCGCCCAAGGTCTCTTGTTCTAGCTTCTCCCCTTCTTCTTCATCTGAATCTTGGATAAGTATTGTCACTTTTCTTGGGGGTTCAACAATCATATGCTTTTGGGGGCTATCTTCCTTTCTAGAAGTCTTTTCTTCTTCTTATTTCTCATGCACGTGTTCCTCATGATGTTCTAATTTTGGGCTCCTTCTCACCTCAGCGTCATCTTCAGTCTTTCCCTCTTCATTCTTTTATTTCTCTCTCTCCTCTTTCTCTTCAGGAAGAGGCATATTTTCATCATGCCGAGGGCTTTGATCTTGTTCCCCTATTGGAGGTTTAGTGTCCTCCATTTCTTAATCAATATTTCCTTCCTCCATCATGGTTTATTTATCAACCTCCTCTTCAAATACTCATGCAAGCAATCACTGATCATTCTTGCCCAATAGAATTTATCATTTCCTGAGATTATTTCCTTAATGAAGTACAACATCCACTCTCAGAAGAAATCCATGGTTGGAAGGTCCATAAATCTACTCAAAAGAGTTACCAAGTCATATTAATCTTCAAAAATTCACCCTAGAAGAGTTCTTATTGCACCTTATTGGCGCTACCCATCTTGTACTTCAGCTAGTATTGATTAATCAGTTTCTTGCATTTGAGGGGATCTTCATCCCACATTTGCTTGCCATATTCCTTAGGTGTCTTCTCCATTTGGCTGAAGGTGGGGATGTGAAAGGTTTTCCCTATTGACTTCATAGACAAGTTAGCTAATACACTCCCATTATTGTTCTAGTGTCTTCTTGATATGCCTCCTTGTAGGCCATCACAAGTTTGGGAGCTATGAGAACTAGTAGAAACCCTGCATCCTTGGCCAATCCACTACTTCTAAATTTTTCTAGTATTTTCTATTTGAGGATTGAGCTTGACCCTTTGTTTGAACTCATCTATATCTATGTGTCCCAGATTAGTATTTGAGATCTCCTTCCATTCTGTAAGGACCTTGGAACTTGTACTTTATCTGGTCATTATCCTCCTTGTCATGAGTTGCTTTTGTGATCTTCTTTCCTTTGTCTCTCTTTATGGGTGCTCCTGAGGATCTGGTAGCTAGTTTGATATATCCTGCAACCAAAGGAGCAGTAAATCATTTAAGCATAAAATATGAGGAATTTTGGCCACTTTCATGCAAAACAACATTAGATCAAATAATTTATGCTCTAAAGATCATAAAAATCCTTTAAAGATTAACTTTTTCTCTCGTTTGGAGGAATTTGGGCAATGTGGGCCTAGGGTTGTGGAATTCCCTAGGCTGGCAATCATTTTAGGGGCAGCAGAGATATAAGACGTTGGAAAGATAGACCTCTGCAGATGGTGTCCTGCAACGCAGGATCCACAAGGTTGGAGGACGGAAAAATAATCGGGCCAGAGGACGCAAAGGTGGGCCCGCAAGGGCATTGGTCGTGCATCCTCCTTTTACATCTTGTTTTAGCATTCTGCTAGTGTCAAGAATATGGGGTTTCACACTGCAGGGAGATGGGTGTCAAATGCCACTTGGAACGATGAAACCCAAATAGGGTCCCACAGATGGAAGTCCGTCGGACCCAGTTCGAACGACTCAAGTGTTAATCATTTTGTATATGTTTATCCCAGATGACACTTGTAGGGGTGGGATCTGATGGTTAGACATATAGGGTGCAATGAACATTTGGAATCATGGGCACCACACAAAATTTCAAGGTTAGTGGCCTACAACTGTCGGCCCGAGAGGGTCCAAGGATCACTCACTTTACTTGTAAATTTTGCAAGTTTTCATAAATGGAGGATGAGGGGGCGGGGTCCCACCGGTGGGAGGACAGGTCACGGAAGCTATTATGAATGTTAGATCTGAAATGTAATCGATAGGAAAAGACCCGAGGGGTCAAACCCGATAGGGCTGACGAACACGCTTTTTAAAGTTGTGAAATTTTGAGGCTTTGATATTTTTGAACGTGGAGGCAAGGCTCGCAAACCAAGAGGGAATAACTAGATAGCCGTTTGGAATGACGGGGCCAAAAGTAAAAATGCACTCAAAGGTCCACAACTATGTGCTCGAAGATGTTGGGAGGTCCATCCTCAGACTTGTAAATTTCAACAAGGCTTTGGAACAACCAAGAGGGGAGGGCATCCCACGAAAGTGGGCCCAACGAGGACGGTGATCGATTTTGAAATTTTATGTTTACATGGAAAAGGAATGGTTGAGAGGGTGAAGCGGTCCAAAGGGGCATGAGTGAAGTGCTCAAGAACAACAACGGGGGGCTCCTAGTTCTGAAGGGTTTCAGATCATTGTTTTCAACGTTCTTTTAATTTTCAACTCATGGGTTTTATAGGGAGGCCACTGCACCTAGTTTTACTATTTTATTGATCAAACACTTAATCATTCTTGTTTTTTAGAGGAAACAATGATGGTGAGGGAAATGAAAAACTTACCTGATGATCCCATGATGAACAATGATGAAACTCTTGGAAAGATGCTTGAATTGACAGGGGCAGCTTGTGGGCGTGAAGAAGGAAACGACTAAGCTCTGACACTTTCTCTGCAAAAAGAATGTTTTGAAAATGATAGTTAGAGCAACATATTTATAGAAAATGTGACATTAAATATTCATATGATGGCAATTGCAGTTGGTGAATAGTCATTTTGGAATGACCCTCGGGTCGGGGGAATCCGTAGGAGGGAAGGCAGTCACACACCGGACGTTGGGACTAGTCGTCAATGGAAAAAGGAAAAGGTGACTATGGGTCTCGATAAGCGAGAGGAAATGAAGTGTTCACCATCTAGAATGGTGAAGGCATCAAGGAAACCCGCATAGGGGGGCTAGTAGGGGTAGACCCACACTAGGTAGATGACGCCAGTTTAAAAACTTGAAGTTAATCAACCAGGGAAACTCCATGAAGACTCCAGACCTTGAAAATTTTGGGGGAGTAAAATATGGTCAATTTAAGATGATTCTTGAGAATTCTTTGACCATCTAGGACTAAAAAAATGGGGGCACACAAAATGAGGCAAAGAAAAAGTGACCCAACGCAAGCAAAAAAAAGAGGGTCCCCATTCCGAATAGGGTGTGTGTGCTATAGGAAGAACATAAACCAATTAGTGAGAGTGAATCTCTAGATCGGACTAGTTCCCCTCCAACTAACACCACCTAACCTATGCAATTTTAGGGGGAAAAATAGAAGGAGAGAATTGAAATAATCTAAAAACTACAACTTAGGATGATCAATTGAAAAATGAGATCTTGATTAAACTTAACTCACAACACCTCTTTGAAAACACTTAACTCTCACAAATCACCGCAATGATTTCAGTTCATCAATATTTTGCATAAAGACTCTTAAGACAAAATATAATGTGCATCCTAAGCCTATTGTAAAGCTTGAGAATCACCCACAATAACAGGACAAAGAAGGATTCGATAGTCTAAATCACAACAAAGTAATAATATCACCATGAGATTATGACAAGAAGGAGAGAAGGAGAAATTTACTGCTTTATCGCAAGTGGAGGAATAAGACATCAAAATATGTTCCAAAATCTGGTTTACAAAGCTCTTCAAAATCATTAAGAAAGCAAGAAACTCTATGATTCTAAACCCGAAGAAATTAAATTTCTCAAACTTATAGCCAATATGTGACCCTAAAGTGCCAAAAATTAGAAAAAAATAGGTTTTTGTCCCTCCAAAAGGAAACCCTTCTACATTTTCGAGCTCCTTCAAAAATCTTGAAAATTAGTTTCCAAAACAACTCCAAAAGGCATAAAAAATTTGGAAACTTTCTATCACCCAAAAGTTGATCCAAAAGGGCTAAAAATCAAGCACCAATTGCTGGGAAGTAAAAAAGGAAACTTCCATTTGGCATCTCTTCTTTGAATTCACCCAAGACTAAATCCAAGAATAGAAAGTTTTAGTGTGAACTGAAGTGCAATTTTAACTACATTTTAGATAACAACTAATCAAGCAATTTATAAAAATATTGCTTAATCAATGCTTTACAAATGACACCACCTTTTGATTATGAGCTTCCCTTTTATGGGTTTCTCAAATGCTTATGGTCATGGGCCTATTTCTTTATTTCTCATTTTTACTTTGAAAATGAAGGGATCGACCCTTGTCGTGCACATGAGAATATTCAAAATAAAACTCTTCCCTTTTGTTGTAGGTATTCCACACCTTCAAGGTTGCGGGCCTATAGCTTACACTTCACAATTTGAAGACACTAAAATAGGGTTCAAACCCTTGACTCTCTCCTTTTGTATTTTCATTTGATTTTGAAACCCTAAGTGGGTATTAAGACTCTTAAGAGCAAAAATCGACCTCTCCTTGCTGTGAGCATGAGAACCTCATTTAGGGCTTTGAAATGATAAGATGATTTCTTTTGTGCTTTTATCATTGTTGTAGGTTCACTTAAAGAAAATGTAGATTTATTTGATGATTATAAACAAGGCAATTATGTATGCTTGTTCACTATCACATTCATGAATTTTTACTTGAACAGTTGATCACCCATGATTTTCAATTCATTGCACTTCAAGATTTGACTGTCCCGAATGGTCAACTATTTGAGTCCTTTGGCGTTTATGATGCACTCATCTTATAGATGGCTTTCCTTGCGCATTATGTAGCTATTTCCTCTTCAATCCCTCTTTGAATGCATGGGGGATAACATGTCAGGTCTCAACCATTGTGGGAGCCCATTTTACACAACATGCTTTAAAATTTATCATTTGGTCAGCAACATGACTTGTCCTATACCTACAAAATAAGAAAACATTGTTAGATAAAAAAATATGTTATTATGATGTTTTTCTCCTTGGCTTCTGTCACACTTCTTTTTCTTGCAACTTTAGTTGTTTCAGTGTATCATTAGCAACATTCTACATTACTATTGATGATTCATATAGGAATGTTCATAATTAGAGCTCTAACAACTTTTACATCTCTTGCAGGTCAATTAGGACCTTGGGGAAAAAGGATGGTGCACCATTCCAGAATCAACTGAAGACAACAAATAATGATGATTATGTTATTTCTTATATGTTTTCCTTTCCTCTAATATTCATTAGTGTAGAATGTTCCTTTTGATACACTCTCTCGCCTACTCCAATGGCTTGTGTGGGATACTTGGTTCCTTTTATCCAATGAATACAAATACAACATTTGTGAATTACTTGTTTAATTCTATACTTTCTTCTTTTTGTAAAAACAACGTTTGAAACATTGTGAATGAATACATAATAAAAGTATTTCTCTTTTTTTTTTTATATATGCAATACTTAATGTTGTAGTTGATAATAAACAACTTAGCACATTGCATTCCTAATTTCACAATGAAATCAAACACTTGCAATGATTAAACATTAGCAGAGGTAAATTGAAACTCTTCACCTTAAAATGAATCTTGATTAACCAACTCTATCAAATTGAGTTGTAGTGAAAAATTGATAGCAATAACCAATGGTCTTCCTTCCCTAATGTATATCAACTAGATCCCCAGCCTCACATCTATCCAAGGCCATCATCTAATCCTCCATTTAATTGATCCAAGGCTCATGCTCCTTTTAAGAAATAAATTCCTTCACAAATCTAGGTTTATCATTGGTACAAGATAAGTAAATTACATAATAAAAAATTGGTGAGGTATACTTGTCAACTAGTTTATGTTTCCTTATGGACCTCCTTAAGGTTGTAGTAATAGTATCCTATTGATTTTCCTCTAAAATCTCTAAATATAAAATTTGTTCTTCCTCTACATCTTCTTGTCCAACCTATTTTCCACCTTTGCATATTTCTACTTCTCTATTTGATTTAAAAGTGCATTTTTTTCCCTTTTCATTGTACTTGATTAGACATAAATTTAGATTCCCTCAAAAGAATGATCTCTAATATATGCCATTTTTAAGGGTAGAAAATTCTAAAGCACATAAATATTAAAATTACCACCACAACTAATAAAAACACATTTTTTAGCCTCCAACTTAGACCATGTTTCTTTAGGAACATGAACAAAAATCTTAGCCAAAAATTCTAATGTGTGGAAAAGAGGATTTCTTACTTGTCCACACTTCATATGGTGTTTTATCAACCAAAGTATAACATGAAGATATACTAATTAAATAATAATCAGTATGTATAGCCTTAGCCAAAAAAGATTAATCCAACTAATAAATAGTAAAAAAGCTTCTATTTTTATCGATTAATGTCTCGTTCATCCTCTCCATGGTGACATTATTGTTGTGGAATGTGTAGATTTATTTTTATGATATAATAACCACATGTCTATAAAAAATTTCAAATTATATAGATAAATATTCCCCTCAATTATCTAACCTTAGTACTTTTATTTAATTATCCATCTAATTTTCCACAAGGATTTAAAATATTTAAGCATGCTAAAAAATCTAGACAAATGCCCCCAAAAAATAAATTTATGTAAAATGTGAGTAGTAATCAATAAATGAAACATATTAAAACATTTTTCTGATTGAATCAGCATCCATAAGACTAGTAAAATTTTTGTTTAGACTACAAGAATCAGTTAAGTATCCATCCCCCTATAAACTGCAGTGCGCCTGGTAATTTTTTTTCATGTGATCGGTGATGCTAGCGCGACACACCCTTCGATATCATGAGGATGATGGGGAGACTAGATCTCATGACCCCTTTCCTACAATAGGATGCTTTATAAAATCGAGCTAGGCCCACCACCCCATAAGACTAATAAAATAACTAAAAATAATCTTTTGTAATATATTTTTTCTAGTTCTACTAGAATTATATTTAACTCTATGAGCTACTGTACAAACACATAATGCTAAAATTTTTATCATTGATAGAATAACCAAATGGGTGATTTTCCATATTTTTATTAATTAGAGACTAAAGTGCTTTCTCACAATTTTTTCCCAACTTGTAGTACCATAAAATATAAGAATCACCCATTTATAATATGTCGATGCATCAAAAGATTAAATAGAGTACCACACTAGGATCCTTTAGCTAGCATAAGATTCCTTTTAGCCAACTTGCAATCACTCTTATCAAATGTAACATGCATTCTATTGGATCTTATTGTTAAGCTCATTGAATAATGTTACCTAAATCTTCTAGGGTTTACTATTATGCTTCTAGAAAAGTGAATTTCTATGATTGTAAAAGTTAGGTGAATAGACCAAATAATGAGAGAGGGATTTTACCTCCTACAATTATTAGGCCGGGATGATGGTGCTATGGATATCTTGTGAGATGAATAGAATGGATTCCTTTTAATAACTATGAAGTTTGAACAATTTTGAAGAGTTCATTTGAAACTATCTTAAGGATTGGAATATTTAAAAAAATTACGAATATGAGAAACTTCGGAAAGTTCTTCTAAAAATCATTCAACTCTAAAATAAAATTTTCAAACATAATGATATACCAAATTTAATTTTTCACTAATATTCTATCAATTTAGAAATTGAAGCGTTAAGATATATCTACTTTATAGAAATGATAGAATTTATAGTTGGATTTTCATTTATATGTAAAGTAAAATTGTAACAATAATATTCTTTATACCTTTAAGCACATAATGGATGAATAAAAAAACATAATTTATGATTTATGAATTTTATCATAATTTTATGTGAAAAGTAAGTGTGTATGATCATAAAAATTACAAATTAGTGTCTCTTGTATTCTATTATAATAGTCATGATATGAGTGCATTGGAACACACAATTCAAAAGAGAGATTGTTGTCAACAGAGGAAACATAAATAAATATTTTAAAGAAATAAAAAGATGATTCTAGAAGAAAGAAGCTTCTAGAAAACTAAATACAAAAAATAATAATATTCAACTAACCAAACAGTATAACTAATAGGAAAATTATATTCTACTATTAACTAACTGTATAATAGGTTTAACAAAATGACTAATCCTTAAATCAATTCCTAAATAATTAGAACAAAGTGTTCTCAATTTTTCCTTAGGATGAGGAAAATTTTGTTCAAAATATTCCTATGAGATCCACTTGGCTTGTGTCGGTAGGGTATCCTTGTGACCAACCAAGTATGTACTAGTATTTTTACTCCTAGTAGAACACGTGCAAAACTACAAAAGGGTATCTATATCCAAATGAGGATTTTTTTTTTAATGTTATTCTCAGTATGAGAGAGAGGAACACCATCCTCCATGTGAGATTCCTCATATCACTTCAAAAAATTAGCATTAAAAACATCATGTATGTAAATCTAGGATGGTAGATCAAGTTTGAAGGAATTATGTCCAATCTATTAGATACTATTATAAGGTCCGTATCTAATAGGCTTGAGCTTATGACGTTGTTGAATATTGAACATTTTTTATCCATATAAAGTCATAAATTATCTCCAAATATCAAATTATAATGGATGTGATTCTTATTATGAATTTCCTTACACATAGCTTGAGAAGTATGAATATTTTCCTATACTTGAGCATGATTTTTTTTTTTTAATAAGTTGAGAATATTATCCCTATTCATTTTGTTAGTGTGATGAAAATATGGAGGAAGAGAAAGTGAAATCTCATATGAAGTAAGAGGTTGATATTTTTAACATACCTCAAAAGGATAATGACCTATGGAGGTATATGTAGCCAACTTATAGATATGCTATAAAATATTAAGATAGTTATCCTAGTGTTAATTATTGTTGTAGGATAATATAAGAGATTAAACTAAAGAATAATTAACCACTTTAGTTTGATCATCTATTCATGGATGAAAATTTATAGAATATTAAAGTTGACACCCCAAGGGCTTTTAAAGTGATTTCGAAAAGTGAATTGAAAATATAGAATCTTGATTATAAATAATAGAAAGAGGTAAACCAAATAGAAACCACACATTATAGAAAAATAGTTTTGTGGCCTTAGAAGCATTATATTTTTCTTGCAATGAATGAAGATGACCATCTTTGAAATCTGACATACCACCATAAAAATATAATTATATTGACTAAAACTAGTTGGAAACAAAGAGAGCACCATGCATTATTGAAATCCATAGAGATAGACTTCTATGGCGAAGAGGGAATATGAAGAGGTTGATACAAACCAAATTTATGATTAGTAGGCTTAGATTGGCTACAAAGAGAACACCAAAAAATGAAATATTACACATGTTTCATTATTGAAGACCACTAGAAGTATTGATGTAAATGATATAGAGTTTTTTTGGTGCTAAAGTGTCACGTAGAAGAAGTGTGAACCTCCTTAATTAAAATAATTATAGTAGAATTGGTAGAAATGAACAACTGATTCAATTTATATAAAAACCTCTCTCTAGTTTTATCTTCCAAGAAAGGAATTTGGATGGTGATAGTGTTATGTTGTAGAGAATGTATCACTAGTACAAAATATGCATCAATAGAATACAAAATTTTTCACTCCTTATATGTAGAAAATATAACATCTATCAACAACTTTATTAGAACTACCAATTTTTATATTTAATTAATAATTGAAACTATTAAATATATGATGCCTATTTTAAATGATGTTTTTCTTCAATTTTAAGTTATGAATTTAAAATAATAAGGGGTTGACGATTAGTATGAAGATTTTTTTCCTTATCAAGAATGTAATAGCTTTTATTTCAAGGCTTGGACCAATGCATATAAATCCTTATCATAGGTTCTAAAATTAATCTTGGTAGTAGATATACCTTTATAATGATAGGCTATTGGATGTCCTCCCTATTTAAGAACAACTTGAAGGGAACACAAGCTAGTGAGTTGAGCAATTAGAGCATGACACAAGATCACACATAACACCAAAAATGGAAAAATCATGGTGAGAAGCTCTCATAAGTAGAAATATAATAATTAGGAAATTTGATAATATGAAGTAGGCGCCAACCTACTAGAGACACCAATAAAAAAATATTCAATAGGAACCAACCTATAGGATACACCAATCCCCACCAAAATAGAGACACCAATCCCTACTAGAACAATATAATAGCTATAACCAGTCCTGTCAGAACATAAATAATGGCGGATTTGAGATATGACATTGAAAGATAGTTTGATACTATCACACCTTCTATTCTTCAAACTATCACACAATTGTACATCCTACTCCTTGTGCTTTAACTATAATCATTATTTACATTGGATGCACTTTGTTTCTTCAAGATACATCTCATTAAATAATTACTCAATTGACTTACATACAATGCATCTGAATATTTGAAATATATAGATGACACTAAATTAATATTGCTATATTGGCCAAGGATTAACACAAACCTAGACAACATAGGATGGACCTAAATTCAAATTACATGAAACATGTAATATAAAGGTCCAATCTGGCCACCAAAAGTACTTGATGTCTTGCACCACCAAGGCAACCTTAAATAGATCCTATTCTCACTCCACATTCTTGAATTGAATTTTTCACACTTGTAGTTGTTACCAAACATGCCTCAAACTTGGAATAGATTGATGAAGCTTCTAATAATTCAAAATCCCTGCACATTGAGCCACACTACTAGAAATTCAGGAAATTGATAGAACTAGTATAGGTATACTCTCCTTCCAAACCATAGAACTACACCATATTTTTGAAAGAAATGCCACCCATATTAAATAATATCTCTACCCAAAATATATCCTTCTCAACCACCATACACATTTTTGACTACATACTTGGCATGTTCTAATGAGTACATGAACTATCTGAAGGCAGTCACACCATAAATAACCTGATACAATATAGATTAGACAACCTACACATTACCAAATAACACACTACTGAAACCTTCAAAATGTTTTCAATACTTGTACTCTTACAATATTTCTTCATCTTGAAAACCTTCTCATTTAATAGCCTTAACAACATTTGATAGCCACTAACAAACATGACGACTTGTTGTCATTAGTTTGAAATCAATGAAAACCTACGGTCAATAATCTCCCCCTCTGTCATTGATGCAAAACAAAAAAATGTTGGAACCACCAAGACACACACCAAAACAACATAAAGAATAATTCTAAATCATTTATGTGTTGTTCCAATTACTCCCCTTATGAAATATTCAACATTCACCTTTGGAATTTCCTCAATTCATCTCTTTCTCCCCCTATGATGGATATATTCTTTCCAAACAAAATTTTGAGCTTACTTTATCCCCCTTTGATATCAATGGCAAAGGATCAACACTTTCTCCCTTAAGAATAATATCAATATGTTCACTTTCTCTTCTTAACTGCAACATCCACAACCCTATTCCTAGATGGACTCCCCCTAATTCTATATACCACAACTTTTGAATACTTCTACAAGAGCACCAACCCTTCTTGTGGTAGGGAAGCCAAGCTCCCCCTCACCCTGTGATTTCCTCTTGAATCAAGAGGAGGGAGTAATAAATCCCAATTTTTTTTGAAGAAACTCAAATATCTTCTTAGGAAGTGGATTTGTGAATATGCATGTAACTTTCTCCTTTGAATCCACATATTCCAACTTTACTTCTTTCTTAGAAACCTTCTCTCAAGAAATGATATTTGATTGCAATGTTTTTTGTTCTTGAGTGCATCATCAAATTATTTGAAATATTTATTTCACTTGTGTTATCACAAAAAACAGTGATAGGGTCTTCAAACTCAATCTTCATCTCCTTTAAATTTTGCTTCATCCAAAGCACTTGAGTGCAACTTGATGCTACAACAATGTATTTTCTTCTAATTTAGATAAATAAATTTATTTATGTTTTTTACTTAACCAAGACACCAAACTATCTCCAAGGAAAAATGCATTGCCACTAGTGATCTTAAATTTTTTTTACCCAATCTGCATATGTGTATGTTGTAAGAGTGAAGTTTTCACTCTTTGGATTCCAAAGACCAAAATATTTAGTATTCTTCAAATAACTAAAAATTCTTTTCACTGCCTTCACATGAGTCTCTTGAGGTTTTTCCTAAAATCTGGAAACCATTCCAACAACCTACATAATATTTGGTTTGGATGCTTTCACACACAAAAAATCACCAATCATAGACCAATACAACATTTGATCTACCAGAGCAGAGTCATCATCCTTGCTAAAATTATACCCGGTAACCATAGGTGTTACAAGTTTGCAATCTTCCATTCTAAATTTTCTTAACATATCCTTTGTGTATTTTTGTTGTGAGATAAAAATCCCTTTGTTAGATTGAACAATGTGCAATCCCAAAAAAAAAGATAATTCTCCTAATATAGACATGTCAAATTCATTTTGCATAGCCTTCTAACTTTTTTTTTACATTTCAACACTTCTTCCTCTAAAAATGATTTCATCAACATAGACCACAACTATCAAAATGTTTCATCTTTCTATTTTTTATCTACAAATTATTATCCACAAAAACTCTTTGGAATCCTTGCTACTACAAATATCCATATAACCTTGCATACCAAGCTCTAGGAGCTTGCTTTAGACCATACAAAGCCTTCTTCAATCTACAAACATAATTAAAACTGTTAGTACACTGAAATCCTTTTGTTTACTCAATGCTCAATATATAATTCTTCAAGCTATCCATTCAAGAATTTTGACTTCACATCCATCTAATACACATTGAAATTCTTGAATGCTGAGAGAACTAAAAAAATTTCTACAATCTAGTCACTAGAGAAAATGTCTCGTCAAAGTCTATACCTTCAACTTGAGTATAACCTTTACACACATGTCTTTCCTTATTTCAGATCACTTCACCTTCTTCATTCATCTTGTTTCTGAATACCCACTTGGTTCCAATCACATTTTTGTCCTTAGGCCTTGGGACAAGTTCCCAAGTTTCATTCTTCATGAACTGATTTAGTTCTTCTTACAAAACATCAATCCAACCTTGTTCACGACTTGCTTATTTGTAAGTCTTAGGTTCTATCTTTGATAGTCAAATTTATTTTACCTATTCTTTTGATCTTCCCAACCCATTTTGGGTTAGACCATCACTATCTTTGTCACCAATAATTTGATCCATAGAATATTTTTCTAACATACTTAGCTAGAGTCTTTAAAGAAACTTCCTCTTTTGGTTCTTTAATATTTCTATGAACTGATTCCTCTTCCTCTTGAACTTGTAGAATAGTAGTACTTTGAATAGTTTCATCAACCTTCACATTTTCAATTTCAACTATCCTCTTCAACCTTTTGTTATAATATCTGTAAGATTTTCTTCTTGAAGAGTAACCAAGAAAAATACCTTCATCTAACCTTGAATCAAACTTAACCAATTTATTCTTATCTCTCTTGATGAAGCACTTGCTTAAAAAAAAATTGAGGTGCCTTATTGATGTGGGTCTTCCTTTCCATAACTCATATGGAGTCTTCTCTATCTTGCATCCAATCTAAACTCTTTTCAGAATATACATAGTTATCTATGTAGCTTCTCTCCAATACATATTTGGAAATTTTTCCTAGCATAACATGGCTCTTTCCATTTCTTGTATAGTTTGGTTTCTTCTTTTAGCAACTCCATTTTGCTATGGTGTTCTAGGAGCAATAAACTACCTCTAGATTACATGCTCTTCATAGAATCTCTCATACTTCTCAACTATAAATTCCTCACCTCTATCTGCTCTTATGACTTTGATTCTTCTTCTATTTTCATTCTCCACCAAAGCTTAAATTATTTTAACTTCTCAAAATATTTTAACTTCTCAAAATATTCTAACTTCTTTTTAGATATGTAATCCAAGTCATCTTAGAATAATCATCAATTAACATCATTAAATACTTGTCTCCTTGTGGACTCTTAGTCCTCATTGATCCATATAAATTTGTATGTACCAAATCCAATAAATTTGATGTGGGATAATCCTTAGTTGGATATTTTTTCTTTTTCTTCTTTCCTTCATGGCATGGCTTGCAACTGATTGAGTGAGGTTTCTTGATTTTTGGCATATCCCAGACCAACCATTTTGAACTAACCTTGACAATATCATCAAAATTCATATGTCCTAACCTTTTGTGCCAAATCCAACTTTAATAATTTTGTGCAATGACACATCTCTTTCCATTCAATTCACTGAGGTGATAAATATCATTGCTTGTCTTGCTTCCTTCCACAATCAACTCACCAATACTAGATTTTTTGATTTCAGAACCATCAACACTAAATGATAACTAATATCACTTATCATACATCTAACTGACACTCAAAAAATTATTTTTTAAGCCTTCAACATACAAAACATCATATGTCTTTGTCTTACCACCATCAAGAATTAAATTACCCTTACCAAACATTTTAGCAATTGAATTGTTTTCAAGGGTAATTGAACCACCTTCAAATTCCTTGAAATTCATGAGATTACTTTTATCTCTAGTCATATGACTAGAGCAACCACTATCAATTATCCACAAATTCTTCCTCTCCTTTTAAGAATGCAACGCTATTTGAGAAATCAAAAACTTCTCAAACTTCTTCTCTTCTAGAACCTTATTCCAAGCTTTCTTTGTAACATCACTCTTTCTTTTCTCAAGTAATGGAGAACTCAAAAAAATTGCTTCTATAGTTCCTTGCAATATGTCCAAAATTGTTGCACTTGAAAGAAATAACATTAAAATGAATAGAGGTGCAAATGTATTATTACTTACAAAATTATTTCTTCTTACCAGAACTCTTCTACAATCCACAACCTTATGTCCATATTCATTACAAATTAAAAAATAACTATAAAAATAAAAACTTAACCTAGTATTGTATCCATGTCCTCCAAATCTCCTCCTTTTGTTCTGCACTTGAACAAATCCATCACTTTGAGTCATGCTTCCATTACTTGTCGATGTATTCTTTGATTTTGAACTTCTAGAATCTGTCACCTTCAGACTTGTCTTAATACTCTTCTTTGAATATTTTGTTACCTTTTTCTTCTAATCATCAAAACCAACTCTGAGTTTTTCCATGCAAAACATTTTGACCTTTCAATATCTAATATAAGGTTTTAATACTTTTATTTAACTTCAATTGCAACAATTGATTTTCCTTCTCAATATCTTTTTTGACTACCACAATACATTCCTCAAGCTTCTCACAATATTTGTCTCTTGCTGATAACTTCTCCATCAAAACTTCAAATCAATAATCATCTTTTTAGCAATCTTTAAATATTTTTCTATTTTCTCTTTGGCTCTTACTTCTTCTGCAATATCGATATTCAACTTCTTGATCTCATTTTTGGCCCATAATAAATTGTCCATAAGATCTTCTTCTTCACCTTTTTATCCAAAACTCATTTCAGCATCACCATTAGTAGTTTCAAAATCCATGAATACAACTTTTCTATTTTCATCACCGGATGCATTTTCATCTTCTTCTTCTATATAATATTCTTCTTCTTCCTCATTAGTATAATTTTTTTTCTTTCTTTATCCTTTGGGTCTTCTCTAAAAAGAATTATTTCCATCCTTTTATTCACCATTGTTAGTATTCTTATGAGGACACTTATCCATTAAATTTCCAACTAATCCATTGTTGAAACATTTGAAAGGCAATTTATCTTTGTACTTACTGGAACCTCTTTGCAACTTTCTAAAAAAAAATGGCTTCTTCCAAATCTGATCCACAAAAAAAATCTTGATCAACCTACTTTGGAGATACTATAGAGCTAGCTTCTTTCCTTATAGAGTCTTCATTTGCAAATCTCTTCTCAAATATAGGCAATTTTCCATGCAGCACAATAAACTTTAAAATATTCACATTTTTAGCTTCTTTAATAGTAGAAATTTTAGGATACAACCTTTTAGGTAAGTATCTAAGTACCTTCTTCACAATAATTTTCTCTTCCAAGGTTTCACCAAGACCTAGAATATGATTGAAAACTTTGTTAACCCGAAGCATAAATTTAGTAATTTCCTCATCTTCTTTCATCCTCAGATCTTCAAACTGAGCTCTATAAGTTTGCAACTTTTCTTCTTTGACTTTATCATCACTTTCATAGATAGTTTACATATTTTCCCATATTTCCTTTGTTCTACATTCCATTATTTTTTAAAACTTAGTGTTAGTCAAACCACATAAAAGATAATTCCTAGCCTTAGAATTGATTTGATAAGCCATATTTCCAGTCTGATCCCTAGGAAGGTTTTCAAGAATTTCATATCCCTCAACAATTGAATTCCATTATTTCATACATAAATTCATCAAAAATGACTCCATCCTAAATTTACAAAAAGAAAATTTAGATCCATCAAAATTGGTACTTTGTTTCCAAAAGAACTATCTTGTGCCATCCTAGATCTACCTTAATCTTTTAACCTCTTTCAAAGTAACTTAACTTTGATACCAATTGAAGGGAACAAAAAAATTCATAATTGCTTTATAGATTTTCAACATGAAGAGCACCGAACCATACAATCTATTAAGTTAAGCAATTAGAGAACAACACAAGATAACACATAACACTACCTTTTTATGTGGAAACTTGAAATTAGAAAAACCATGGTGAGAAGCTCTCACAAGAAAAAATATAATAGTAAGGAAGTTTTACAATATGAAGTAAGCACCAACCTACTAGAGTCACCAATCCCCAAAAGATTCAGTAGAAACAAACCTACAAGAGACACCAATCCCCATCAGAACATATAAACCAATCCCTTCTAGAACAATATAATAGGTAGAACACCAATCCTACCGAGACAAAAATAATGGTATATTTGAGGTATAACACCAACAAACACTTTGATATTGGAACACCCTCTTTTATTCATGCTATGACATAACTATACATCCCACTCCTTGTAATTTTACTATATTCATTAGTTACATTAGATGCACTTTGTTTCTTCAAGATACATCTCATTACACATACACTCAATTCACTTGCATACAATGTATCTGAACATTTAAAAATATATACATGCCACTAAATTAATTATCTACTATGTCAACTAGGGATCTGTACCAACCTAGAAAACATAAGAAAAACCTAAATTCAAATTACATGAAACATTTAACACAAAGGTCCAATCTTTCCACCAAAAGAACTTGACTCCTTACACCACCAAGGGAACCTTAAATCGATCATATCCTCACTCCACACACTTGAATTGATCTCCACAAGATTTTAGCCATTACCACACATGCCTTAAAATTAGAATAGCTTAACAAAGCTTTTGATAATTCAAACTCCTCGCACACTAAGTCATTCCACTGGAAACATGGGAAATTGATAGAACTAGTATAGGTATACTCTCCTTCCAAATTGCAAAGATACAACATATTTTTTAAATAAATGCCACCCATATTAAATAATCTCTCTACCCAAAATATATCCTTTTGGACCACCATACACATTTATAATTGCATACCCGCAATGGTATAATAAATACATGAACAATCTGAAGGAAGTCACACCACAATTGACTTTATAAAAGATAGATTAGACAACTTAAATATTGTTAAACAATAAACTACCAAAACATTCAAAATTTTATCAATACTTGTAATCCTACAATATTTATTCATTTTGACAACCTTGACACCCTTTGATAACCACTGACAAACACAACGACTTGTTTTCACCAGTTTGACATCAATGACAACCTATGCTTAGCACAACTACAATAACATAATTGAAAGAATTTGTCTCAATGTCAAAGGTTTTTTGATCTAAAATAATAAGTACTAGATCTAAGAAATAATCCTCTTAAGGTATTGGAATGCTTGATTTGATATTGTAGACCATGAATTTTTTTTTTTTTTGGATGAAGTGACCGAGTTGTATAGGAAAAATTCTAAATATATTTTTTGAAATAATTCATTCCTCTTAGGAAAATATTTATATTTACAAAACAATGAGGGATAGGACAATATTTGAGAGATTTCCCTTGATGAGGGTGTACACACATTCTATTATGATCAATAAAACTATAGATATTTGATAGAGTATTGAACAAATAAGGTTTTCTTCATCTTAGCTTGATGTTGGTATTATTGCATAAGATCTAAGGTAGCGTAAATATTTTGAATATTATCTTCTCAAGATATATTGAACACAATATACCAAAAAGATACACAATAATGAACTTTCCAAGGTGATTTTTAAAAATATCATTAATGAGCCACAAATTTGGTAGGAGCATTATTCACACCAAAAGGAATCACTAACCATTCATAAAATCTAGATATAGTTTTGAAGGAGGTTTTCAAAAAATAATTAATATCCATTCTTACCCAATGGTAGCTTGAAGTGAGATCCATATTTTTAAAATAATGATCTCCCTTAATGTGATCTAGAAGGTCATCAACCCTAGGAAATAAATATTTGTTTTGTATAATGCTTTATTTAAATCTCTATAATCAATGACCATTCTCCATTCATCCTTATCCTTTTAGGGAATGTTAAATTTTAGAGAACTAAAAGAAGAGGTTCAAGGCTAGATCATCCCTTCTTCCATAATCTTTTGATTTGATTTTATATTTCTTAAATTTTAGTTTGAGAGAGCTAGCATGTTAGAAAATTTGGAAACAAATATTATAGAACCAAATGTATAAAATGATTGATAGTTCTAAAAGCTGGAAAAAAAAATTCTCTTAAAAGAAATTGAGTATCTCTCCACTAAACTTTTCATTTTAGGAGGTGAAAAATTATTTTGATTATTCTTCTTATCTTGATGAATGATACAGATTTTTTAATTATTTTGAGTAGTTGACATATTTAATAGAATGATTACCTAAAATTAATAATGATTTGGAACTAGAGGTGGAAGATGAAGTATACATTTTACCATCCTTTTTTATTTAGTAGATGATTAAGCATCCATCATAAATTAAGTTATGATCATATTGAAATGGCTACCCAAGAAGGATATATAATAAATATGTTGGTGTTACAACACATTTATTTGTATTATAGAAAGTCACAATAGAAAATTCCACTACACAAACCTTTTTAATTAAAATATGAGGTCCAAGTTATTTTACCCAAACCAAATGGTAAGATTGGGGATGATCACATGTGGATATTTGAATAGTGTTGACTGTTGGCATTTTTTACTGCAACCCAAACGTATTTTCTAAAAACTCCTATGAACTTGCCACATCCAATAATAAAATTCTAGGAAACGTATGGCCAACTTGACAAGAACACTGATAAGGCTAATTCTCTTACACTTCAGACTCTGTAAAATCCAGGAGGGTATTTCCTAAAATGTGCTCTTACCATACAATACTAAATGATTCATTTGCACTCGAATAAGCTACGTATAGATTCCCCATAATACTAAAAGGATGAAATCCTTCAAGAACTTGGCTATCCTTGAAAAGGCTTGGGTCCAGTTAATAGAGAATCGCAAATAAAACTAAAGTAAACTAATAGGAAATGATTGAATAAAATATCCTGAGGCCATAACACAAAACATGCAAAAATAAAACATGATTAGAATTCCAGTGCCATATCCCAATGCATAGAGTCAAAAGAAAAAACTGAACTACAGGGTAAATTTCATCTTAAACACTTATGATCTATATGAATCACATTACAATCCATAAATCTATACCTGAGTTTATTACTTCTTTATGAATCCTATTTTTTATATTGCATGAACTTACTAGTTAACTAAAGCATTTAATCGATCCTTGGAACCATAGCTATAGTTAAACATAATTCACAGTAAGGAACAAATTAAGATCAATGAAAATCATCTTGGATCAATATTTCATTAATAATCCATGCAAAATATCACAAAAGGAGAGAAAATAAACTCCAAATATTCATGATCTTGATACAAACATGCTCAAGAACCCCATGATTAACTACATTCTCAATTCTGACTCAAAACTTTAAAACTTGGACATACAGTTCATACTCTCTACATCACTAGACTCTTATTTCTCATATTTCAGATATTTCAACAGACCTCTCTCTCGGCCCAAAATTCCCTTTTATAAAAAAAGGGAGCCAACAAGCTTCAGGCCAGAGAGTACGCATGTCCATTTTTAATTGGACCGCTAATTCCTAATTCAGTTACAATTCTATTATGTGAGTGGAGAGCATAAGAAAAAAATCATAACTATTTGATATGGAGGAAAGAAAAAATTGCTCCAAAGGCTACTCACTTTACATCAAAGGCATGCTTAACCGTTATAGTACTTATTCCACCTCAGCACCCTATACTTGAAGTTGAAAGGAGAATTCATTTTTAAAATATAATATCTAAGGCCAGACCTGTATTATACATGACCAAGTTGCAATTCTCGACTATAACATTCATTATTAAAGTTCATTAGTGAACACCTTTTTCCATAATTCAAAATCCTCCTTGGAGGGCCACTTGAAAGCCATAACCCGATCAACCTTGTTTCGATAGGGTGCATACTTCACCATTATCAATGTGGCCTTTTTATCAAATTTTTCTAAGAAACTAATGACAAAAGACAACTTTTCCAATGTGTTCTCTAACATGCGGATGTCATCATTTATCTCATGTGTTTGATCCATCATTATATTGTTCATTTGATCCTTCCAAACCTACAGGGGTTTGAATTCATCCTGACTGTGCAAAATATGCAGCAATGGGGTCGAGTCCTTTCCATCATATACATCCTTTAACAACTTAATCTTGGACTCCATACGGGCAAAAAATCCCTAAAACTTATGCTCAACAATTCCCTTGAAAAATTGATATGTTGCTATAATAGTAGGATATTTATCCCTATTTTTTTTTCCCCCTACTACCATGAATTTTAACTTTTCCATTCTAGGGATCCATTTGTTCAACAATGGGATGGCCAATTCTCTATCCCTTGGAAAAATTTTGAGTGCTTGCAACATTAAGACATAGTTTGCATGAACACTATTTAGCTTACCTTGAACCCTTATGTTTAAATGTTTCAAAATAGTGTCCACTATCACTGCATTTCTTCTCCCTATTGCATCCCTAATTTTCTATACCATCTCCTTATACTCCTCAACCCGATGAATCAATTTCTCCCTAGAGAGTGCTCCTCCTGGGCTACTAGCCCTCTTAATTGAAATAGGCACTTTTCCCATATTATACGGAACAATAGCCAAATATTATGCTCGTGCAGAGGTTGAGACTGCTCTACTGGTGGGTTGGAGATAGTGTGTCTAGAACTAGCTTGCCTTTTAGATCTTATGGTGTTCATTTGTTGCTTCAATAAAGCTAATTTAGTTTCTAAATCTTCTACCTTTTTCCGACTCTTATTATACTCAATAATAACATCACTATATTGGCCTCTCAGATTATCCCGTTCCTTGGTCAAATCTTCAATAGTTGCCCTAGTGAATTTGGCAACATTTACGACCATATCAACAACCTCCAATGTTGGGGTGTTAGCAACTCTCCTCACAACCAAGTGAAAACTGAAATCATATGGATCTGTAACAATTGATTTTTTAGACCTAGTGGATAGAGACTAGATTGCCAAGGCATCCCATTCCTCACTAAAGGTTTATCCTTTGAGTGCTAATGTAGCCTCATCGTCAGTTGCAAGAAGTGGCCTATTGGCCCTTGTTATTGTGTTGAACACCACAACATCAGCCATATCCCATTCAAGAAGTAGCAATACTCCAATTTTTTGTACCAATGCTCGACCCTATTGTGGTGTTATTTCTTTGAATTTCTCTTTCATTTGCAACCTAACTTTAGATTGAACTACCTTCTTTGGGAGCTCTAGGTGTAGAATTTTCTCAAGTGCCACCTTCTCAGAATATAGTGAGAGATGTTCCCTCCATACAAAGCCTTTAAAAGCATTAGTTTGAATAAAAGAGTCATCCATCATGAACTCTTTGTAGGATTATATCCTCACATCATCATTACTTGTTATTCCTTTGATTTCATCTTTTCCTAACCTCGAAGTAACTGCCCTTGAACTTGTTGCAGTGTCAACTAGTTCTGATGGCATCTCCTGATGCATTTCATCTAGAGTCACAATAATGTCATCATCCTCATCACCATCACAATCGACCATCTTTGTTCTTTCAACCTTCTACCTCTTTGGTGATGGTGGGCAGGCCTACTCTAAAATCCTCGGAGGAGAATCCAAATCAACAATATTTGGCACTGACTACCCTAAAGAAGACGGTGCAATATTTTTAGCAACATCTTCAACCCTACTTCCCCTTCTTCTAGAAAAATCCTTTATCTTCTTTCGGGGCTGATAAGTAGGCCTCTCCTCTAATCTTATTTCAGGGTACTCCTCGATAGTTTGTGATTTTCCCCTTTCTTCCACAACCCTTTCATCTTTCAAAACCCCAGCCAAACTCTCAAAATTATCAATGACATATATTGCCCTGCTCAATTCATCTTTAGCATTAGGTATGGGATTGAAACTAGGTATTCTCTCCTACTTAATTATTACCATTTTAGAGTAGGCAATGTACATTTCCTTTCTCTCCTCTTGTAGTTCCAAATAAAAAATATTCATAATGATGTCCTCAAGAAAGTAGAAATTGTGGATAAAGTTTTTGGTCCGATGCTTTGCCTTCTTTTGAGAAATAAAACCCTTAGGATCATGATTCCTGGGGCACATAGTCTTTAGCCTATAAGGCCCAAGTAATATGTGTAACTCCTTCAATCCTCCCTTTTCCATAAAAAAATTGGCAAATGTTGTATACTCATGGAAGAAATAACCTTTCTTCTGTTCAACTAGCAAGTGTCATTCTTGAGTGCCTCCCAACTGCCTCATGATTTCCAGAAATCAAATTATAAGGGGCAACTCCCTTGACAAAAACTTTGGATTGACCCATAGACATTAGGCACCACCAACTTACCCAAGTCTATTCTCCATGGGTTACACAAAGGGACCAAAAAATTCCTATTCCCAAACCAATTGGAGAACAATTTCAACCCGATATATGGTAACTCGGCATCTCGAGTTGCACACTGCTTGTCTGTTAACCCTTCCAAGAGTAAGGGCCCATAGAAAAAAACCTTTCCCTCTTGCTTCTTGTTAGTAGAGGGCTTTAACAATTCAATGACATCTTGGGAGAAAGACCTGGTAGTGGTTTCAAAACTAGAACTTCAGGCCTTGGGTGCCATTTATATCAGACAAATGATAACTCGAGCTAGGGTTTTATTATTTTCAAATGGAAAGCAATTACAATTTTCTCCCTATAGACTTAAACAAAAAAATACCTCACAATTCTAGAATCCCCAACAATTATCCAAAAAAGCTTTAAAATAAAATATATTCAAACAATTCTTCAAGAACAGAACATGAAATAATCACTAATTGTTCAAAAAGCAACCATAAAATATTTTGAAATCACAAGACATACATGCTACTTATGGTTTCACTTGTAGAGTGTCACAAGCAATGAGATCAGAAAATCGCAACAATGGTTTGCTTCACTCAGTACCAGGCAATTCTTCCTCAGTGTAGAGATACAACACAGAAATAGTAATTCGTTGATCCTTTGGCATTTAATTATGGGAGCATAGTCGAACTCAACCATTACTATTCACTCGCGTGAGATAAAATGGATATAGTACAACACCATTTTATTTAAAATGCAAACCACTGATCAAAAGAAATGTAGGCCAGGAGAACAACTCAGATTAAGTCAAAAAGGTTTGAAAATTCCATGTCCATTCTCTAGTCTACAGGAAAATAGAAAATGCACCTACCGAGCACCACATTAGCATGGAACGGGGCCCACCTTGATTGTCCATCATACACCATCGGTGTCCATGTGTCAAAAATTCGCACTCCTCACAACATTATTAAAATTTAAGTTTTAATTGTATGAGGTCAGCGAGGAATGACCATGATGCGTTTGTAAGGAAACAACTGTCAGCATTGGCATCCATCATCGGTCAATGAACAAAAGGTGGTCCCCACAATCATATGTGATAGGTGGTGGAATCTCACATGCCTTGCATAACTTTGATAATGTCAGTAAGAGACCTTGCGAGGTCTATGATAAATGACTATGATGTAGGTAACTTCATCCGACGGCTACATAATCTGCACATGTGAAAAGGTTATTTATAAAAGGGGGGACTGACTAGGTGGATTGGGAGAAGACCCTCAAGGCCAAAATATTTTTTAGAAATTAATCTAAAAAAAATTTCAACTTGACACTAAGGCAAATAGAAAATAGTCAGACACAAGAGACTAGGAAGACAGGTAAAGAGGGCCCAGTAAAGTCACAACCTCAGAGTAGTTAAAACCACACTTAAACAACCGGCCACCGTTAATGATAAGTCAACATTAGAAAAGAAAAATCCACCCAATTAGAGCCAAGGATAAAATAAAAAATTACAGCACAAAAAAGGGAGGAAATTGAAAGCTCCACCATTGACCAATCTCTCATTGAATTGAGTCTTTTCACTTCCATTATCAATAAAAAAGACCCATAGTATTTATTGATTTAAATATTTTATGTGAAAATAGACTCACGATATACAAGTTAGAGTAGTTCTTATTCATGAGCACAAGGGAAAGGTCAGGCTCTATAGGACTATCAACCTCTGCTATATATAGGTTCTCTACCTCTTCCATGTTTCCTTATTTCTCTTCTACAAGATTTTTTTTCTTCTCTCTTACTTTGAAGTGCCGTACACTCTATGAAATGACCATATTGCTTGTGTTAGCTACAAAAATATATCTTTCTACTAGTGGTAGATGAGGATGGCTTATTTAGAAATTATGATTGAAAACTATGTTTGTTGGATGTTTTAGAGGTACTTTTTTGCATCCCCTTTTTAAACCCCAACTTCCTATCTACAAACATTGTAAAATTAAAATATCTATGTAAATATTTCATAAACAAAAGGAACCTCTACATGACTAGATCTTTGTGAAGGAAAGGTGAAACACTAAAATAATTTAACAAGTACCACTTGTACGTCTAAAATATTGAGATTGAAATGAAGCTTGTTGAATTTATCAATATAATCTTGCATTGATTAACCTTGATGTTAAGTAAGTTGTATCCATTAACCTAACATGTTTCATAGAAATCTAGGGGGATACAATTTTTCCTTAAGATATTCTTCTATTTCTAACTACTTAGTAATCACCTATCCTCTTTCTACAAGAATTATTTGATGATTTTTCAACCAATATAGGGATAAATATAATAGATGGACCTTAATAATTTATCACTTTTAAGGGTTAGTCAAAAATTTGTCTTAAAATAGTCTTAATACTTAAAATCTAGGACTCAATTTTTTCACCATCAAATCTTGCATACAATTTGGGAATGGAAATTGTTATCACTAAAATTTTCTCCCTTTGCTAAAACTAATTCATCATTCCAATGATACAATGGGAACAATCTCAAGGTGTGGGACCCTTGAAATTAAGACTAGACGTCAAGAGAATAATGGATTCTTTACTAAATCTAGATGATATTTTTTATCCAACTCAACATTGAGTAAACTAAAACCTAAGCTTAGTCTAAAAATTCTCAAGGGAAAAAGGAAGAATATTGTAGAAAGGGAAGGGGTAGTGGTGCACCAAATTTTATCTGATTTCTCTTCTTATACTAAATAAATAATACAATCCTTTTAGAATTGATGGTGCATTGTGCAACTTCCATTAACATTCTTAAGAGGTAAAAATATAAGAAGAATCCAACATCCCAAGGGGTGAGATGCCTACAATTAACTTGAAATAGAATAACAGAGGCTAAAACCATAGTTTGAATCTCAAAATCAAAGAGTTACCTAGTATAAAAATCATGGAGAATGTAAAACATCATTTTTTATTGATTGCAAGGCATGTAAATTATACAATTTATACTTTTAAGAAAAAATATTATAGAGAAAATTTTCCTTTTTGTATCCTCTAAGAGAAAAAGATGATAAATATTCTAAAAAAGAGATAATTTCATCCTTAACACCAATTAAGGGAGAAATAATATCATAGCAATTATTTTTTCTAATCCCTAGGGGATGCTTCAAGAAGTGCCCATGCTTTAGCCATCACTTTTTGGTCAATGTGTTGCAAATAGGTATCCTCAAAACCTAATCTAGATGATTAGGGGGCATGAAATAATATTATTTTTTTACATTTACCTTACTTTAGAACTAATTATTTGTTGGGGTGAGTGTATATGTTAGAATGTATCACCTAAGAATTCTACAATAGCAACAACCTATACCAAAAAAAGAGGCTTCAAAATGTAATGAGGCATGGATGATTACATCTTGTGATTTTGTATAGCTATGGATGTTGGTGGGTATTTTAAGTACATTCATGGCATTGAATAATGGTAGGTGGAAGAGTTTAGATATTCTAGAGTATCCTTTCTTACTTGTCAATAGTCAGAATCAGTGGATGAATTGGTTCTGAGAACCTTGTTAGGCTATGACAAGGTTGTGAAAACATTGTTGGGAGTTGACAAAGGCTTTTAAATCTCTTACAACTTACAATGATCTTAAATTTCTCTTTCTCTTATTCCTATTCTTTTAATTTATTTCTACATTATCTTTCATTTTTTCCTTCTTCATCTTCCTTTGGTTCTCTTTTCTACATCAACACTTAGTGTTGGAAATGGAATTAGTTTTGAGAACCCTAATAACTTTTGATGAAGTTGTGAGAACCTTCTTGGTAGAAAAAACAAGTTCTATAACCCTTATGAAATTCAAAAAAATAGTTTTTCTTTCTTTCTCTTTTCCATATATTGAAATTTTTCTGACAACAACATCAGAGTTCAAAAATGTTTTGAAAACATATGATGCAACTATAACTTAGTAAAATTTCATGCCCCTTACTGCTCTTGAACACCTATCGATAAATTTTTTTAATGATAGAACTTGTTTTGAGAACCTTGTTAGTTCTTAACGAGAATGTGACAACCTTTTTAGACTCTACTAGAGGATTTGAAAAATTTAAGTTTTTCTTAAACCTTTTCTACTTATTTGATACTTAGTTTATTTTTCATTCATTTCTTTTCTCCATTCTTGGTGGCCTTTGGAATGGTTTTAAAAACATCATCAAGTTTTGACAGAGGTTTTGAAACATATAAAATTGATATAAATAACTTATATCTTGTATCTTTCCATCCTTATTTGGATCTCAAAAAACTTTATTGGCACTTAAACCAATTTTAGGAACTTGGGGAGGTTATGGAACCATATGAAATCACTAATTAACACTTGATCCCTTAAAGGAGTTAGAAAATATATGTCAAGATCTAACAGGTTTGTGAGAACCTTGTTGGCTTTCGATAAGGCTTTAAGATCCTTGTCGAATTCCAATGCTGGTTATAGAACCTACCAAGAACTCTAAAAAATTTCATACTTATCCATTTATTGGGTTTTAGAACTTGGAAACTTAACTAAAAAATGGAAGGGGGAAGCAAAAAAACCACCAAAGGAACATTTTGAGCTTGAAAATCCCATTTAATATTTCATTGATTGGCTCTAATTGATTGGAAATCAATGGGGCCATAAAATGAAAATATTTTAGTGACTTCTATGAGATTATTTCCTATTAAACATGGATCAAATAGCCTTGAAAGTTTATTGGTTATGAGGTCATAGTGGCCTTAAAAATAATTGAAAGTTTGTCACAGAAAATAACAAAACATAAATAAAAATACATAGACTACACATGGATAAAAATAGACATCTAAATCATACATTATGTTAACAATAATTTAGAGTGTTTAAAAAAATCCTTAAAAAAACTAATATACATATACATGATTTAATACAACCTCAAAAATAAGGTTGAGGTGTATCCTATTCATTAGGATAGAAAGAGCCTTTCCATCCGTCCTTGAGAGATGGAAATCATTAGCCTCCTTGCATATGGTAATGAAATGTGGGCCACTCCACATGACATCAAATTTAGTGTATCTTATAACATTTTTTTTCTGCATTCCCACTTCAATACTAGGTCACCTTCCTTGAAGACTATGTTAGTATCCTTCTTGTCAAAATCTCTCTTAACCTAAAATTGATGAGTATTAGTGGTATTCATATCTTGGTACCTCACCTCTTCAAATTCTATCAAATTAACTAACCTTATTGTCATTTCATCATTTTCTAACATTTCTAACTATTGTAAAAGTTCAAGAGAAGGAAAATATAGTGATAGATGAAATCTCACTTCTCTACCATAAACCGACATGAAATGAGAGTTACCAATGGATTTATATTTTGTGATTCTATCAACCCAAAGTTTTTCATTGAGCTTGGTGTTCCAAGTCCTTTGATTCTCCTCAATTTTCATTTTTATAACTTTGAATAGGTTCTTGTTAGTAGACTCAACCAAGATGTTAGCCTGATAGTAATAGTTTGAAGAAGTATTCAAGAAGATATGATGCTTAAATTCCCATTCACTAATTTGTGTGGCTAAAAAATATTTATAATTATTAGAGATTATGTAGAGGGAACACAAAAAATTTCTATAATTCCTTTTCAAAATTCTAAAATTGAAACTTCAATAGCCTCCCTAAGTGAAAATGCCTCTATCCACTATGAAATAATCTATGATCATGATAACCCACTTATGTCTAGAACTAGAATTTGAGTTATTCATGCTAATGAATTCTAAAACCCATTGGAAAAAAGTATAATCAAATTAAGTCAAATGGAGTGGAAGGGTAGATAGTCATTGCTTCCTTGTAAAGAAGCCACAATTTTTATAATTTCTCACCTACCCATGGGTGTTGTTGAATACACTTGGCTAGTAGTAACCAAATCCCATAGTTTTTGTAGCAGTAGTTTTTGGGGAGAAATGAATTCCTAAAGGTCATCATGGAACTCTTCAATAACTTTGTGAACTTGATTTGGCTCAATGAATATTAGGAGAACTCCAATAATATATGCTCCAGAAAATGCCACAAAAGAGGACATAGTCGATGTATTGCAACCTAACATACCTCCTTTCTACCTTGTCAAGGCCTTGAGGATATCTTTTTAATTTTAGAAAGGTGGTCATTTCATGCACCTAATTGTTTGGAGTATCATGGTCAAGTAATTTATCCTCTTGTTGTAGTAAATAGGTGGTTTATTTATCATGTTTAAGGTCTACTATAATTTTCTCACAAAACCCCTTACCCATTATAATCTTGGTGATATTGATGCTCACATCAAACTCCATGAATTTAGTAATCTATCTAGCTATTTTTTCACTTATATCCCTATTGAATAAGAAATTTTTAATGCTCATGTGAGGAATCATAAGTTGGATCCCACTTTTAGAGAGAATGTGTCAATTTTTTTTAGGATTCTAACAATATAAAATACTTTAAGAAAAAAAGCTATATCTAGTTTTTAATCTTTGATCCCTTCACTGAAAAAGGCTACTAGCTACTTTGATTTATCATTGTTTAGCTATATCAAAATAATTTATATGATTGATTCTTCTCCAAATGTATAGAGAATGAAATCCTTATTGTATTTTGGATTGGTAAGCATCAGGTCTTGAGCAATTGATTGGTTGATAGCCTTAAAATTTTCCTTGATATTTTGGATTCTTCAACATGAAAGTTAGGGGTTCCACTAATACAAAAATATTGTGTATAAAACTCCTCACAAAATTGAATCTCTTCAAGAATATTTTTAGGCCATTCTTGTGACTAGGGAGAGGATGAATCAAGATGGCCTCTACTCTCTAGGTCAATTGTAATACCCTCTTTTGAGACTGTGTCCCAAAACATTTCCTTGGTTTGTAGAAAACATCAATATTTAGGATTCAAGGATACACTATACTCTCTACACCTCTTGAAGATTTGTTACAAATGGTCCAAGTGATCATATGATTATTTTTAAAAGGTAATGATATCATGAAGTTATACTAACACAATTCCATCCAATAATCTCTTTAAACTCACATACATAACCATATGTAAGGTTGCATTAGAATTATTTAATAAAAATGGAATCTTATTGTATGCAATGGTACCCCATTTGGTGGTAAATTCAATCTTTTATTGATTTAAATCTTGGACTAATTATTTTTATAACCTGAATGCCCATCTAGAAAAATATTTCTAAGCCACTTACCATTTGGAGGATTTGTTCCATGGAAGGGAGAGGATAATAATCTTTGAAAGAGGCCCTTTTTGAGGTCCATAATGTCCACATAAAATGTAATTTCCTCATTCATTTTTTAAACAGGGACCAATTTTGCTACTCAAGAGGAATGTTTGATAGGAAATATTATATTGACCTCTATTAGTCTAGATAACTCTTTTCTCATCATAGTTTCAATTTTAGGGTCTACTTTCCTCTATTTTTTCTTAACATACTTCACATTAAGATCAAGCTCAAGGTATGGGGGAATAATTAGGATCAAAACCTTTGAGTTCTTTATAATTAAAAGAAACATCATTATAAGACTAACAAAGCTTAGTGAAATCATTTTGTTCATATTTGGAGCATACCTTCTCTAAATTCAAATTTTTACCTTCTTCTACATCCACTTACTTGTAGTCTCCCTTTTTGGTAGCTAGGTTCATATTCAATCCATAAGTTGATCATCAGTATTGAAAATTCTTTCTAGAGTGATGAGACCCTTTTGAATTTTTTAGGTGTTTACTTGCATGATTTGGTCTCCATATCATTCTCACATATTTGAATATTTTTTTAGAAAACAAATATACCTCTTCTTGTAAGAAATTAGTGATTTGTTGTTCACTTTTGAACACTTTCCAATTGATGTCATTATTTATGATATTTGGTCTTATGATAATTTTGACAAGCTAGGTGGATTCCATAATATTAATTGGGATATCAACTTGCGTGCATAATTTTGTAAGCCTATCAATGTCCTTGTTTAGTTCTCTAGGGATAGCTTGGATGTTGAAAGCATCAAATCATTCAATAAGGTCCCATGCCCTATATTTTGTATTTCAAATAGTTATTCTTAGAGAAAATTTGACCCCTAACTTGGTGAACAATTAGTTAACTATTGTGTAGTCTCACAACACATCCCATTTTTCTTTTAGGAAAAACAAGGACCCCCTTTGTTTTTGGCTTAGGTTTTGCTTTCCTTGGGGTCTTGTTAGTTTATATGAGTCCACCAAACCTCAAATTTTGTTACCCTAATGGTCAAAAAATTAGAAATTTTCTCATAAATTCAAAATCCAAACTTTGGTATTTTCAATGGTTGAAATGTAGTCGTGAATAGGTAGAACATTGAAAAATAATATGGGTTACTTTTTGGAATTTTTTAAAATACTCAAAAAATAAGAGGGTTTGGGTTCAAAGAATTTTTTTGTGTTGCGTGAAGAAATTATGCACCAAACATTTGAACACTCAACACCTGAATTCCTGGTAATTTCAAAAAAAATGAAAAGTTTATTTTTATAATGGATGGAAAGAGCACGAGAAAATAACATGGTTTGCCTTTTGAAAATTTTTAAAATAAAAATAAAAAGGTTATGCCTCAGAGAGTAAATGGTTACCGGAAGAAAAGTGTGCATTTGCAAAATCAAACCACAAAAGTCTCAGGTCCAATTTTTTCCAAAAGCTCCGGTTTTTTCAAAAGTCTTAGTTTTTTCAAAACTCTTGATTTTTCCAAAAGTCTCAATTTTTCCAAAAGTCCTGATTTTTTTAGAAGTCTCAAAATTTGAAAAAGAAGTTTCACAAAAATAGAAATATCCCCCTCATTTCTTAACAAGATTTTAAAATTCAAAATGATCTGGAAAGTTGAAAGGATGAGGAAGAAAACAAAGAATTGTATGAAGTAATTCACTATAATGATTTTTTTTTGGAAATGAATGTTTAAAAAAAATTAAATCACATTTTCATGGGAATGACTTAAAATTGAACTTATTTGGTGTTTGGAAAACATTAATACATTTGTAAATGTAATTCTAAAGTTATGAATTGAATAAATGTGTCAATTAATTTTACAAATGATTTGATATTTGATAAATTTTAATTGTTCATTTTGCAGGTAATTCAAGTGACTGCTAATGAGACTACTTGCTGAGATCACCCATTTGAAGCGTTTAATCTGCTAACATTGATTTTGGAGGATGAGTCTTGACCATTCATCATTTTTAATTGATATTATGAGGCCTTGTTCTATAAAAGGCAGAAGATTTGTTTTATTTCATTAAGTTCAAAATTTGTGAATGTTAGAGAATTAAAAAAAATTCATGTTTTATTCTTTATATTGTTTTTTGTTCCATCCCAGACTAAAAACTTGTATGTTTCATTAGAATTTAACTAATATAAGAGCCAAAATCAAATCTATTTCTTGATATGAAATCTTACATAGCTGATTGTTTGTTCCTATCAGACAAGACTATGTGCTACGTCGTTTAATGATGCATACTGACACTATTCGATGGCAAATGATCCCCCTTTCTTTAAACTCTTACATCATTCTATGCCTAGTTGTGAAGCAATATGGTGAAGTATGGAATGGTTTTCTCTAGTTTAGTTGTTTCTTGAGGCATGCATGGATCATACCTAGGAGAAATATTTACCATTCAGTAATTTTTATGCTTTATTTTAAATTATGTGTTAAATATTTCTAGAAAATGTTCTAAATTTTTTAAAATTCATAAAATATTCTTGTAAATCATTTGTATTCATGAAATTTAAAGAATCATAAATAATAAATCTGATGATGAAAGTGTTCTGAAATAAATACATATAATCATATTAAAGATCTTTAAACACTAACTAAAGGTTGATTTTATGAAATTAACAATCATCTTCAGAATCTAACCATTCTTATAGATCTAGTGCATAAGTCCCTTTGTAAAAACCAGATTTAAAATGAACCCTAAGTAAAGCTTGCATAGTCAAGACCTAACTAATGGAGCCTTGGGATTATTAAATTCTATCTCAAAATATAGTTTTCTTTCAAGATAGTTAAAGTTCCTTATGAATTTTATCTGTGTTTTGTGTGACTAACATCCACACCAACATTAAATATCACCAAATACTAAAAAATAAATTGATCCCCCTCTTCTATGTAAGATGAAGTCTCTGAACAAATGTATTGTACTAAACTACATTGTTAGTACAACTAAATTGAATATGAAGGAAAAAATACATTTCCTTTTGAAGGGAAATTAACATCACACTAGCACCTAGATAAATTTTACTTCTCGACTCATTAAATTAAAATTTCCATACCCATAAAGAGCTTCATAAGATTGTGTGTGATTGAATTTTCTTCATGGATTAAATATGTACCCAACCTTATTTCTTCCATGTTATCATATGAATTATCTTGAGAGTTATTTTTCCATTCATCAAGCAATATATCTTGAATTCCTTGTTGGCAACATGAGCATGATGATGTATGGTGTTTTCATTTATGGAAACCCATTGTAGAAGTGATGGCTTATCAGTATGCATATAGTCCAAAGTTGACCAAGTGTTTTTTGGGAAATTGGCTATCCAAACTGAGATAGTGATGTCATAGAGGAATAGTTTTGTGGTTCACATTGCTCCACATTACAATATCTTATCATGCAGTTTTGAGGCACTGATAATGGCACATGTTGAATGATTTTATATCTATATTTTCAATATTTTATGTCTTAAGATAATAGAAGATATTGATGATAGAGTATTGGACTAATCAAAGATATAGTTACAATTGTAAAGTTCGTGTTGGAATGCTTCACATTCCACCACAAATGATCATTGTGCTTTGCAGATTTTTGGAATTACTTGAAGATGTCAAATGTGTGTGTGTGCTTCGATTTTTAGTTGGTTTAGTGGTATGCATATCAAGTTTTGAATGAATATTTGGTTGATTTAGTTGTTGCTTCACCAATTTGTTGTGTGATCCTGGCCTAATGGTTTTGGGGTCGTACGAAACTAAATTGACTATGGAGTAAAATCATAGGAGTATCTATAGGTCATTCTAATCTATCTTTGTGAATAAAATTATTTGGTTACTTTTTCAAGGTATGCATGATGGAATTTTGAGGCGATAGGTTATGGTGTCACACGTTTCATCTAATTAGGTCAACTTAATTGATGATATGATTATTTGCAAAATATATACATATATGTAGAAGGTCAATTTTGTGTGTTTGATGAGTATATGAGAGAGGTGTGCAGTGAAGTGAAATTTTCTATAGTGGTGATCTTGTGGCACTGAGGAATGAAGTGTGTAAAGTTAGTTTTCTCAGCCTAACTGAAATTATATCTTTAGCATATAGCAAATGAATTGCAAGTAGTTCAAATTCTGAAAGTAAGTTATCCTTTTGTATATATTTTTTAATTATACAAGAAGTGATCTTCCTTGGGAAGTGAGCCCTCCTATTTTCTAGAGAGTGAGGCCTTCGGGTAGTGATCCCTTTAGGAAGTGAGTCTCTTGTAATTTATTGTAATAGGTTATGATATATTATGAGTTAATCCTCACCGTGGTTTTTCCCTTTAAAGGGTTTTCCATGTAGATATGGCATTCTTGTGTTTATTTTTGTGATGCATGATTTAATTTTTCCTTTCTATTTCTACAAGTTTATTGAGATTATTTGAATGCACTTTTAAGTTAATAAATTTCAAGGAATACTAATTCACCCTCCCTCGCAGTATTCTTGGTGTTCAACAATTAGTATTTAAGGAAGGTTCCTTCAATTTTATTAATAGCTGAGGTAGATCTTGAAGGTTGAACACATGGAAACTAGGAGGCATAATATTTGTCTAGAATAAATTATTATGGAAGGGTTTATTGAAGAAGACTGTGAAGTTGATATGGAAGGAGAGTGGTGCAGGGCACCCTAGACATTTTAGGCTTAAGAATGCATAATAGGTGTTGGTGTTAGATTTTTGAGTCTTGATCATTTCATCACTATAATAAGGTTGAATGAGACCTATTTTTCATGTTATAAGCATTTTGGATACAGTTTAGGAATTAGTGCAAGAATTGGGTGACCGTTGTAAAAGGTTGCTTTTTGCAACTTGTCACTTTTGCATGTTTTGGTTGGTAGCCGGTCATTTCTTGGATCTGGATTTTGTAACTATTTTTTAAGAGTTTTCATGTATTTTTTTGATGTCAGAGACCCCGAGGCAAGAGTATTGTAACTTTGGAAGAAGCAAAAAGTAAACAAGAAGCTCTGATTTCTTGATTTTCAATGTAATTTCTCTATTTTTGCAATTTTTACAGCTTGTAAAGTACTGTCATGATCTAAGATCATTGTGGAAATTTTGTGTAGGGTCTTATATCTCATTTTGGTGTTGTGGGAGTTCATTCAATCAAGTATTGAAACTCTTTGAAACATTTTTCTATGCATTTCTTGGAAACCCTACCATTCAAGGGTTTTGAGAGAAAATGTGAACTTTTAATCCATTCCACTGATGTAAGATGGCTAGGAATGATGGAATGGTGTTTGTATGTGATTTTTATTTGTTTAATAGGTTTATAGAGTAGGGGATGGAGATTTCATGCAATTTTGATAAGACCCTAGCCTAACATCTTCATGTGTTAGGCTAGGTTGAGTGGTTAAGTTGATGAACAACATATTGTAGGATTGTTTGGTTGCTAAAACCTATAGATTGTGTTCATTTGTGATTGGTTCAAGGTGGAGGAAAAGAGTTTGGAGGTTTGGGAGAAGTATTTTAGATAGTTCCTTTGTAAAGGTGGTAAAAAAAGGCCTATTTCTTAGCATAGAAGACCAGGTTTGAGCTCCTTGCTCCAAAAAACCCTATGAATTGGATGAGATGTGTTGATGTATACCTTAATAGACACTTTAAAAGGATTATAACTCTTTTATTGACAACTTACTCTAAAATATATGCTACACTATGTCAAATGGGAGACCTAGTTGGAAGGGAAGGCTAGCTAAAGAAAGTTATATAGGAGGAAGTCTTGGGAGTGAGTTAGTGTTGGAATCATTTTGATTTAGGTATCATTAAGCTAAATCCACCCTATTCTACATCAGGTGGCATAAGAGCTTAGGCTCTAGGTCAGCTGGGAGAAAAAAATATGTTGAAGTAAATAAATTTCTAGTCAAAGCATTCAAGATGCCTCCAAAAGGTGGTTCAATTGCTGCTAGGGAGATTAAGGCCCTAACACAGTCTCAAGATTTTGTGTTAGCCATGATGAAAGCACTAGAAGACAAAGAAAATAGAGGGAAGGGTACTACATATGAGAGTGACCCTGAAGAAGAGGAAGAAGGGGAATGTGAGAACCCCATCCAAGGACCACAAGATGAGTTGGATCTTGAAGAAAAGAAGTTTCTGAAAGTGCTCAAGGATGCAAAGGGAGATTCTCATGAAGTGAAGATGGACCTACCTATGTATGGTGGTAAGATGAGTGGTGAAGAGGTAATTGAGTGGGTAGATTCCTTATACAACTATGTTGAATACAAGGAGGTGGAAGAGGATAAGAAAGTAAAATTTGCCAAAACTAAGCTGAAGAGACCACCATTGACATGGTGGAACTATATCCAAGAGGAGAGGATAAAGAATGGTAAAAAAAATATTGGTTCATTGATTAAGATGGTGGCTAAGGTAAAAATCCAATTCCTACCAGAATATTATGAGATTCAAGTCTTTAGGAGGCTATAAAAATTAAGAAAAAAAGAATTAGATGTGGCAGCATATACTGAGGAGTTTCACAAGCTGACTATAAGGTCTGAACACTCTAAGAATGAAAAATAGAAAGTAGAAAGGTACTTGAATGGTCTAAGATTCAATCCTCAAATGAGATAAGTCTCTCCACACCTAGGATAGTATAATAATGCTTTCAAATGGCCACTAAGACAACAAAAAAGAGGAGGAGGAAATAAAATTAATCAAGGGGTAGAGGAACCTCTAATGGAAGAGGAACCCAAAGAGACCAAAGTGAACAAAGTGAAAACCAAGAATCAAATGGAGAATAAAGGGGAAGTTTTAGAGGAAGAAGACCAAATGGAAGAGGCAGGTTCAATTACCAAGGAAGAGGGTCTAATACCTTCTTTGGAAGGTGCTATAGCTGCAACCAATATGGACATCCTGCATGGAAGTGCCCGGATAAACAAGGTGCAAGATCTCATGGTGGATAGAGGAGAACCCAACTAGTGCAAGAAGAAGAGGAAAAAAGTGTAAACTTACCATCCATACAAGCTACCTCAGAGGTAGGAGAGACCTTAATGATTAGGAGGACATTACTCAAGGTTCCAACTAGCAACAAACCTCCTCAAAGAAAGGATTTGTTTAAGAAAACATGCAAATCTCAAGGAAAAGTGTGTAAGGAATTAGTAGATTTTGGTTCAACAGATAAAATAGTGTCATTGTAAATGGTGGAAAAAATTAAGGTGAAAATAAATCCTCACCCAAATCCCTAGAAAATTTCATGGCTTAGCAAAGGGAAACAAGTGCTTGTTAATGAGCAAGTTTGGGTGGAGTTTAACATAGGTGGTTACAAGGATAAGATCCTCTGTGATGTTGTTCCAATGGATGTGTACCACCCAATCCTTGGTAGGCCATGGAAATTTGGGTGTTTTGGGAGGTCATTCCATCAAGTATTGAGACTGTTTGAAGCATTTTTGTCTGCATCGCTTGGAAACCCTACCTTTCAAGGGTTTTAAGAGAAAATGTGAACTTTTAAGCCATTCCATTGATGTAAGATGGATAGGAATGATAGAATTGTGTTTTTAAGTGTTTTTTATTTGTTTCATATGTTTATAGATCAGGGGATGGAGATTTCATTCAATTTTGATTAGACCCTAGCCTAACATATTCATGTGTTAGGCTAGGTTGAGTGGTGAAGTTGAGGGAAAACCAATTGTAGGATTTTTTGGTTACTAAAACCTATATATTGTGTTCATTTGTGACTGGTTCAAGGTGGAGGAAAATATTTTGGAGGTTTGGGAGAAGTATTTTAGATAGTTCCTTTCTAAAGGTGGTAAAAAAAGGCCTATTTCTCAGCATAAAAGACCAGTTTTGAGCTCTTTGCTCCAAAAAATCCTATGCCTTGGATGATATATGTTGATTTATACCTTAATAGACACTTGAAAAGGCTTATAAATCTTTGAGTGACAACTTACTCTAAAATATATGCTACATTATTTCAAATGGGAGACCTAGTTGGAAGGGAAGGATAGCTAAAGAAACTCATATAGGAGGAAGTCTTGGGAGTGATTTAGTGTTGGAATCATGTTGATTTAGGTCTCCTTAAGATAAATCCACCATGTTCTACATTAGAGAGCTTAGATATTCTCTTGATGAACTAGATAAATCAAAATGTGAGAATAGAGATCCGAAAGAAACTCTTAAGGAAGCAGATGAATATATCAAGAAGTTGAGGAATCAATTCAAGAAAGTTAAAGAGAAACTCAAAGAGAAAAAAGAGCAACTTAAACAATCAAATGATACAATCACTAATCTAAAAGTACAATTTGAAGAAGAAAAAAGAGTTGAAGACTTCTTGAATGTAAATTTGAAATAAAAATATACACAATTCTCAAAGCTTGAAGAATAAGTTGTGTCTCTGAGGAAATATATAGAGAAAGAAAATAATCAAGAAGAAAAATTCAAGAAGAGATCCATCTTTCTTGATAATATTCTTTCTATTCAAAAGGCCTCTAAGGAAAAATAAGGATTAGGGTTTGAAAAAGGAGAAATCTCAAAGGAAAATTAGAATCCAAACAATGTTAAAATGGATAATAATGAACAAAAAATATTGGAGATAAGAAGAGAAATATCAAACATGTTTAGAATCAAAAGACAAATTTCAAGAGACCTCCTGTCAAAATAAAAGTTTCACAAAGGTACCCATCTTTTAATTTTTATTGTTATTATTTCAATAAATTTGGACATAGATATGTATAATGTAGAAGTAGGATGAATCAAAATTTTCAATAATTTTATGGTCAATGTTATGCATGTAATAGATTTGATCATAAGGCTAGTGAATGTAGAAGATAGATGATCAATGGTTACAATAATGGAATGAGGCCTCAATCATTCCTCGATTACTATTACACATGTAATGGGTTTAGGCATAATGCATTTGAATGCAGATCTAAAATGGAAAGAAAGTTTTCTCTACAACAAAGTGTCACATGCTACAAATGCAATAAATTAAGACACCTTGCTAAGTTTTGTAGAGGAAAGAATGTGAAACCTAATATTCCACAAAAGAATATTGACCCGATTGAGGTAAAGAAGGAGATGAACAATAATTTGAAGTAAAAGGAAGAGAATGATATGAACAATGAGTTTGTGCCAAATTTTGGTGCAAATTTTTCCTCCTGAAACTAGATAAAAAGCATTTGGCTCAGGGGGAGTTTTAAAAGAAAAATTTCTAAACCCTACCAAAGATGAGATGTTGATGTCTTCAACATGGTGGTGCATGTATAATTTGTTTGCTTGATCCATTGGTGAAATATTTAGTGAAAAATATCTTGATGCAGAGATTTGCATAATGTTTGGGAGTCCCTATAATGATATAGTGAGGGCTTGATAGTATTCAAACTAGCTTTTCACTGCCACATTTAATGTTCTTCTTAGGTCACAAATAAAGTGTTTATATTTTATTTTGTACATTCTAAAAGAAATTTGTCTTTGAGAATTTGAAGAGAGCAAAGAAAATGGGATCATAAATGTTGAACAAAACCCTATCAACAAATTTCCACAAGGTATTTACAATTATAGAAAACCCTAGTTTAGAGAAGTTCATAATTTTTACTTCTTAGGTTATTGATGTGCTTGACAGGTTGAGACCTAAATTTACTAAGAATCCATAAAAATCAATGGAAACAGATAAAGAAGGGGAATTTTCTAGGGTTCCTTTAGATGTGTTTTTGATTGATTAAGAAGGGAAAGGGCTCTGATCCCTTATAGAAGTAGAAAAAAAGTCCAAAGAAGCAACATCTAGATAGAACAATAGAACATAGGAGGAAGAAAAAAAAAAGGAAAAAAATTCCCCCCACTCAACCAACCAACAAAAATCAACCTGCACCTACCGAATCAAAGGATATAAAATTATCTAGAAACCAATAAAGATTTAACCAGATCATATTATCATCGATCCAAAAAATAAGGTTATATAGGTATAACCTAATAAAATTACCCAAAAATTTCTTAAGGTTTATATTAGAGATAAAGGTTAAACACGTATAATTCGGGATTATCACGCCTTTACAACAAAAAACCTAACTAGAGCCAATAAACTAGTTAACAACAAACATCAGACAACTAAGCCAAAAAAGAATCAAGTATTAAGCATCCTTAATAAGTCTCCAAGCCTTTTTGAGGTCCTCCATCGTATCCTCAAGGATATCCTTGATCTTCATCTTCTCAGACTAGTTAGCTTCTTCCATGTACCCTTTTTTTATTCTACTACTTTTTTATTTTACCTTGTCTTGAGATAGTATCCATCACCACTCTTTTCATCACCCTATCCATAACCCTACAAATGTTCTGCATGACATCCTCAATAACCCATAACCTATTAAGTTATCTTCTGTCATCAACATTTTCTCAAGAAAAACCAACATTTCTTCCAACATTTCTATTCTTGTTTTCTCCATTTCCTTTTGCTTATCTTTCAAGAAATATTCATTACTAGGGGTACCCATGTTAATATCCATATCCTCCATATCAATATTTGTTTCAAAAACCTTTCCTTTTTCTTTGACCATTCCAATATCCTCCTCCCCATCTTGCTCTACCTCTTGTTGATTAATTACTTCAACCTCCTCATGACTCAAATCTCCAACATCCTCAAATCTTGACTCCTCATCCTCAAAAATTCCAACTTCTCCCAAACTATCCACACTCTTCAAAGGAGAAATCCTTTTCCTCCCATGCAACCTTCTTCCCTTTTTATTTTCCAAAGGCTCCTCCATGTTATTATAATCATAAATTTTAGATTTTTTTCTATTATCTAACCCACTAGATGCAACCAGAGCTAGATGATTAGACCTTTGAACCAAAGGGGTAGTAGATGCACATTCAGGGCTATTATCTTGATCATCTGAGATTGTTATAGTGTGAGGGTTTGAGCCAAATTCTCTTATGAATAATTTTATTTTCTTATTGGAAATGGAAGAGAGGGGGAAAAATAATGTTTTTAAAGGGTTATTTTGAGGAGCGCCGACCAAGAGGGGTCCACAACTTTAAGGGAAGGATTTAAAGTTTCTTTGACAGGGTAGTGGGATCGACTTTTATGTAGCTCAATTGTGACAAAAATTTTAGGGGTGGGGTTCTCGATTTGGTTATGAAAGGTGTTCCTTTATGGGATGGTGGAAAGGACGTACCTGTAGATAGCTCTAATCAACCCTTGGTGCAAAGGGAGGATTAACACCATTAGTTATGCTATGTTTCAAAGAAGAGAGGAGGAAGAAAGGTAAGTTGATTTTCTCTAGGTGCCTAATATGGTTAAGGATGGGGAAATGATACCCATGCACCCACTGAAAATGACCCTCTAAGGTAAAATATTTCATGACAAAATAAGAGAAATTATGGTAAGGGGGTGAGAGAATCACCCTAGAATAGCCATTCTGAAACTTTTGGGCCTTCTCCTTAGCTTCAATTTTTTTTTTATATAAGTATGATAGTTTCTCGTGCTTACCTTCAAAATATTTTTTCCTTCATAAGTGAGACCCATTATGATTTGCAATCATCTTAGCATCTAGAGTAAAATGGAGTCCACCCAACTCAACCTCTCCATATTTCCATATGTTAGCAAACTTTTAGCTGAGCTACTCATTGTAACCCTCCATGTCCATGAAGTACAGAGTAAAACTAACATGTTGAAACATGCCCCATAACTCTGTATTCTTCCTCAAGGAATCAAATTTTCTCGGCTATGTCCTCTTTCTAGGGCCTCGCATAGTTTTTTCTTTTGCAATATAATACTTTCAAAGAAGTAAATACTCCACAATAATTCCTTTATCATTGACAATAGAAGCCATAGGTGATTCAAAAAAATTAGTTTTAATGGAAAATTGGTGGCTTTTCATTTGAACATATGATAACTCGATCCTTCTGACGATATATTTAAAATGATCGTTTTGTTTACAAGGTGTAGCCTCATGTCTTCCTAGCCTTCCTTTATTGGAAAATACAAATTTACCATGTTTAAGACACATGATTACACTTTTTTACTATCATCCTTATCATCAATAGTCACACTAGCTAAAATGTCTTATCGCAAATCCTTCATAATATTTTTAGCAATGTGGGAAAGAACCAACATAACCAGCTTGTTTCTTTTTTGATTATCACATGAGGCTCCTAAAAAAATCAGACCTTTCATCTAATATCTTGTAATTTTTTTGAGATTTAACATACAACTCTTATGAATATAGTATGCCAAATTCCTTCTATTCAAATCACCCAACTGCCAAATGAGAAGAAAGGAAATTATCATGATAGTTGGACACCTCCACTGATAATCCATCATAATTAAGTTCATACTATCCATGTTTAATTAATTAAACACCCTAATTTTTCTTTAAATATTATTTCCTTTTATTTGATTTGACAATTGGGAAAGTCCCAATATTCCCATTTTGAATGTTGTAGGCTAGAATTTTCCATGGCATCAGTGGCCATGTTGCCTTCCCTATAAATATGACTAATCTTAAAATGCTCAAAGGATTGTATCATTTGTTTGAATTCATCCAAGATATCTTTTAACTCTTATGGATCATCAACCCTATTGTTCAAATAGTCAATAATTAGTTTGGAATCACCTTCCACCATCACTTTAGTGTAGCCTTTATCTTTTAAATAACTTATTCCCGCCCACATTGCTTGAGCCTCAACCTAGTTGTTAGTTGTTGTTCCTAGGCCTCTACCATATCCAACAACATAATTTCCCTGATGATCTCTAACTATTCCACCCGCTCCTTCCAAACTAGGATTACCTTTAGAACACCCATTAAAGTTACATTTAATCCATCTCGGGTTTGGGGGAATCCAAATAGTGATTCTTCTAATAAGTTGTTTAACCTACCTAACATAAGTTAGATCATGAGATATTCCATCTAATTGCTTGATTCACATCTCTTGGTATGATGTAATTTTCTTTGAAGGAGCATACTTACAATTTTTAATGTTTTGTTATATACATACACAGTTCTTTGGTATTCTTTGTTGTATCCCTAAAAACTCTATTATTCCTCTCTTTCCACAATCCCAAAGTGAGGAATAGGGGAGCTTTCCTCTAGAGGTCAATACTAATATTGTGAGAATAGGGGTGAATATTCCAACATTCAATAAACATTTTTTCCAATGAAGGAAAGACCCATTCAATCATTAGATTCTTTAGGTAAAAAAATAACACATATTGAGCATATGGGCATTGAAACAATAGATGCATGATGGTTTCCTCCACTTCATTAAAAAGATAGCATTTATTGACCAAATACCACCCATTTTTCTTAAGATTATCAATGATGAGGATCTTTCTATGTGTCACTGTCCACCAAAAACATTTAATATTTAGATATGTTCTGCATAGAAGATGGTTGAATTTACATTCATTCGTAGATGGATGAATATGATCACTTGAAAGTAATAGATTTTAGGGAAAATGTGCTAATTGGAGATGATTTTGAGTTGAAACCAGAGTATGCGAGCTTGAAAGAGAAAAAATTGGATATGTGGACAAAATTTATTAATTTTTGCTATGATAATGAGTGGGTGAAGTATGTTTTGAGCATAATTAATGATAAATTCATGTGGTTGGACATGCTGCATATGATAACCAAAGAGGAAATTAGGGTTGTTATTGTTTTGAGTTCCATAGGGTATGTCCCGAAATTGAAAGTGGTAAGTAATGAAGTGGTGATGAAGCTTACCAAAGCAAAGTTTGATAAGTGTACCTTAACAGTGAAGGAAACTAAAGATCCAATGCTCAAATATGGTACAATGATGATTGGTTACAAGATATTTTACACCAATAGAGAGAATTATGTCACTCCCATTTTGATACACATGGCTTATCATATGGTGAAAGAAGGCAAAGACTTTGATCTTTGTGAGCTCCTAAGATTGCACTTGTTGGAAAATTTACAAAAGAAAAAGGAGTTAAAATACCCTTTTCGATATGGTACTCTTAATCTTTTCTTAATGTTTTACTTTCTCAATGAGTTTCCCAGAGTGAAAAATATTGTATGGAAAAATAATATTCCTATAGTTGTTCAAATTAGAGATAATTTAAGGAGATTTCCTAGTAAAGAGTCTTGTGATTTAATGTTGTGGGGATTGTTTAAACCTTTTCAAGATTGGATGCAAGAGAGAGCAAGGATTCCAAGTAAAGTTGTGTATAAATATAAGTATGAACTAACATTTATAGTTAGTATAGATTTTTGATACATCAAAGTAGTTGAACCCAAAACAGTTTGGGTTCTAGAGCTACCTTACGAGGTAGATGATTCTGAATACATTGGTCTTGCAGAGATTGTATTGAGAAAACCTAGAGATACAATAGTTGAAAGTGTAAGCATGTGATTAGGTGAAAAGCACAAAAAAATTCTTAATAAGACATTATATCAAAGATAAATCAAATTGAATCAATTCAAAGCAATAATCTATTGAAAGCATCATATTGTTCTCTATCCTCAAAGATTTATTAAATAACTATTGCTCTCAGATCGTGAGGACACTATGATTGTTAAAATGAAAATTCAAAGAATGAGATGGATGCTAAAGCAATGATATGGAGTTAAATATGATAATACTAGATGATAAATGAATTAAACTAGCATGAAATTGACATGAAATAGATAATTGCAGCTACAAGAGGCAGCCATGATATGAAAACTTGATTGCTTGATATTGGATGCTTGATGCTTGAGTGCTTGAATTCCTACAGAGTAAGAGTGCATAAGCTAGATTATCTGGATCCTTTCTTGGTTGAATGAGGTTGTATTTATAGAATTCCTGGCTATAGAAATGCACAAGGAAGACATTGGGAGGCTTGGATTCAATCTGGAGGATTGAATGGTGAGATATGGAGGAGATTGAGAGAATTTTGGTGATTGTCTCTACCCATGGAAACACTAGGTAGGAGAAGAGAAAGGATTAATGGAGGAGGATTGATTGAATATTTTGGACTTTGTCTCCAAAATTTCTCATGAAGTTTCAATCAATTAATTTTGACATATTTTAGACATGGTTTAGACATAGGATATCTAATTCATTTTTGAGAGAATATAGATGGAATATTATTTGTGCTTTAATTCAAATATTTTTGATTTATTTAAATTAGGAAAAGAGGGATAAATAATTTAATAAAATAAACTATAGGATAGTTGTTTATTAAATTAGACAAGAATATGGCAATTAATTAATAAAGTGTTTTGATCTTTATTTAATTAATTTAGAATTGATGTGATAGAGTAAAATAGGGATGATAATCAAATCAAACAAAGTATTTAATTTTGTTTATTTAATTAAGATGAATTTCAATGTGAACTATATAAATAAATATTTTTATTTATTCAATAGTAGAGGAAATTAGGATAATTAATAAAATAGTTTTTATTTAATTAATCGGATGCTCTAGACCAATTTTAGGTGTATACAGAAAGGTTTGGTACTGATAAAGAGAAATCAAGTAAAGAGAACCTAGAAAAAAAAAATATTGAAGAAATGGTTGAAAATATGAAAGGTGAGTTGGAAAAGGAGCTTGGTACCCCTATGGACCCTACAGAGAAATCCAAAGCTACATTTTCTCCTTTAGAGACTCAACCAAGATTAAGAAGGTTGGACAAGACTAAACCTCCACACTTACTATTAAAAAGACTTCTGGAAAAAAAAAACAAGTGGTTTGGAGAAGATAGACACATACATCCTTCTTGAGCATAAAAAGTATCCAAAGAGAATAAATAAAGAAAAAGAAACAAGAGTTAGGTATATCAATCTAGAAGAAGAGGAAGAGGAAAAAAATCAATTGGTCTGAAAAATGAAATCAATAGTCTTCTAGGAAGAGACTAGTACAAAAAAGGGAAAGAAGAAAGAGGAGACCCCTTCGGTTTGTGACAAAAATCCTATAAAGTTTGATGCACTATTCAATGTTATAGAAAAGTTTGGAATCTTGAAGGATACAACTAAAATGTATGCAAAAGAGAATGATTTAGATAAGGAAATAATTGAAGAGGCCATTGTCAAATACATGGTGATATTTAATGTTGGCCTAGGTGAGATAGAGGATCATTTTCTAGATGATTTAAAAGCTATATTAAGTGCAAGAAGACAAGAGGCAATTGCAAAAAATGAAAAGATGATTTTTTTTTCCTTGGAGAAGATTGGTTCCTCATTATCTCACGAGGAAAGTGCTAAGTTGTCTCAATTGTGTGCCCAAAAATTTAAGACAAAAAAATAAATATTCTTATGAGAAAAGACAAAGATGGCATCGAAAAGCTAATGAAAGAAATATTGTAAATAGTTTAAAATATTCTTAAGGAGTTGGGAGCCTCTCTAGGTGATGAACATCAAATGCAACAAGATGCATGCATCCTAGAAATTAATGTTTTTACATGATCAAATAAATTAAGTAGAAAGTAATCATAAAATGAAACACATGAGACAATGAACACAACCAGATACCCTGGGAAAACCCTCCAGCTTGAGTGAGAAAAATCTTGCAAATATATCTCTTATATATTTTATAATAAGAGTAGAATTTTGCTTACAACTTCAGGCATAAAAAAATGCCGAATTTGATACAATAGATCATTGTGCCTCTCCTTGATGTAAAGATACAATGAATATGTTTCTCCTTGAAATATTTCTATTGCAACAGAATGATGCGCTGCTACTATAGGATGATGATCTGGTGCTCAAGTATAAACTTATTCTAGGAATGCAAATTATCACAAATGAACTTAGGTGTCAAGTGAATGATTGTGACTTGTATATATACACAACCACAAGAAGGGTTACACCTCTTCAAGAAGGAAGTTGGCCCATTAGACGACAATATAATTCCAATAAATGAAAACACAAGGAAGGTTGACCCAAACTGAAATTACATTGTAGCCATGTGAAGCACCCCTTCACATTAAATTATAAAAAATAAATGAATGGTCGAGAGGCTATATGAATTTATGTCTTCACTCATGGCTGGAAGTATGAGCCCGAAGCTGCTATAACATCAACACGCCCTCTCAGCTAGGGAGAAATACTTCCAGTTGCATAGGACATATCACCTAATCGTGATGAAAAACATCATAAATATATTCATGTGTAAAAGATCATATCACCTCATCTTGATATTAGATATCACCTCATCATGATATCAACCATAATGGTTACAACCATGTATGGTATGTACACATTCTCATCACTTGCATGATGTTGTCACCTCATCATGAAGTTCACCATGGCTCTCCCAAAGGGTGAAACACAAGTACAAGTAAATCATCACGGACTCCCTCACATGATGTTGTCATGGAGTCACACACATGACATCCACCATGGCTCTCCCAAAGGGTGGAATCAAGGGATTTCACCTTGAACTTCTATTACAAAGAAGAACTCATTAACAAGGGATTTCTCCTCGAACTTCTCTCACTGAGAAGAACTCATTAACATTCTCTCATTGAGAAGAACTCATTAAAGAGGATCACTGATACTGATAATCCTTCTCAGTTAAGATTTTATTCTCCACCATATCAAGCTTGTCTCAAAGGTACACAAAATTTATCCTGAAGAGATGCTTGGTGAGAATGTCTACCATCTACCCATTAGTGCTAATATACCTCAACTGAATAGCTTTCCTCAATACCATGTCTCTAATATAGTGGAATGTTTAGTTTTGTCATGAAACATTTGGAAAGACAAATAAATTCTCAAGGCTTTGATTAAAACAATGGATGACATACAACTCCAATGATTGTCCAAACAATCCTGGAAGGAGCTTTCAAAGCCACATTGCTTCTCAAGATGCCACACAAGCTATAATGTAGATAGTAGGATCTACTAGTTATGAACTAGCTACAACCTCCATCTTCTTAAGGTTCAGTAGGCTCCCTTTGAATCTTCAAGTACTTGCATTAAACTTTTGACCTCATCATCCAAGATTTCCTGTAATTCTTTCCTTAGAGAGATGGTTTCCAATGCACACCTCTATAGAGATACAAGGTTGTCCTCTTATACCTTAACCAAGATCACTCTATCTTGAAGGTTTGTGGAGCTACCAATGTTAAATCCAAGTTGACTGACTTTAGAAATGCCCATCTCAACTACTGAAGAGGTACTTCAAGGATTTGGTATTTGGCCTTGCAACACTGCAACCCTTACTTATTCTTAGCGAGTCATAGAACTCCCTCTGAAGATTAATTTTCCCTCTTTGAAGAGATGTCTTCAGTCATTCACTCAGACTCATGGATGCAAGCAGTGTCTCCATTATTCAACCTACAAAATGCATCAAGCTCTTCTTGAAATAAATATCTTATGCTTCTTGATCTATCCTGAAAGCATTAAGAAGAGATTACTAATAGTTCATAACTATCCAAAGAAATATCATACAAAGTTTACTATCTGAGGTTATAGCAATAAATTGCAATGAATAGTTTGAATCTTCAAGGATTTTATATTAGTGAACACAATTCAAGAGAAAACATAATCTCTCTTTACTAATCACATTAGATCCAAATAACCAATGCAAAACTAAATTTTTACCATAGATTTCAAAAGTATAAACAAAAGAATACTTATCTCAAAGAAATCAGAATCCTGTACGCAGGCACTGAGGGATCGATATCAATGATCACAATATCTTCTCTCTTTTCCCTTTACGGTGGCATCGATTACAGCTTCTCTCATGCAAACTATTGAATTCGATTGCAACTAAATACCAAAAAGTATTCTACCATCTTAAGCATTCTTTACCAATACCTCACCATACATATAGAAGGTGACTTCTCTATCAAGATGCTCAGCTAAAATTTTGGCAACAAGGGTCTGAAAATAGCTTCTCATTCAAACTCTTTAAACTTCCCTCAAGTTGATGGTAATCCATCATTGTATTGTGGGAGAAGCTTGAATTTTTCACACAAAAAATACTAATTGTAATATTTCAATGGTAATACCTAACTGGAATAGCACTGAAACAAAGATCTTGGAATAATTTTTGCAGCTTCAATAAATACAGATTTAGACAAAGACTAAGGTGCACCGATACAAGGAATTTGGGGTGAAAATAATGGTGACTCAAGATTTTTAAAATGAAATATGACCATCAATCTTGCTCGGGAATAGACTTTCTATTGATTCCTTCCCTTGAAGTGGTGTTGGGTAGTTACAAGATATCCTTTTGCTATAATTGAAGCACACAGAGAATGTCGTGATGCGCATTTGGTGCCTTCCAAACCCAAACTCCTTGCATAATCCAAAACACAAGGAATACAAATTAGGAGAAATTAAAAATCATCTGAATATGCCTTTGTCTTTACCATAACTCATGAGTGCCTCTGGAAAACTCTCGATCCCAAGCCTATTATTGTGATGATGGATCCCAACTCTTCTCATGGGAATCAATGAAGAAGATAGACTCATGATATGCTCCGCTCGAGCTTGAGGAACATGCAATGAAGGATTTTTCACGCTTCCAATGGCATTGTTGCCTAAGACATCTACTAAATGAAGATAGTGATTTTTGATCATTCAAGTTTCTGCAAGTCACAACGTAACTCACGGGTCTAACAAAGAAGAACACTATGGCCATTGGAAGAGTGATGAAACTGAGAGTGAAGCTATAGGCATTGGGTGACATTGCACACATGGAAAAATTCAAGCTTTCCTTATGGGAAGTGACTACAACAATTTCTTTGTTGGATCGATGCGACTTCATCTCCTGGAAACGAAAAGCATAACAGAGTGTCATGGAAGGAACTTACGTTGTTTAATTATTGTTTGCTTGATGTATCTATCATCAAATATTTTCTAGACCTTCTTTGATAGAATGTTTTTTTTACATGATCAAATCAATTAAACAAAAAGTAATCAAAAAATTCAACACATGATATAGTGAACACAACCAGATACCCTAGGAAAACCCTCCAGCCTAAGGGAGAAAAATCTTGTAAATATATCTCTTATATATTCTGTAATAAGAGCAGAATTATGCTTACAACTTCAGGCATAACACAATGCTGAATTTGATACAATAGATAATTGCACCTCTCCTTGATGCAAAGATACAATGAATATTTTTCTCCTTGAAATCTTTCTGCTGCAACATAATGATGCATTGCTGCTACAAAATGATGATCTACCACTCAAGTATAAAATTCTTTTAGGAATGCAAATTGTCACAAATGAACTTGGGTGTCAAGTGAATGATTGTGACTTGTATATATACACAACCACAAGAAGGGTTGCACCTCTTCAAGAAGGAAGTCGACCCATTAGAAGACAATATAATTACAATAAATGCAAATAGAAGGAAGGTCAGCCCAAAATGAAATTACATTGTTGTCATGTGAAGAGCCCCTTCACATTAAATTATCATAAATAAATGAATAGCTGAGAGGCTATATTAATTTATATTTTCACTCGTGGTTGGAAGTATGAGCCTGAAGCTACTATAACATCAATAGTGTGTCCATGGTCTCCTTGTGATATGTAGTGTAGTGCTTAGATTCGTGACATGGCTTAAATACATCCCATGGATTCATTAATTCTGGAAGTTGTATCAAGCATTAACAAGTTAATATTTTCGTGCAATGACAACCATCTATGCAATAATTGGTATCAGAGCCTGTGTCATGGGTTTGAACCCCTCGTTTGTGTTGGGGGATTTTTGCAAGGTGTGTAACCTTGGTCTCCTTGTGATGTGCACTATATCACTTAGGTTCATGACATAGATTAACTACCTCCCATGTATTCATTAACTTTGGTTGTTGTATCGGGCATTAACAGGTCAATCTTTTGGTGCAACGAAAAGCATTTGTGCAACAATGATCCAATCAATAAGAAACATGAGCAAGAAGATATGTTGATAGATAACACCCCTTCAAATATGGATATAACTACTGAGTAGAGAAAAGAAGATGATCAAGGAGTCCTAGAGAAGACTAAAGTTCAAAAGGAGAAAAATATGACTTCTCCAAAAGTTGAGAAGATTATAGAAAGTGTTTTGATAGTGAAGAGAAGGAGAAAATTAACACAAAAGCAAAATAAATCACTAAAATAGGTTGTGAAACCTATAAACCCTCCAAATATTCATTCAAATATATTTTGGGTATGCAATTACTATTCCAGCCTATGGTATTTGCACAACTGTTATAAATTCCTATGAAAAAGGTGAATTGTATATGGATAGGATATCTCCTCTCCATAAGTTACAACTTGGTGATGTATTTCATGCCTTTTTAAGAAAGGATATACTTAAAACTCACCAAAAGATCACATATTTGGTTGATGAAGTTGTTAAGGTGTTACAAGAAGGCCTTCATAGAGTATCCATTGATAGTTCTTTATCAAGTGTACAACAACTGAAATTACTGCTAGATTATTTTGAGGAGTATTCTACTAGTCTAGAAGAGAAGATTGAAAAGGAAGAAAAAAAATGGATCATAAGAGGCTAGTTAATTCATCAAATAAGTGAACTACTTCTCACAACAAGTAGCAAGGAAACTTGAAGGATGTTCAAAAGTGTTTGGAGGAAGCCAAAAAAATGTTTCAATTTTGTTTGAAATGGCTAGTTTCTAAAAAAGAGCATAAAGGATCAAATGGACTCAATTGAACGATCATTGAAAATATGCATGGTCAATTCTTCTTACCATAGGAAGAAAAAATATAAAATAATAATGTAGTACAATCATCTTTGAGATATGGGTAAGACTTCTTTAATTGAATTTTTGAAAATGTAGAGAATATTTTGCAAAAGAAAATAGTGCCTAGTTCTCTGGAAGAAAGAGAATACCTCTATGTTCAGTTTAAAAAATAGATCTACATGCTTACCTTTGCAAAGAAGGATTGGGAGGCACACCTTGAAAAATAAAGACATCATATTAGGGTATGTTACTCTCATCTAGTTGTGTAGGAGTGAATTTTCACCCCTTACACAAGTTCCCCTTTTACACTTCCTCACCTTAGAAAACCAAATCTAAATGAAAAATTCCACATCAACAAGCTATCTTCATTCCCCTTGGTGTTCATCTTTTGCGTTGATAGAAGAATAACTATGAGGGATGCATGCACGGTGCAAAAACATCCACGTAGCATGATTACGTCCTTAATGGATTCCCATGTCTGAAGTTGGTAGAGGTGTTACACTTCCCATTGGGAATGAATTTTAACGTCCCTCTTCAGCCAACCGAGCTGAAAATGGCTCTTTCCTCCCTTGTTTTTCCCTTAAAATTCTTATCTTGATAGTTCAATCCATCTTCTTAGTCGTGCTACATCTCTTAAGCAATCTCTAAGCTTTCACGTCACTTTCATCACTTCAAGCAACACCTTGGAACTTCATAGAAGTAGAAAAACACTCAATCAACTCCATAAAGCAAGTGTGGAACAAGTCATTACAATATGGGTTTGAGGTTTTTCAACACCTCCCTTCACCATGTTGAGGTTGAGGTGATCATTCAAGACCTCTTTCTATATCTTTAGCTAGTGAGCTCTTGGTGGAGGTGGTAACATTTTCACTCCTCTCCTTTATGATTTGGTTGAGTATCACTTCACTATTTTGTAGTGTTTATTGTGTTCCCTACTTCCTTTTCTCCTTTATCATATATTTGTCTATCATTCCTATCTTGGCTGTCTGGGGAGGTGGAAACACCAAAATAGGGTCTGACTGAGGTAGAACCCTATACAACCCCCAATAATTTTCCCTCATTCTTGTGTGCAGGTGAGAGAATTCATGGAGCTACCCAGTGAATGAATATCTTTGTCACCTTAGTTCTAGTTTATTTACTTTATCATTTCAATGTTTTCCTTATATACCTTCCCATTCTATTTTCACCATCTAATTTGAGATAGGTAGTTTGTTAGTAGGTCTTTTTGGAAGTTTACTATGTCCACTATTGTCTGGTCATACATATTCTAGTGCGCCCAAGAGACGCTAGTGCACCGTGTTGACATCCCAAAACTGCGCTAGCGTCCTCAAATAGAGAGTTGTGTGAGGCATACAATTGACTCCAAAAATCTAACTTTCCTAGCTCAGATCATAGTTTGGGTCTAAAGAGTGGTTGCAGGACCTTATACTCCTCATCATTCTCATCCCTCATTTGAAACATCCCTTTAGACTGACGTAAGTTAGGGAATCCTTTCGGTCTTGGCTCTCCATGACCTAGGGGCTTGAATGTGGTTGGTACCCCTCTTACATTTTTGGTGAACACAACATGAATGTGTGTTTGTTCATTTTTCAGTGTTGAAACTTATCCTATCTTCCTTATGATCATTGTTTCCCTGAGCGTTGTGAAGGTTTATGAGAATTACAACCCAGTCCACAACCTTCGGGTACATTGTCAGGATAAGTATACAACACCTTACAATGGAGAAGGTGAGGGTCACCTCTAGTTTATCTATAGGCCTTTTCTCTAGACCTACAATGGGTCTTTCAACTCAGGAGAAATTATTGAGGGGTGAGGTAGGAATCCCTGACAAAATCGATCACATCCCCACTCCTCCTCCATCTCCCACAAATTTGTTAGTAGATGAGTATGAGGCTATTTATATTCCTTCAGAATATGTCTCCACCCTTAGTAGAGGGTTGGGTGACTTAGAGAATCACTTGGAAAGAAACCCGAAGCTGACTAGGGATGCTCGAGTTATCAATGAATTGAAGTATATGGTGAGAAAATACCGAACATGCATAGAACTCTTGTCTAGCCTCTCTAGATTAACCAAAGTGTGTGCCCCTTCGAATAATGCTATAATTATATAAGGGGAGACTTTTGAAGAACATGAGAGATAGTTAGGAGTATCGATGCCTCACATGTCTATATATGTGGCTTATGCAATCCCTTTGATCAACATCCCTTATACCTTCAAAGAATATTAAACTATCAAAGCGAATAGGATCCCCTTGGGTTTCAGCTTCACCCCTCCTGTCACCTCTAGTAGTGAAGGTTTTGGCGGGATGAGTAGTGGAGGCTTTGGTAGTGGTGGTGGCTTCTACAGAAGAGGTGGCACTATTAGAAATGGTTATGATTGAGGTCATGATGGTGGTTTCATAAATGAAGGTGGTCCTGATGGAGGCCTTGCTTGTGGTGGTGGCTTCAGCGATGGCCATGATAGTGGTTTTGGTGGTGGTTCTGGAGGAGGTTCTACTTGTCCTATGTCATCTAATGACCCTATTCTGAATAATCTCCTTCAAATTAAGGGTAAGATGTAGAGCTAGTTGGTGAGTCTCTCCCAAGCCTCTGCCCAACCTATCTTCCAACCCTTCTTTCAACATAGCCCACTATCAATAGCAATTTAAAAAACTCCCTTCCCAGAAGAAATGGAAATCCTAAAGTTCAAAAATTATGGTGGAAAATGGGATCCACAGACACATGTGTCCACCTTTAATGTCCTATGCATAATTTTTTTCCATCACAACACTTTGATCAAAAAACTATTTCCTCGATCTCTCAAGGATACTATGCTTGAATGGTACTATTCCTTGCCCGATAATTCTATTTTCTCATTCGATTAGCTTGTGAACCAATTTATTTGATAGTTTCAAGCTAGCATTAGACAAAAGATGACCTTTTTGGATCTCATCTGATGTGAATAGGGAGATAATAAAAATAATATTGACTTCATCACACGATGTCAAGTGCTCTTCTCACAAATATCACACCTGCTGCTTGATTCAGATGTGTAAAAGGTATTCATAGAGAACTTGCAAAGGCCTTGGAAAGATAATTTTTCCCTTATGAAGTACCCTTCCTTTGTACATTTGTGTGCAACACTATGGGATTATTAACAAATGGTAGTTCAGTTTGGGGGATCCTCCTCGTGCTCCATTTTGAAGGAAGATTTTTCATATCAATCTCTAGGAAAGGTAAGGCCATTATGAATTTAGTATCCACTATGGATGAAAATAGCCTCAGATGCAACTAAAAGTTTATAAAGTTGGAAGAATCCTACTCTTCTATCTTTCAAAATTTGGTAAAGGATAAGACAATAACCTTGCATAATTCTAAGCCTCTTAAGGAACCTTACCCTAGATGGTACGATGCAAATACCTATTGTCAATACCATCGAGTCAACATAAATTATATCAAATGATGTATGCACCTATGTCATGAGATACAAGATCACATTGAGGATGGTACTATTTGTCTCAATGGAAGAAAACAAAATACAAATAAATTAGTGGTGAAATGGAACGATGAGTTGTAGATATAAATGGACCCATTTTTTGTCGCATTCTTCCAACATGATTGTCAACATGGTCATGGTTACTCCCACTAATAATCCTACGACTGGTTCACCGGATGTGATGTTCACCTCATAGGACATTCTTGTGAAAAATAAGCCTTCTCCCCTCTACATTCTATTTCACCTCAATGGAAAAATTGTGACAAGAGTTTTGGTCAACCCTGTGAGTCATGTGAATGTTATTATAGAAGAAACATTATTATTGAATTCATTATAGAGGGAGGAGTACAAAGAAACAAAATCCACCATCTGTACGCATCATGGTCTATGTCTCAAACCATATGGCTCAATAAATTTGTCCATCCTAACTTGACCTAGGGTTGTTGGCATAGTTTTTGATGTTGTTCCAGAGTTTGATTTGTTTAGGATGAAGCTAGGAATACCTTGGCTAGCTTCCATGAATTGAATTAGCTTCATAATTTATAATTTTTTAAAGTTTTCCCATAAATGTGTCATGCACTACCAGATACCAGCCTTTGGTGTCCCATGGGGGACATTCATTGGGTCACTTTTGGCACACCCCAGTTGGTCCACTTCCTCCAAGGACGGACTTAATTTATAATAATTACATAAAGTATAAGACTAGGGGCAACGAAAGACCAAACCTGACCCTTCCTATAGCACAATAGCCAATTGCTTCCTTTTCTCGAAAAGGAAAGGAGAAGCTTGCCCCTTCTCGAGCTGCCTCATTCGCTCCCCTTTCTTGGGAGGAGTATTGGTTGAGCAAGCCTATCCTTTACCCATTGAGTTTGATGGTGCCTACATGGAATACACCCAAGATCAAGGTATTGGATCTCCCTATTGAGCCCCTTGGGCCTTGGTACTATTTGTATGATAGAAAGAAAAGCTCTCACAGAGAATTTTCTCTATAGCCTCCCACTGCTTCTACTCCCAAAGAAGTAAATGGGAAGAGGCCCATTGTTGAAGCACTTGAGCCGACTCCCCCCACTACTTCTCAAACTATCCCTCTTGATCCAATTCAGGAGTTAATTCCTCTGCCAAAAATGGTTGTAGTGGACACTCCCATGGTTGAGCAGGAGCCTTCTATTCCATCACAACCTCTAGCCTCTAACTCAAAGATTCAAAGAAACTGCCTTGCACATGAGCATAAGCGTTTGTGAAATTATGTCGTGGCTAAGAAGGATGAGGAGATGGTCACTCCTATGTCAGGGTCTCTTGATGTGTCTTCCCCTCTCCTTTCCCCTACTTCTAGTCAACCTAGTTTTGTATCGCCTCCAAATCCAACTGTGAGAGCACCTAGCCCCAAAAAGGTGTAGGTGTTTATCACTCCTTCAGTGGATCCACCCTTGCTGATGTCCCTTCCAGGCATCCCACTATTTCCAAAACCCATAGATATGTCATCAGTAGGGAGATCACACCCCTCGATGAAGTAGAAGGAAGAGGTTTTTCCTTCCAACAATGGAGGATACAAGAGGTTCCCATCCTACACTGACTTGTTCTATCCTAGTAATGTAGCTAGTCTTGACTTCCCCTTAATTTTTCACTGCTCTTGAATCATTCAGTGAGCTTAGTAGTGAATCTCAAGCATAGTCTTCCATGTTCATCAAGGTAAAATATGGCACTTTGGTAAAGTGCTTGTTTAACTTTTTAGATGAATTTCTAGCCTTATCTGTGATCTTAACAAAATCACTTACCCTAGCTCCACAAGAGCTTAGTGGAGGGGACCTTGTGGGGCCCTATTCCTTAGCCCTTGTTGTGGGAGGGTCAGAAACCCCTCCTCTTAACATTCCACCACTGCAGGCTCATCCTCCTTCCCCTTATGATGATCTAGAATGGGAAGCAGATGACCTCTTGGTTAATCGATGTTAGGAGGAGTCCCCTTCTTTATCCTTAGATTAGATATATATGTGTGTCATGATATGTTCCCCCATGATTGTAGTATGTATTCCTAGATGACCCTTGTCACCCTTGTTGTGGGAGGGTCAGAAACCCCTCCTCTTAACATTCCACCACTGCAGGCTCATCCTCCTTCCCCCTATGATGATCTAGAATGGGAAGCAGATGACCTCTTGGTTAATCGATGTTAGGAGGAGTCCCCTTCTTTATCCTTAGATTATATATGTATGTGTGTCATGATATGTTCCCCCATGATTGTAGTATGTATTCCTAGATGACCCTTGTCACCCTTGTTGGTGCTTGGATACAAGAGTGATTTTTGTGTCATAAAACTTCTTCTATCTATTTCATCATTCTTCCATGTTTTTTACTTGATTTTCAGAAAGTTGGGGATGATGCAAAGCATTGGGGGCATTTAGGTTCCCCTTTAGGTTGACCTAATTTTTTATTTTTATTTTTTTTTCGTTCATTCTTCTTGATTTGGTTGGGGATTGATGATGTTTCACATTGCACCACCGTTATCTATTATTTATATAAGCATGAGAAGATCTGACCCCACAAAAATAAATCCCCCTATGCCCTTTTTTTATGTTTGTCTCTCTTTCTCGCTCTTTTTCCTTCTCTTTCTCTCTTATTTTCTTGAGTTTCCCCTCTCATGTGTGACAATGCCATCTCTAGAATGCTTCCATTTTCATAAAATGCATTCATTAGCAACGAATATTTTCTCGAAATTCCTCATGAGAATTCCATTTTCAAAATTTAATTCGTGACTTAGACCCCTTATGAAACAAGTTTCCTTCATCATGGGCTCATAAATAAATAACTTCATAATCTTCCTCTGAGGTAGGAATCGCTTTGACCTTCCCCTTGTGAGGGGGCATTTTTCTTCCTTTCGAATTCCTTGATGAAGTGAACATTTTTTCAAAGGATTTCTTGGTGATGAATCGATTTGAGAAAGAACATCCTTCCTATAATTTCAAACAACATGTCCCTTGGGTGGACCTCCTCTTCACACTAGGTTCTTGAGGGACCCTTTTAAAGGTTTTTTGACTTGTCTTTGGTCCGTGCAACTATCCACTTACTTGCCTTTGTGGCTGAATTTTGACATGTTCTATCTATGGGTAAACATGTTGTACAAGTGCGCATGTAAATTCTCTTCTTGACTTTGTGGAGTCCCCTTCCTTTGGTTTCCTTCATATGAGAGATCTTGGGGGATACCTCCCTATAGGTTTGTGAGCCTATAGGACACTTCCTTTGAGCTTCCTACATGTGAGAGATCTTGGGGGTCGCTCCCCTATAGGTTTGTGGGCCTATAGGGTTCTTTTTTGGGTTTCCTTCATGTGAGATATCTTGTAGGAAACATTCCTTATAGGTCTATAGGTTTGTAGGGCACAATTCTTAGTTTCTTTCATTTGAAAGATCTTGGAGGACACCTTCCTTGCAGGTTTATGGGCCTGTGAGGAACTTACTTCTCGGGGCTTCCTTCATGTGAGAGATCTTGGGGGTCACCTCCTTACAATTCCATGGGCTTGTAAGACACTTTCATTATATAGCTTCATGGTTCTATGTGATTGTGGAGTCTTTTTTTCCAGCCTATACTTTCGAGCTCACCAAATCATAGTCTACTTCCTCGTGGTTTAGGTATACATTTCTAACCCTACTACCTTTCCGATCTACTTTATTGAAGCACTCACTAGTATTCATGCTCACTAAAGTGGGTGAAAATTTAATAGGAGAAAATTTGCACCCCTTACACAAGTTCCTCTTTTACACTTCCTCACCTTAGAAAACCAAATCCAAAGGAAAAATTCCACATCAGTAAGCTGCCTTCATTCCACTTGACATTCGTATTTTTTGTCCATAGAAGAATGACTGTCAGGGATGCCCACATAGCATGCTTACATCCTCGATGAATTCCCACATCTGAAGTTGGTAGAGGCATTAAACTTCCCATTGGGAATGAATTTTAACATCCCTCTTCGGCCAACCGACCCGAAAATGGCTCTTTTCTCCCTATTTTTGCCTTGAAATGCATATCTTTCTAATTCAGTCCATGTTCTTAGCAATGATACATCTCTTGGGAAATCTCTAATCTTTCACGTCACTTCCATTACTTCAGGAAACACCTTGGCACTTCATAGAAGCAACAACAATACTCCATCAATTGTGTAGAGAAAGTGTGGAACAAGCCATTACATCAAGGGCTTGAGGTATTGCAACATCTCCCTTCATTACAGTTGAGGTTATGGTGATTGTTCAAGCTCTCTTTCTCCATCATTGTCTAGTGAGATCTTGGTGGAGGCAATAACATTCTCACTCCTCTCCTTTACGATTTGGTTGAGTAGAACTTCACTATTTTGTAGTTTTTATTGTGTTCTCTACTTCTATTTCTCCTTTATCATATATTTCTCTATCGTTGCTATCTTGGCTATCTGTGGAGGTGGAAACACGAAAATGGGGGTTTGACTAAGGCACACCCCTATACAACCCCCAACATTTTTTCCTCTTTCTTGTGTGTAGGTGAGAGAATGTGAGGAGTTAGCTGGCAAACAAATATCTTTGTGAGATTGTCTTTGTCACCTTAGTTATAGTTTATTTAATTTATCATTTTAGTGTTTTCTTTGTCTACCTTCTCATTCTATTTTCACTATCTAGATTGAGCTAGCTAGGTTGTTAGTAGGTATTTTTTGAAATTTTATTGTGTCCACTATTGTCTAGCCATACAGATGTCAACATACCTAAGATATTCCTACATTCCATGCTGACGTCCCAGAACTATGGTACCATCCTCAAATAGAGAGTTCTCTAAAGCACAAAACTAACTCCAAAAAGCTAGCTTGCCTAGCCCAGATCATAGTTTGGGTTTGAAGAGTGGTTGTAGGACCTTATATTCCTCATCATTCTCATTCCTCATTTGAAACATCCCTTTAGATTGAGGTAAGTTAGGGTATCCTTCCACTCTTGGCTCTGCATGACCTGGGGCCTTGAACAAGGTTGGTCCCACTCTCTTACATGAGTTAAGGTGTAATTTTTTTAATTGTATAGTCACTTTTTGATATTAATGTACATATGAAGAGTTAGTAGATGCTATTATAGTATGATTTAGTATTTTTGGTGATAGATAACATAGATAGGGGGAGATATTATCATGTATATATATTAGGAAGGGGATATAATGTGGTATTACAACCCTTTTCCCTTGATGTCAAAGGTGGAGTGAAGGAAACAAGCTTTTTTCCATCAATGCCAAAGGGGGAGATTATTGGAAACATGAGGATGATGATGTATGGTGTTTTCATTGATGGAAACCCATTTTAGAAGTGATGGTTTATTAGTATGTATATAGTCCATAGCAAACCGAGTGTTTTTGGGAAACTAGCTAAATCCCTAATATCATCTAGAGGAATAATTTTCTGGTCCATATTGATCCACATTGAAATATCATGTAATTTTGTTTTGAGGTGATAATGGTACATGTTGAAGGATTCTATATTTAAATTTTCAAGGTCTTATGTCTGTCGCAACATAAGATATTGATGATAGAGTATTAGATTGAGAAGAGGCATAGTTATAGTTGTAGAGTTCATTTTGGAATGCTCCACATTCCACCATAGATGATAATTATGATTGGTGAGCTTTTGGAAATTCTTGAAGATGTGAGATGTGTGTGCACTCTGAGTTTCAAGTGTTTTTTGGTCTATGTGTCAGGTTGTGGATGAACAGTTGGTTTATTCAATTGTTGCTTCACTAGTTTTGTTGTGTGATATTGACCTAAGGGTTTTGGGGTCTTGTAGAACTAAATTGAGTATGGATCAGAAACATAGGAGTATTTATAAGTCATTCCAACCTATCTTGGTGAAGAAAACAAATTGGTTTATTCTGCAAGGTATGTTTGATAGAGTTTTGAGCTGGTAGGTTATGGTGTCACACGTTTCATCTAATTAACCCAACCTAATTGATGATATGATTGTTTGTGGAATATATACATATTATAGAAGGTCAATTTTATGTGTGTTATTTTTATATGAGAGAGGTGTGTAGTGAAGTGTGAAATGTGATAGTGGTGATCTTGTGATGGTGAGGAATGAAGTTTGTAAAGGAAGTTTTTTGAGCCTAACTAGAACTAAATCTTCAACATATAGCATGTTGGTGTTTTTTCTAGTAGAAGCTTGAAAATAATTTAAAGGATAGTCAACCCTTATGCTTAAGAACTTCAATATTAGTTTCCAATGAATGGGACATGGATTTTATATTTTTCTCCCCTACATTTCAAGCTTTGCAAAAACTAGGAGGGTGGTCCTACATGACACTAGATGCAAAAATTTAACCTATGATGCAACACAATGTAAAGAAAATTAACTTCATATAATACAATAAGAATGTGTATGGATTCCTCAAATAATGGACCACTTTTTCTCATTTCATTACAAGCATGAAGTGGAGACACACACTAACCATAAAAAAAAGCATAAAAAGGTTGAATGTATTTGAAAATTGTTTTTGAGGATGGGGAAAGACAACTATGTAAGACTGTTTCCTATCTTGGGCTACAGAGTCACATATTATGCACCTAATACCATAATAATATAGCATAATCTTGATGACCTACACACTTCTACCACATTATGATAGAGAGGTATTCTTAAGCTTATCATGAAATCATACTAAGTAATCCATCTGGAAATATAATAACTTTTTAACCAATCTACAAGAATTTACTCTTCCTTGAATGGAAAGAAAACAAATAAATAACACAAACAAAAAATTTGTTTGAAAAAACTCAATAACATTATTATTTCAATTCAAAAGATATTACATTCCAAACATGGAGACAATTACATAAAATTGTATATTCATGTATTTTCAATAAAGTTACAAGAGTATTACAATATATGGACTTACAACATATGGACCTTTAACCTTAGCATTCAACAATTACAGTACATAGCATCTTTCATGGCCAAAACATAAAGCGAAGAGCCTTCCGCCTTCCTAGAAATTAGAACCCCCTATAATGAAACCAAAAATTATATTTTAAGAGAAAAGGGAGAACAATAAAGAAGCCTTAGAAATAAATCCATGGTGACACATGGAACATCTCAAATCCATTAATTTACAACCAAGTATCCTTTAGAAGATTCTCTTCATTCCTCATTTTCCTTCTTCAATCTTCCTTCATTTGTAATTTTTGTGCAAACTTTTACCCTGTATGAAAAAGTCATTTATTGGCTTCATTTTCACCTGCAAGTGAAAAAATTCACTCTTGGGAAACTTACCCACTTACTAGCATTAAAATATCATTTTACCATGCACTCCAACCTTCTAAACTCTTCAATTTCCATGTGAAATAAACCTAAAATTTAAATAAACATTTGTCTGGCAACCATACTCTGAACATTTTACATGCATTACTCTGGTCCTCACACCTTCTACCTCTTTGTAGATTAATCATGTTGATATTGAGGAAATAATCACAATGATAACCCAATCAATGCTTGTAAAAGTAAAACACTTCCACATATTTTCCAACAAGGAGAAAGAAATCTTATTGCAGCCATTGCAAAGGTCATTTTTAATGAATCTTGGGTGTTTTTAGCATTACCATAAACTTAGAAATATCTGAAACCATGTTAAAAATGCTTCCAAGACATTATGAATGGTTGAGGAAATTTTTTGGAGGCTACATCAATATTTTTCAGCTTGCATATGCATGGATAAGACTTCTCAAAAGACAAAAATGTGAATAGACTTTACATTCTGTTCTTTCGACAATAAAATTCCCCTTCTTATAGTGATGAAAAACATACCAATCATGTATAAATAGTAGCAAAGAAGTTCCCAACACCAAATCTGGAAAAATCATGGCCAAAACATCACTTCCAAACTTCTCGACTTCCATTCTTGATGACAACAAAAGTTGCTACGGGCTGGTGGGGAAAGAAGAGAAAAAACTTCAATTTTTTTTTTAAAGAGCATTGCAAAGGCTTTGCCAAACATTTATAAATATTTACCCTTCCCAACATACTTCTTTGCTTCCCCACCATCTTTGTTGATGACAACACTATTGTACAGTGGGTTGACAGGAAAACACTACCAAGCTTGGGAAATCAAGTTCATAAATTTTAACTTTATAAAACTTGAAAATATTTGATTTTCCCTAAAAATTCCCTTATTCTCATGCACTTTCACTTCTAAGGTATTTAAAATATTTTTAAAAAATTTAACATTTGCATTTTAAACATTAGGAGATGGGTAAAAATATAATTTCACTTATCACTTAAATGTCAAAAATTCACTATGCACAAACAAGTACCTCTGGAGCCATGTTTTTTTGCGAGTGGCCATAATCAATTATTTAAAACATGGGTTTTAAATTAGATTTTTCCCAAAAATTATAATTTAGGTACCTCCTTTGTAAACTGGCCCATAGGACATTTTCGTCACAACCGAAATACAATAAAATAATCTATCAAATGGACTCTGTTTTTATGAAACTAGAAACTAAGAGGTTTTAGAATAAAATAAGAAATGGGTTGCCCTCATAGTTTGAAAATTTGCAACTTTCCAGAACACTAAATCTAGCCTAGTCATAGTCAGAAAAGGATTAAATGGCATATCAAATATATATTGGGGGCATGAAATTGAGCAAGCGTATTACCATATGAACAAAAAAATTTATACCAAGTGGATTTGCAAGATGAAATTTGAGTTGCAAAATTTTAATCAACAAAAATGGGCTATGGGGCATATTTAGTAGGATGTAGGCCTAGGTTATGTAGACACATTGAAGAGATATAGGCACTTCAATTTAACAAAATTTGAAGCTTCCATTAGTGGATCATGTTTGGGGACACATGTCCATTGTTGGAATGGTGAGATTCTAGATCTCTAGGGAGTAGAACATGTGTCAAATCTATTGGGTGCTATAGAGGTATTCCTTTATGTTGCATTGAAATCCATTTTCAAACTTCAGTTGGTGGCCCCAAGCCTCCAAAAATTAAGTACCAAACCTCACCTTTGTCAAATACTATATTCTATATTTTTTGTACTATGTCAAGTATGAAAACACTACCATGGACTTCCCACAAACAAACCCTATTGCTCACATTTCCATTAACCATCATTGCCATATGTCTGAACTTGCCATTGTCACCATTAATTCTGTCAATCTGAAATATGAAATCAGACACTAACTAAAATCTATAATCATTGTGACATTTTAACTTGTTCAACTCATTAGTATGTTCTATTAAATTATCATCCAACTAAACTGAAAATTGAAAACATTCATAGTCCACTTTACTATTGACATCATAAAATTTGACAGCACATTCAGTTTTCATATCAAACATAAAACTATCATAAACACTTTGTTCAATAGTCGAATCCAGAAGCATATGCCTTGATTTTTTGAAGTCAAATTGTAGCTCAAATTTTAAGAAATCAGATTGACTAAAAGACTCATATAAAACCTTGGATCCATTCTCTGATTTTTGTCTCGTGCTAGACAAGAACCCATTTTGTGTGATGAACAAAAATTGTTCATACATAAGCATATTCTCAAACTAATTTTCACACTCACTCGAGCATTACAAGTTAGTTATAGTGTCACATGGTCTAGTGCTTTGAAAATAGGATTGACCAAAATCCATAGTATCATTTCCCTCATTCAAACCAAGGTTATCACAAGGAACATTAGTCTTATCAACTTCCATTGAATCAACACACATTTCCATCTTAGTTTCACATGTGATGTCAAATTCCTTCTTCATAAAATCATATAGTTCTATGTGAAATGCTTCAAATAAAGGATCAAAAAAATTAGAACCTAATCTTGAGCCAAAAATTTTACATTTATTTTTCATAACATATTCAACACTACCCTCCACAATGGCAATATGAATACATGAATCATTTTGAAAGCTAGTATTTTCAGAATTTATAGTATAAAGAAAAAGACATTCATGTGTACTGGTAACTTTATGTGCATCATCAATTGATAGAAATGTTGACCTATGTACTCAAGATTCATTGTAATATGAAAGTTGCTCATTAATAATTGAACAAGCATCTTCATTTTATTTCACATCAATGCACTTCTCATTGAATGAAAATATATTCATCTCTACAAAGAAGCAAGAATATTCTATCTCACCATTAATTTCATGAGAAACAAGGACATGATCATGTCCATAGATGCCATAGTCAACATCATCAACATCCTTATCATTTCTAACATTGTGCTTGGGATCAGGAAATTGAACACAAGTTTTTATATTCAAAGTCATCATCACTCACAGAGTTAGTATGAACTATTGATAGAAAATCCAAACTGCATTCTAGATATTCATAAAATTAATTTTGTTCATTCACTTGTGAACAAGTGACTTCATCAACATTCCTATCACTACATCCTTTATGTGAAGAAAACACCTCTAGATCATCCTCATAGGATAATTCATAATCCTCAGAAGAATAATTAGGTTCACTATCATCATGATCCTTACTACAAGAAAATTCATCACTACATAAACTATTCTCAGACTCTTCAAAAAGAATGCTTAACATTTCATTTTTAGTATCATGACCGCTAATTTGTAATGACAAATCACTAATAATTGCACTATTGTCACTGATCAAATCATGACATGGAAGGACATCTTGCATCTCTTTTACTTCTTCATTAACCAAGACATTACAAGGTGGGATTTCATGTATATCTATTTTTTCATCATACTAGGTATCTTCACATTCATCACTGTTATATTCATCTGCATATATGTTGCTTGTGGGTTGATTACAATTACTATCCTCATTCAAACTAGATGGATGCTCATTTTTCGATTTACATTTCCAGTTGTGTGCATTGTTTTCTGATTTTTCTCAATAGGACAGGTTCCATCAACATTTTGAGACACCATATTTTGTGTATAATCAAATTAGGCTCCTTCAATAATCTCTATCCAATCAAGTACTTGATCAACACTATGAGGTCTCAATTATTTGAGCAAATTACTCAACCTTAGCTCATAGATTTCATAAAATAAATCAATGCACATTTAATCCTCAGGTCTGAATTTCTTTGGGACCTCCAACAAGGCATCGAAAACCTTTCAAAAAGATCATATGGTTCTTCTCCCTTTTATATCTTCATTTTATATAATTCTTGAACAAAAGACATCTAATCAAAATTGATCAAACTTTTTTGATGTTCAACTTGGAGTTCATTTTGATTTGTATGTTGTGATGATGGAAAAATTGGAACAATATAAGCATTATCATTTTGACAATTATTTCTATTATCTGGTCCATACATTCTATTTGCACAAGTTGTGCTAGGATAACCAACATTTGTAGCCATGTATCGCTTCATCATTGAATATTTTGAGTTATTTTCAATATCCATGGAAACTTGATATTCTTGATGAGGTGTTGTAGGATCTTTATCTCTTAATAGATAGCTCATTTCTTCATCAAATGCACCAAGGTATACAAAAAATCATAATGCATCATTTGGCCTGTGGTTTTCTGGAATATCTCTTACTATTTTGGAAAATTCAAGATTTAAAGTTGGGACTAAATCATCACCTTCCTTTTGGATGTTCATAAATTTTCATCTCACTAAACTTGGATCAATTCTTTCACCAAATTTTTCTATAAATGCTTCCATTAACTCATTCCATGAAGATATAGAACATATTGGTAAAATTTGAAAACCAATCTCTAGCATATTCCTTTAGAGATTGAACAAATAACTTCATGATGACATCTTCATGGCATATCTTATAATCTCCCATCAAATCAGAAAACTCTTGTAAATGGTGAGATTCTGATTCTGAACTTTTCCCTTTGAACTTTGGAAAGTGTTCCCTAACTTCATTAGGAACAGGGTTTGGGAAACCTTGAATGCCATTAAAATTTAATGGTTTGTATCTTCCCACAAATAAAGTCCTTCTCTGAGAACATAGTTGGAAATGTGGTTGTTGCATTGTAGGATTTAAAAATATAGAAATAAAGTCGTACAAACAATCCTTATACAAATATTTATATAATTCATTCCTTTCCCACTTACAACCATAGAATCTTAGCTTTCTTAACTCAATTTCTATTGGTGCTAACACTCACTGAATAAGGGAGCATAATTTTTTCTAGGACTTTGAAACATGGTTTTCATACATAAGATTATCCTTCTTGAAAACCAAAATATGAAAAATACCTGGACATGTTGCAATTGATGCAGATTATTTTTCTTGACTAGAAATATTTATAGATCTGAAACTTTATTCACATCTTCCTTAGGTTCTTTTGAAAAAACTTTCACCTCTCTTCATAGAGGACTAAACTTCAAACAATATGAAGCTCTTTCAAAGATGAATTTCATTTTGGGTCTCCTCCAACAATAGTCACACATAAACTATTTTAAATCCGGTTCAACAAAACCTCTTCCAAGTCTAATACTTTAATATCTAAACCAAATGTTTAGATTCACCAAATTCTTGACTCTTTTCTCATAGATATCTTACTATTTGTCCCCACGAGAGTCACTAATATTTTGGTGTTTTTTCTAGTAGAACCTTGAAAATCCTCTAAAGGATCGCCAGTCCTTATGCTTAAGAACTTCAAAATTAGTGGCCAACGAATGGGAGATGGATTTTATGATTTCCCCCCCTACACTTTAGGCTCTACAAAACCTAGGAGGGTGGTCCTACATGACACTGGATTCAGACATTTAACCTATGATTCAACATAGTTTAAAGTAGATAAAATTCATACAATACAACAAGAATGTGTATGTCTAGCTCAAATAATGGTACACCCCTTGTTATCATTTCATTACAAGCATGAAGTTGAGACACAAAATAACCATAAAACTAAAGCATGGAAATTTTGAATGTATTTGAAGATTGTTTTTATGGATGGGGAAAGACAATTGTGAAAAACCATTGCCTACCTTGGGCTATAGAGTCACACATTATGCACATAATACCATAATAGGTCTCAAAAAGAGAAATACACAACAAAACTTGTGAAAATTTTAATTTCCAAAATGTTGAGGAGTGAAAATTGAAATTTTATTGCACTAGAGAATTTTTACCTCATTTCACAAAAAATGATCAAATCATACCTTCATTTGAGAAATGTATGGCCTCCTAAATATGGACTATCAATTAATAAAGAGAAATGGAGAGGGAATAGGGGTGCAAGAAGTAGGAGATTGGCACATGAGTTGTGATCAAATGGAACTATTGGTGGTGGTATTTCTTAGGTACATAACACTTACAGTGATAGGGTAGTGAATTGGTGGAAAAAAATCATACCTATACAAAGGAATACTAGGGAAATAGACTAATGGTAGCACTGGCTACAAGATGGTGTATTCGAGGTGGATTTTTTATGTTTTTTAATTCATATGGGACACATTGAACCTACTATATTATGAAACTTGAGATTAGGAAAACTAGGACCGAAGGAGGCCAACAAAGCTAACCTCCTAAAGTATTATGGACTAAGTTTTGGGTTGTGGCCCTACCCAAAGAGAGTTGTGAAGGGCCCTTTTTAATAATTATTATAATAAGAACTCTTACAAAATTAAAATTTATTACAAAGTATTAAAAAATATAAACCTATAAGAGGACAATAAAAATATTTCCTCAAATATATTTGTGATGTAATTTAAGAATTTTATTATCAATTTAATATTTTCAGCACCTTCTAGATATAAAGTTACCATTAATCTAGCCAAAAACAAAATCTTTAGAAAATAGTTTTTTGCATATTATTATGTTCAAACCCTTTGTTGTAAATGGGATTCTTAAACTCTAATTTTGAAGAAGTGAAAGCCAAAAGTAAATTTTTTAACCCTCATAGACATAATGGATTAGTAGAAATGTTGTCTAGATTACCAAAAAGATATAAACACTTAAAGCATAAAATGAAGAAAAAACCCTAGAGATTTTAGTATTTCCCATCAAACATTTCTAACTCTCTAGATGATCTGAAGGTGCAAGAGAGGACCATACTATTTTTTGAGTAAATCTATATGCAAGTAACTAGACCCTTCTAAATTCCTCAAACTATAAATTGATAGATCCACAGTAACACAAAAAGCCTTGATACCATGTTAGATTTATAAATAGGTTGAAGTTACATAAAACCTATTGTAATAAACAGAACCATAAACCACCCTACAAAATCATATTAAAGTCAAAATAGCAGAATATTAGAATAGTGTATGTATATAGGAAGTAGGGAGGAAGTTAGCAAATAAATAAGAAAGGAATTTTCATCTACCAAAAAAAAGTAGGAGTTACACTAAAAAAAAAAATTGTTTTCCCCTATCATGAATCATTTACTACAACTAAGAAAGATAAAATAAATGTCTAGGAAAATACACAGTGTCAAACTAAGGAAAATAAAAATCCTACACTAAGGATCCTATGAGATATACCAATAAACTTGAGGGTGTGTGGAAGCTCATGACCATAGATGGAGGTTATTTGAAGCTTGGATATTGGAATCAAATAAATCCTTATTATAGTAGAGAGTTTAGAGGGAATATATCTTAGGCAAGAATGATAAATATTCTAAGGATATTTGAAAACTCTTGACATGATTTTTTAAGGTCTAAAGTTTAAAAAAATACTTGCAAGGGAAGAAATAAATAGATATATTTCCATTAATTTTGTATCCTCCTTTTTATCATGAACATCTTGAGAGGGTGAGGTGAGAGAATATGGCAGATAACCATAGAAAGTCCCAATCATGGAAATTTGATGCCAAAAAGTGGCCTTGGAAAGAAATTTAAAACCAATTACAATGAATCTATAAGAGAAATAAGAAAAAATAAATAGGAAAGAGGGAAACAAACTAATTCATATTATCTTCAAAGTGCTAATTCAAGGAGGCAACATCCTAATAAAGCATAAAATCCAATGATAAAAATCCAAGATCCCTTTCACTTGGGAGGTGATTATAATATAAATAGTCTTACTAGAGACATCTACTACTTGTTGGAAACAAGCCACACTAAGAGGGGGGTGAATCAGTGTTGTGAAAAAAATAACTTTAATAAAATTTAAGTTCCAAGCATTAGGAACATTCAAACATAAAGCATGAACAAGTAAAAAAACACAACACCATAACATCAAGAATTTTACGTGGAAACCCTGTTAGGGGAAAAACCACAGTGGATGGCCAATCCAAAATTATAATTACGAGTATACTCAAAATGGAGATTACAAAAGGGAATTGCACTTGCATTCAAGCGCACTGCCTAGGGCTCACTGCTCAAAGAAAATAGGGCTTGCCTCCCAAGAGTTCATGTTAAAACCATCTAAAGATTTGAATTGAGATGCTAGCATCTAAAATGCCTAATTATAGTTCCAGATTAAGTATACTAACATACCTGTTGCCTTATAGACTGATTCTATAGCTTTGTTCTGCTTTTCTCACACACATCACACAGATATTCTATGCACAAGTGAAACTACACTTAATTGCACCTCTGCTCTATTATAAATCAAAATTAGAACACTAACACAATATGTACCACACACAAAATGATATAGACGATCTTGTATATGTATCTATAGCATAGGATTTATTTACACTTTGTCGGCTTCAAAAAAATCGCAACTATTAGCTCACATAATGAGAAATATGCAATGCATACCCTTGATGGTCAGCCACAACTTGGATAAGACCCATACAAACATATACAATTATATAGATATTCGATTAATGAATTCTCATACATCTGTGACTTAATATATTTATGAAGTCAACCTTAATACAAGAAAAATTGAGAATACACCAATTGAATCTTCTAAATCTCATGTGAATTGGTATGATCCACTACGCTTTAGTCACAATAGATATAATACATCAATAATCATTGTCTAAGATGCACAACACAAAATGGTAACCTAAAATCTATGCACAAATCAATGAATGTTGAGTTACCGAATACCCTATTCTGCCTTGTCGATTTTCAGTCTAACTGCTCGTAGGCTTGAATGAGGATATGTGTACCTTATCAATGCATATGGTTGCCATCAATGACAACACCAAATGATAGTTGCAGTGTTCTTTTTTCAACAATATCCCCCTTTGACATTGATGGCAACACTTAGTGAAAAATGACTAAGTGTTAGATCAATACCAAGATAAACTTCACTGCAATCCAAAATTTCAAAAATTATACTCTCCCCCTAAGCTAAATATGCATTTTTAACACCACTTCTCCCCCTTTGACATCAATGGAAAAGGTAGGGGTCGCATATCAAAAGAATTAATCAAAATTTTGTTTGTACAAGGGTGCTTAGTTTACCTTACAAAAGTTGAAAGATGTCTACAAAATCTTTCTTTAACTATGCTAGGTTTTAATCCAAAACTCATTTAAGGCTTTCCATTATTTTTATGTGTCCACAAATAAGATAAGACAACCTTTATGCAGATTCCAAGCTGGTTGGATCATTGACTACCATAGTTTAATCTCCTTCTTTTAGAGCACTTCCCATTACATCAATTTTGGGGCTAATAATGCTTCTGAGTTCACAGGTTCTAGAGACAATTTTATCATTTTCATGCTTCAACCCTTTTATCTGGTTGAGCAGAGACATAACTTTTCCTTCAATCTTTCCAACACCATCGGATAGGGGATCAAATACCTCAGAGATAGTTGCTAATTGATTCTCCAAGTCTTTTACCTTATTTTCATTTGCTTCAGTAAAATTTGAAAAAGACAAATAGGATTTGTGAATCTTGCCACCTTCAGATAAAGCATTTTGTATGTGCTTGAAACAAGTGGCCAAGGTAACATTTCCTTCGGCAATCAATACTTTCAGTCCATTGAACCTTTTTGCATCAAATTCCTTTTGCACTTTTTCCAATGCAAAATTTTCAATAGACTCAAAATGAGTACTCACCGAGCTGATAAGCCTCTTTAGTTTGCTAGATGAAGATTCAATCTAATCTTTCACAAAGGAAGGCATGATATTCTCCAATACTCTTGACGCAAGTTTCAACAATTCACTATCTTCCATATGAGATTTTAGCAACTCCTCTTGAGATTTTACTTGAGCAAATGAGGCCACCCTCATTATCTGGATCGAGCTCAAGGTTGATAGTTCAATGGGACCCTTAATTAATTCCGGCTTAATCTCTTCCATATGTTCTGCTAGGAATTTCTTAACTATCTTGGTAGTGTCTCTTGACTTCATTTTTGTAACACTTTTCTTTTCCTAAACTAATGCTTCCTCAGTTGAAGCTTTTGATTTCTCTTTCGTATTCTCTGTCGATTCACCTTGTACATTCACATTTGCATCAATTCCCATTGGTATTTCTATGTTGCTTTCCAGAAGTGGAAACTTGAAGTTTTCACTGGCACCAAAATTTTTTGCTTCCACATTTTTGACCGGATTAGATGAGACATTATTTGTATGAGTTTCCTTAGACAAAACTTTAATTTTTCCATTTAGTAACATCTCTTTCAGAATTTTTTGTGTTTCTTATGTAGCTTCATCTGTTAGGCCAATCGTCATCTTATTGAACCTTGATTTCTTTTGAATTTATTTTTAGCTTTGTTCAGGAATGTTTTCATGTCTTGCATAGACATTTCTGGACATAATTATGCAAGAATTATTTCTCTCATTATTTCTTCTTTAGTTAGGGCACTTAATCTCCTTGATTCCAAAATATCATATAGACCTTTTGGGAAGCTAGACATAATTTCAACCATTTTTTTTTTGAAAATATTCATGTACTTTATTGTAGCTTCTTCTAGAATTATTTTATCAGACTCAGAGAAATATTCATAGCATTGAGAAAGTGGTTTAATATTTCCATATGAAATTATTTCTTTTTCAATTTGATCAACATACATGCCGGGTGCATCAACTTTAGTCTTCTTCTTTTCTTGAGGATCTATAGCAGAAGGTTTTGGCACAAACATTGCTTTAGTACCTTGCTTCTTGATCTCTTTAATATTTTCATCAAATTTTGTTTCCTCATCGTCAGAAATAGTCATGTAGACTCTTTTTCTTTTTCTCTTCTTTTCTTGGGCTTCTTGTCTTGGCCTTTTGCTTTCACTATAGAAGTTGAGTGAGATTTCAAGCTCCTGGTTGTTCTAGTTCAAGCAGATGGTGTTGTCAAACCAGATCATTAAGATTTTGTTGCCTCTTTATCATTATGCCCTATTGTTGCATCTCTTTCCCTTTTCTCCCTAACTTCATTTAGTTGCTCTATAGATACACCCAAACATTCTACAATAACTTCAACTTATTTTCCTATTCGTTTGGTTGATGTCGATTTCTTGAGCTCATTATGAATTTGAGTGTTCTTTTTTGCATATGTTCCAAATCTCTCTTCATTCGGATCTAGAGGTTTTCTTAACAAATGTTGAGCATACATTTCCAAAATATTTTCCTCGACCTCATAGCCCATAACCATGATCTAAACAATTCTTGGATCCATTGCTTTCATCAAGAATTGATCAATATTCACCATGAAGAAGATTGATTCTTTGTATTTATCCACAATGGTGGTGGGAATTCTTTCCCTAGGTTGCATGCTAGCTTGGAATCTTTTGAAATAACCCCAAATATTTGCATTTCTAGTTTTCATATCTGTAAGTTTGTACAATAGATTCTTGATTTTTTTAGCTACCAGAATTTTCTTTTTCCACTAAACTTTTCCAACACCCGAGACTTCTTCCATGAAATATAAAAATATGCATAAGAGAAGACTACCATATTTGAATGAATTTTTCTTTTCCTTTTTGATCTTCACAAGGTTTTCTATCAACTTAATCCTTAATAATTCACAGAAATCATATTCCATGTTTTCTTTCACCATTTGGTAAGCGGTGTAAATTGTCATACCAAATACAAAGTTTTCCTGGCTAGAGTGGTAAATATAATATCCTATCACCATAGATTCAAATCTAATATTTATATCAGAAATATTGTCACTAGACATTGCTCTCCTGTCATATTTTGAGCCTGTGGAGTCGGTGATAGTTTGATTTTTAACACACTTCAAAACATATAGACCACCGAAGGAATTCAAAACAATTACTGCACTAATGGCTTCCTTAGTAATTTTGAAGGGAATAGTAAGCCACATAAATTCATCATTTACCTGACTCAAGACATAGCAGACCCATTCTGATTTCATGAACACATGAAATTCAACCATCAAAATGAATTTATTTCTTTCCAAGATTTGGTGTTTCTATTTTACACTGAAATTTTCATCAACTATATGATGATTATACAAATTCACAAGTTGATTGCTTCCCAGATCCTAAATATTTGCATGAACATAAACCCTAATATCCTCTATATGCAGGACTCCATGTGGAGCTGACAAAAATGCCCATAGTGGATTGGTCTCTAATGATTTGTGGGATACAATTTAAATTGAGGACGAGGTTTGTCCTTAACTTTGACCACTAAAGGAGTATTCATCTTGCCCAAATCACAAAAACTGAGAAGTTCTTGATAAATACCTTTTTCCGCCGGATGCAAAATCGATCTTTGAATCACCTTCACACTTGATTTTTTCTTCAATTCACCTTAGGTCGCCTGGAGCTCTCCAACTTCTTTCACTCGAGATAGAAAAGTGACAAATGAGGAATAGAAGTGACCTTTTATCACTTGTACACCTATAACTTTTGTCGCAATAAATGCACTTTCCCTAATTCATCTGGTTGTGCCATAACTATGTTCAAAGACATGATAACTCATTTGAGAAATTATTATATGGTATACCACTTCCTCTAATGCGTTTGACAACATTCGTTGAACATTTGTCCATATCCAACATGTACTTACATCCGATGTCATTTACCAGTTAGTGGGGGTTTCATGATTTTCTTGACTGCTCCCCTTGGGCCAAAGGCCTAAGACTAATTCTCGGAGGAATTACCGAAGGTACGTTTTGGCGCAAGTGTCATTCCTTCAATGGAGGGACTCTTCTTCACCCATTTTTTTTGCATTTCTTGCCTGAACTCATCTATAGTGAATTTTCCTTTTCTTTTCACATCCTTTTGCATATTTTTATTTTTATTTACCAGACCTTTTCTATTCCAATAGAATGTAGCAATGTGTCTAGTTTTTTTGCAGTTGTAGCATACAACATTCCTCTTACCACATAATTTGTTCCATTGATTTCCTCTTGATTTTCATTGATTAGCATCATGTCCAAGTCTATTGCTAACATAGCATCTGATGTTTATGTGGAGTTGATTTATCATAGTTCTGCATTCATTAGACTTATGACCAATCTTATGAAAATTGAAACACTAAGTAGAGAAAGATGGACCACTTTGATTCATTCTACTTTTGCATGAGGAAGCCATGTGTCCAAACTTGTTGCGATTAAATTAGTATCCATTAAATCTTCGAGCATTGGGTTGTCTTACTGGATACCTTTCAGGATTGTTCATCTGATTTATCTTCTTCAATCTCCTTTGTCCAAAATCCTTTTGTCCAGATTTTGAGCCTTGTCCTTTCTCAAATCCAAGACCTCTCTTATCACCATGAGTCCTCTGATTATCAATTAGATCATTGAGCATGGCTGAGATGGATTTGAAATTTTCCTTGTATTCATTTGCATTAGCAAGTTCATTTCTGACATCATCCAACTATTTTTCAAGTGCTTCTTCACTATTTATAGATACTTCCAATTCATCATTCAATCAGCTACATACTTCATATTTTTCTTTCAAGGACTATGATAGGATTTATTCATTCTTCTTTCTATCTTCAATCTCTTTGGTCATCCTCATCATGATGGATTGCATTTCAGCCTTCAAAACTGTATTCTCTTGGGTACGCTTTTCACATTCCTTTGTCTTATATTTTAGGGCTTTATTGGATTGATCATCTTCAGTGCTCTTGTTATCATTCTATTGAATTTGATAATAGAGTTCCTTTCTCTTCTCTCTTGACTTATTTATTTTGTATTTCATAGACTCAATGATTTTTTTTGCATCCTTGAGATTTTCTTGTAGTTTCTGGACTTCAGCTTTTAATTGATCAATGTCATCTAGGGCCACCATAAGTTGTTGTTCAAGATTTATTGAATCCATTTGAAATTTCTTCCAAGATCTCCCAAGCTATTAGACTTCTTCTTCTGAGGAACTAGCTCTGATACCAATTAATGGAAACAAGCCACATTGAGAGGGGGGTGAATCAGTTTTGTGAAAAATTTAAATTTAATAACCTTTAACTTCCAAGAATTAGGAACATTCAAACATAAAGCATGAAAAAGTAAACAAACACAACAACATAACACCAATATTTTTACATGGAAACCCTATTAGGGGAAAAACCACAGTGGATGGTCAATCCACAATTATAATTTTGAGTATACTCAAAATGGAGATTACAAAAGGGGAATGCACTTGCATTCAGGTGCACTGCCTAGAGCTCATTATTCAAAGAAAATAGGGATTGCTTCCCAAGAGTTCAGATTAAAATCATCTCAAGATTTGAACTGAGATGTTAGCATCTAAAATACCTGATTACAATTCCAGATTAAGTACAATAACAAATATGTTGCCTTACAAAATGATTATGTAACTCTATTCTTCTTTGCTCACACACATCGCACATATTTTATACGCGTAAGTGAAACTACACTTAATCGCACCTCTTCTATGTTCTAACTCACAATTCAAACACTAACACAACATGTACCACACACAAAATGATACAGATGATCTTGTATATATATCTGCAACATAGGATTTATTTACACTTTGTCAGCTTCAACAAAATTACAATTATCGACTCACATAATGAGAAATATGAAATGCGTACCCTTGATGGTTGGCCACAAATTGGATAAGACCCATACAAACATATAAAATCATATAGATATTTGATTAATTAATTCTCATACATCCACGACTTAATATATTTATGAAGTTGGCCTTAATTCAAGAAAAATTGAGAATATGCTAATTGAATCTTCTCTCATGTGAATTGGTATGAGCCATTGCACTTCAGTCACAACATAGATAATACATCAATAATCATTGCCTGAGATGCGCAACACGAAATGGTAACCTAAAATCTATGAATAGATCGATGACTACTAAGTTATTGAATACCCTATTCTGCCTTGTCAATTTTCAGTCTGACTATCGGTAAGCTTGAATAAAGATATGCGTACCTTATCAACGCATAGGTTTTCCATCAATGACAACACCAAATGATAGTTGCAGTGTTCTTTTTCCAACATTACTATCCTATGGATGTTTGATTAATATTGTTAGTCTAACTAACTAGTGGAATGAGTTACAAATCATATGTACACAAACTAATAATAGTTAAAGTAGTGTAGGAAAAAGTGTCCCTTTTTCACATTTCATTTTGGAATAATTAATGATAAAATGAGCTTAATTATGCCTTGATTTAGTGTTGTAATATTTTTTCATATTCACATTAATTTTAGGGCCCTTTCTAATAAAATGGACTTAATTGTGCCTTATTTTTAATATTGTAAAGTGTACCTTTACACTTTCACATTAATATAGGGCTTAATTAATTAAGGTTAATTTTCCTTAATTTTTTCCTTTAATTCAAATCCAAGACTAATTAAATGCAAATTTCTAAGGATAAAACTCGACATTCATAAATTCCATTACACAAAACTTAACTTTGGAAGATGTGTGTCCTAGGTAAGTGACCTAGGACCCATTCTCCATAGGGGGAATGGGCCATCACTTAGTCCTAGGACCCTATTTTTTACGTAATATTTCACCTTGACCGATGTGTGTCCTAGGTAAGTGGCCTATGATCCATCCGCCTTATGATGAATGGGACTTCACTTACACCTAGGACCCCTCTTTGAAATATGTTTTTGGTGATATTTTAATGATTTCAAATCTACAATTCAATGTCAACATGTGATATTTGAATTTCAAGAATTAATCTTAAGATATGTATAAATATGAGGTCATTTCACTAAGTTCATCCTAGAGTTTTTATGCAAGCATACTAATAGAAAACTTATGATCAAGAGAGATTCAATATAATTTCTAAGGGCATTCAAGGGTAGATTTATTGAAGATTATTAGAGCAATCAAGTTTCCATTTCCATGTAGAAGTTGTATTACATCATGCATGTTGTTTGAGATAATATGGTGATGTAGTGTTCAAGATAAATTCAAGCATATTAAAGGCATTATTTCACATCAAGTTTCATTCTCAAGATCTACATTCATTAAGGCCACTTCATGCTAGTTTGCAGATTTGTTATCCAAGGTTTCAAATAAGGTATCATTGTTTCATCCATTCATGTTTCATTGTTTCATTATAAATTTTAATTACCAAAATGGGGTTCGACCAAGATAAACCCCCATTCCCTAGAAAAATAACATTTTTCTCTCTTTTATGCGTGATTTGCAAGTTTTAAGTTGAATACGATTTGGAGAGAAAGATTGAAGAAATTTGCAAAGTTTTCAAATTGCAAGAAAAGTTGTCAAATCAAGGAAACTCTTGTACAAACTTCATATTGGGTTGTTTGATAGTGAAAACTTGGAATTTGAGAGTGCACACTCAACAAAATAGAATCTAGAAAGCATTTTCTAGGAGCCCTATCCAAGACCCATTCACAATAAGGAAAATCAGTCCTCGGTGAGGTTTGAAAAATAATCTTTGGTGATAGGTACACATCATTCTCACCTTTCCAAATCTGCATTTTGATATTTAGTTCTATTAGTTTTTAAATATGTCCTCTATATCACACATTTTAAATGAAACTAGGAAAATAGGTGCACCATACCCCTTTTTTATCAATCCATATTTAGGGTCACCTATATTTTCTATGTTTCAGCTAATAAAAATTATGTATATCAAATTGGGGTTCATAACAAGTCCACACTCACTAATCATTAAAGTACTATCATCTAAATACTTGTAATTATGAAGAAATAAATATTTCACATGTTAAGATGTATTTGTATAACCTTCATTATCATCACGTAAAAAATCCTCACTAATAACAATAATATGGTCCTCTAATGAACACAAAGATAATGAAGATAACTAATATCTACATGAAAAATTATGGAACTATTATAATAATGTATGTTATCAACATGGGATCTATTAGTAGGAAAAAGAGTGTGATGTGGGTATCCATATGATTGTCATGAGATCTAAAAGAATGATCATCATAAGGTTGTTACTCATTGGTGGATTTCTAGCCATTCCTCTATTTCTGTGGTGGCTTTTGTTTCAAAATCTGGTGAGACTATTTTGGTCACTAATGTTTATGCACTGATTGGCATCCATGGTAAAATCTAGATTTGGGATCATATCAAGTATGTTAGGTCTTGTGCACCTTATCATCCTTGGATCTTAGCTGGTGATTTCAATTTTGTGTTGTGTTTGGAGGAGAAAAGAGGGGGGTTTCCCAAGCTTGGTCATGCTTTTGATCTTTTTTGGGAAAATTTGGATTCTCTTTCTCTTGTTGATGTTAAACCCTCCAATGGAATATTCACTTGGAATAATAGATGGAGTGGGCTGAAAGCGATATCTGAGTGGTTGGATAGATTTCTTGTCTCTAGTTTTTGGGTGGGCGGCAGCATAATCATTGCTTTGAGATTCTTGACTCATGTGGCTCTGATCATTGGCTAATTAAATTTTCTACTTCTTCTTTTCCTACTCCAAAGATCCTCCCTTTAAATTTCAGCTTATGTGGCTTCAAGATTCTTCCTTGTATGACCTTGTTACTCAGTGGTGGTAGGATGGAGCCCCTTTGTATCATACAACTATGTATTCTTTTGTTAAGAAGTTGCAATATGTCAAGTATCATCTTAAGTGATGGAATAGGTTATTTTTTTGGCAATATTCTGGCCAAGAAAAGGGAAGCACAAGATCCTCTTGTTGTTATTACTCACCAAATTTTGGATTTGGGATTTTCGGAGGCTCTTGGACATGTTGAGTCCTAGTCTTTGAAATTGGTGGAGTGGGAGCTTCATGAGGAGATTTTTTGGAAAAAAAAAGGCTCGGATTGAATGGCTTCAAGAGGGTGATAGGAATACTAATTTCTTCCATCATTTTGTGCAATATCACCAGAATAAGTTTTATATCTCTTCTCTTGTTAATTCTGAGGGTTTCGATTTCTTTGCAACAGGATTTCTCTAGAGAGGTTCATTAGTTTTACTTTTCTTTATTTACTGAGGATTCACCTCCAGCCAAGGCTGATGAGAATATGGTCCTTTCTTACATTCCTTTTCTAATCTCTAATACTCTGAATGATTCTCTTACTTGTTTGATTTCTCTATCTGAAGTGGAGGAGGTTGTGTTTGGGATGAATAAGGGGAAAGATCTAGGCCCTGATGGTTTCCCAGTTGATTTTTTCTAGGAGTTTTGGGATATTGTGAATCTGGATTTGTTGGAGGTTAATTGGGAGTCTCTTCATAGTAAACAGATACTTCGAGCCTTGAATTCTACTTTTTGGGTTTTTATTCCTAAAAAGGAAGGTGTTGATAGGCTTTAATTCTTTAGACCTATTACGCTTTGTAATTTGGTGCATAATACTATTACTAAATTGATTGTTGTCATTTTTGAGGAGCAAGGGGGCTTTGTGGTAGGTCATCAAATTCTGAATGGGGTGGTGGTTTCCTCTGAGGTCATTCATTCTATGGCAATCTTTAAGGATAGGTCTATGTTCATCAAGTTGGATATGGCCAAAGCTTATGACAAAGTTAAGTGGAGTTTTCTCTAGAATATTTTGTTGGCCTTTAGTTTTTCTTCTGATTGGGTGAGTTGGACTATGAGTTGTGTGACTTCTTCCTCATTTTTGGTTAATATGAATGGTGAACCTTCAGATATTTTTGGTGCTACAAGGGGCCTTCGTCAAGGGGACCTGCTTTCTCCTTATCTATTTATTTTAATGGCTAAGGGATTGGGTCGATTTCTTAAATTTTGGGTTTCTCAAGGCTTGATTCATGGTTGGCAGTGGGGTTTGGGTCTACCAACAATTTCTCATCTCCAGTTTGTGGATGACACCTCTCCTATGGGGTTGGCTCGTCTTCAGGAAGCTAAATCCTTTAGACAAGATTTGGATATCTACCTTGCTACTTCAGGTTAGAAAGTCAAAGAGAAAAAGTCTTTTATTTTCTTCTTTAATACTCCTAAGGCTATCCAATGGTGGATTATGGTTATTTTTCGGTTTTAGATAGGGGCTATTCCCCTTGTCTATTTGGGTATTCCTCTTGTTGTTGGTCATCAACCCAGGTCCTCTTGGCAGCTTTTGCTTGATAAGCTATGATAGAAGGTTACTCTTTGGACTCATTAGTGGTTGTCTACTACTACTAGAGTGACTCTTTTCAAGTCTATTATCCAAGCCCTTCCTATCTATATATGCTTTGTTCAAGCGACCCCTATGTATTCCTTAGGGAATTTGATGCTCTCTCTTGTCAATTTCTTTGGAGTGGTAACTTGATGTCTTCTAAGTGGAGTCTTGTTAAGTGGGAATCTATGTGTAGACCTAAGCAAGAGGGGGGTCTTGGTTTATACTTTTCTATCTTGAACAAGCAAGTTCTTGTTGCTAAGATTTATTGGTGCCAGTGTACCAATCAACAACAGTTATGGTCCCACATTCTCAACCATAAGTATCTTAGGGGTGTTTTATCTTTTTAGGTTCCTTGCTATCCTCTAGAGGGGAGTGGTTCTATGATTCGACATACTTTGAAAGTGTCATTTGGGGTCATGGGCTCTATTTTGGTTAGATTCGTGGGATGGTCAACCACCTATTCTCTCTACTTTTCCTCACCTCTAGTCCCTTTGTGATGTTTGTACTGCGATTGGTTGGGATTCCATTGAGCATTATAAGTTTTCTCAACATTGTGGATTTGTTGTAATCTTTTTTTGGAAGCATCCTTCTGAGTGGTCACTTGGGGGGTCTAATTGGGATAGGCGTGAGCTGGTTCATCTTCTTGCTTCTCGTGATTGCAATTCTTTGAGGGGGCTTGATGTCTTGGCTTGGGATGGTAGTGATTTGTCTAGGAAGTACTTTGTGTCTACTGGTTATAAGTAGCTTGGTAAGCAATTGTTTGGGGATATTGAGGTCCCTTGGTGGAAGTAAGTTTGGTATAAATTGTCGTGGCCCAAGTGCAATTTTTTCATGTGGTTAGTGGCTCAAAATCAGTGTCTTACTTGGGATAATTTGTGTAAGCATGATTTCCAAGGCCCTTCAATGTGTGTTTTGTGTCATAACTGTGAGGAGAGTGTCTCTCATCTCTTCTTCAAATGTTCATATGCTAGGGAGATTTGGCATTTTTGGTGGAGGGTGTGGAACACACCCTGTTGGCATGTTCACTCATTGGCTAAGTTTGTGGATCAACAAGGTAAGGCCCCTATTTCTACTTCCTTTCTTCAAGTTCCTTGGGCTCTCTGCCCATCCTTTATTATCTAGAACCTTTGGTTGGAGAGGAATCATCGGATTTTATAGGATGTTATGTTGGTGTCCCCTCACTTGTGGTGGAAAAATCTACATTCTTTGGGAGAAAATGTTGCGGCTATGTATGATCTGACGTAATAAGTGGATCCTTATGATTTTGATTGTAATCGTCTTCATCTTCCTCCTTAGCAATGGCAGCTCATGCATAACAAATGTAGACATCCTACTTTGAAGGTTAATAGGGAGGGGTGATGGTCTCCTCCACCTCAGGAAGTCTTAAAAATCAACACAGATGGCTCTTCTCATGGAAACCCTGGTCATGCTAGAATTGGTGGTGTTGGTTGGGACAACTCCAAAGATGTTCAGTTTATCTTCTCTATTTATAAGGATCTTCATACTAATAACTTAATGGAGGCTCAGGCCATTTTATCAGTTGTGAAGCATGGAAGTCAATTGGGGTGGTGAAGGATCATATGTGAGTTTGATTCCCAGGTAGTGGTGAACTTGTTGAATAGGAAACATTTAGATGATGTTAGATGGCATTTGGCTTTAATTTTTGAACAAATTCTCAACCTTTGCACTTCTTTGGAGTTTGTTACTTTCACTCATATTCCTAGAGAATGGAATGGTGTTGCTAATTGTTTGGCTAAATGGGCTTCTGATCATATTCATGATTGCAATTTGGTGGATCGGGGTTAGTTACCCTCAGATTTGTCTCAAAAGTTGGATCACTTGGTGGATCTTGATAGGGTTGTGTAATGCCCTTTCTTTGTACTTCTTCTTGTTTTAATAAAAAAATTACCCCTCCTTTATGTTATTTTTCAAATAACATATAACTCATCAAAATAATATCAATCAATTTAGATACACATAAGGCCATCAAGACATGAAAATAAGAGATCATCATAAGGTGAAATAATGTCATGTGAATATGTAAAGAAGGTAAAACATCATCCATATCCATCACATAGGGTTTATGAGAATCATAAGGTAAAACCTCACTAATAGGATGCTCATCACTATCATAAACCATATATAAATATGATCCACGTGAAGCTCATGCACGAGAGAGATAAGGGAATCTAAAAGGAAAGGATAGCCACTAACTAACCAAATAAATGAAGGAAAATGAGTGCATAATAGAATACCATATATATATAATATATTTACTTATCTATAATATAACAAGTCATAAGTGCATCAGTAATGGAAGGATCAAAAGCCACAAAAGATAGGAAAACATAAAAATTAGAGATATATGCATTTAAAACAACTAGAAAAAATTATCTATGAGAATCCATGGTGATGGAATAGCCAATGGTGGGTGAGTTAGATCAAATAGATATATCATGATATGTATACTCAAAACTCAAGATATAATATAAGTAAACAAAAGCAAGGGTGCATCCAAACCATAAGTATATTTGATATAAAAAGGTTGTGATTATTAAATTAAATCTAGAAGGCTTAATGAGGATGAAGGATAAACCCTAAGATCAAACCCTAGGTTGTTTAGAATGTTAAGGTTACCAAAATGTAGAGAAAAAAATACCTCTACATAAAATGATCTTGGCTAATTACTTATATTCAACCAAATAACAAGTAATTAATCTAGATTAAATGTTTTGGGATTAATCATTAAAAAATATAGAAAATTAAATGCAAGAAATTGAATTAATTAATTACATAGATACCTAAATTTGACTTTGTTGCGTAAGTTTCTATCTAATTGTCTTGAATCCATTCACTATTGAGGTTTTAGAATTTGTTGCTTGACCTCTAACATGTGTGAATCTAATTATGTCCTCCTAGGGTTTAGATCTACATGTGTGAACTTGAACCTTATGTATAAATATGAGCAAGTGTAACTCATGCAGATGATTTGATAAATCTTTACAACTTACAACTTATTTCACCATGCTATCTAATATATTAATAAGTAAGAATATATGATGTTTACAAATATCTTTCATAAGTTTTAAAATAGCTAGGACCATATTCTTCTTAATCAAACCCTAAAAATTCAAATTTAGAGCTCTAAGCTAAAAGGTCAAAGACAATGAGCAAGCATGCAATGGCCTTAAGATGATGTTGTTCGCATGTAAATTCTTTTGTTCACTTACAAATTGAACTCTAGACGTGTTCTCCTAGTTATCTATATTGTGATTCACTTTCATGAGTGCTAGTCTCTAAATACAACATGCTCATGAATAATTTGATAAATTTTGTACCTCAATCATCTCATAATGATTCATATCAAATGTGACAAAATATTTTGAATTTAAAAAATATTGATTTTCATTTATGAATATGAATTGTTTCTACACTTATAACTTTAAAATAAATTAATAATTGATATATTTCTAAATATCAATATATATATGAAAATAAACAATTTAAATAAAATATGATAATATAATTTACCAACCTCAATACAAATACTATCATTCTACACTGATTAATACAATTAAAAACAATCTAACTACCCCAAACCCAAATTATAAGAAACAAAACATGGGTAGACAAGCTTTCACCCAAGAACCTGTACTTTGCACATATGTTCCTATCTTCAATATAGTTAACGTGTTCTCCCTTCTAACATAAACGATTCTGAATGGGATTTTAAATAGTCAGATCTGCAATAAATACAATACTGATTTGTACCGACATTCGATTGAAAATCAGATTTCTAAGAGAAAAATAGTCCATGAGTGAGATCAGTTGAAATCCATATCTCCATCTTTAACTGGCAGATTTACAGTTGTGAACATGCCTCCAAGAAAGTGACATCTAATATGCGATGTACAATGAAAGCTTTGGCTGCCAACAAACTCCATTTTTTTCAACATGCTTCTATATGATGCCCTACATTCAGAGGTGTAGTAAATATAGTTCCTGATTTTCATATGGTAGCTCGGATAGATCGATGTATAATATCAATCTTTAATTTTTAAAAGTGTAAGTCAATAATTGAAAGGTTAAAGTTTAATTGATTAATATATCAGTGAAGATCATCGTATGTTTCTTGATCAAGACATTCATTCAAATTTAAATTTTCTAGAGGCACAATAAATAAAAAAATGAGATCCAGCCGATAAATTGGACAGCATAAATACCCTTCTATTCTTAACTTTAAACCCAAAATATCTCAATTATTTATTTTTAAAAGTTTAAGTCAATAATTGAAAGGTTATAGTTTAATTGACTTAATATATCAGCGAAGACCATAGTAGGTTTCTTGACAAAGACATTCACCCAAATTCAAATTTTCTAGAAGCACAATAAATAAACAAATGAGACCCAACCGACAAATTGGACAGCATAAAATACCTTTCTAATCTTAACTCTAAACTAAAATATCTCAATTATTTACACAATTTAAGCATGTACCCTTCATATCCACTTAAACAACCCAAAATTATTATCATACTTTGTCAAAATCAAAATCAATAAGATGTATACTATCAAACTCTAGTTTTTTAAAAGTCAAAAATTGGAGGGATATAATTTAATTGACTGACTACATCAATGAAGACCATAGTATGCTTCTTAATGTTGTCATTCACCCAAATTCAAACTTTTTAGAAGTGCAATAAATGAAAAAAGCTCAGATCTGATCCGACAAAAAAGACACCCTTCAATTCTTAGTTATACAGTTTAAACTTGTAGTGTGAAAAACAACCTAAAATTATTATAAAACTTGATAAAACTGAAGTCAAACAGATACAAATAAAAAATGAGTTTTACATGGTCTAGTTCAGACAAATTGATGTATATTATCAATCTCTAATTTTTAAAATGTAAATCAATAATTGAAAGGTTATAGTTTAATTGACTGAATACACCAGCGAAGACCATAGTATGTTTCTTGACAAAGACATTCACCCAAATTCAAATTTTCTAGAGACACAATAAATAAAGAAAAGTGACCCACCGAACAAATTGGATAGCATAAATACCCTTCAATTCTTAACTCTAAATCCAAAATATCTCAATTATTTACACACAAATTAAACTTGTACACTTGATAGTCACTAAAACAATCATATTTTCTCAAAATCAGAATCAAAATCAATGTATATTATTAAACTCCAACTTTTTAAAAGTCAAAAATTGTGAAGATATAATTTAATTGACAGAGTACATGAGTAAAGACTATAGTATGCTTCTTAATGATCCAAATTCAAACTTTTGAAATGTAATAAATGAATAGACACCTTTCAAAACAACCTAATTTTTTTATAAAAGTAAAGTCAATCAGATACAAATAAAAAACAATTAAAGACTTGACTTGAGGTAGAAATTGGCGCGTTACTAGTTTTCTGTACCACAAGTAAATACATGTGATTGACGTTGAAAACCGTTTTAAGTGCCTACTGTGTTGACTTGCATCCATTGACAGAATAGCAAAATTTCAACTATTTCAACAATGATAACAATTTGAGACAGACATATCTGGCTTTTCAGTTGGAGTAGGGTTATATATATTACGTATTTTAGATTTAATGGAGTTAGTCTCATAGAATATGTCAACCAAACCATTCTCAAAATGAGACTGTTTGATAAAGAAAGGAAGACTCTGGTGTAAAGAAAGAAGACTTATTAAAACATTTATTTTAAGTTGAAACTGTATAATGTGTACCCACGTATTATTCAGGGAGATTCTATGAGACTGTGTCATATAAGCAATCTCAATCTGATTAAGAAGATAGAATAATTAAGTTTTTAATTTTTTAATTTGAAAAGATAATTTATTTTTAGATTTTTAAGTTATTCGATGTTGAATACGTTGAGATTAATTGGTGATAATTTATAAATTTTTAAGTCATTTGATGTTGAATATGTTTAAATTAATTGGTGACATTATTAATTTTTTATGGTGGAAATCTAAAGTTAAAATTTTAAAGTAATATTTATTAGAAATTTAAAATGGTTACTTTTGGATTTACTAGAAATTCTAATTAATGACTCTTAGATTGATGAGAAATTCAAAATGGCGACTCTTAGACTTCCATTCTCAACATAATTCTTAATGAACAAAATGTTCGAGAATAAAATCTCCATTTATAACTTCACTAGCTTATGTACTATTATAACGTATTAAATAATCAATAAAAGATTAGAAAAGAGAGTAGTTTTTCTTTTGTCATCCATACAATGTAAAGACTTAGGTTTATAAATTAGAATGCTTCTTGAATTTATTTTCTTATTTCATATTAATGTAAAATTAAATATATATTAACAAATAATTTTTAATTTGATATTTTTTATACAAAATGTTAATTTCTAATTTCAAAAAATAGAAAAAATAGTATATCTATCTTAGATAAATTTATGTTAAAGATTTTCAAATAAATTTATCTAAGATAGGAGTCCTAATTTTAAAAATATCCCATTTAATGTCTAAAATACAAACAAAATAATCATAAAAAACTAATTACACTAGATAAATAAATATATTTACTAGAGAAATCTAAATATATAACATTTACTCAACTTCATCAAGAATAATATTATTTTTAACCATCCTTTATGTATTTTAACTTCTTAATTTAAAGCACAAAATAAGTATAAGCTAACAAAACCTAAACTTGTTAGGGGTAGTTAGAAATCAAGACAAGAATTCTTGTGTTTTCATTGCCATGGTAATAAAAAGGGGGATGCAAGTGAATCCTAATAGTAAGGAAGTATGTGCACACACATAGACACTAGAACATTTCATTCCATATAACTGGTTGTGCAAAATAGATGTGGAGAAAAGAGGAGAAGCATGTGAAATTACATGAAAATTTGCATAGCCTCATAGATTAGAGAGAGGTTTCCCAATAGGTACAATGGTAGATATTGTTTGGAAGAGAATCTAGTGTGAAGAAGAGAAGTGTGCATTTCTACACATGCGAATGTTGGAAAATGTTGTACTCATAAAGCTTTATTAACATTGGTATAATGGTAGAATGAGAAAGACAAAGTAGTGGAATCATGGACTATGCATGGACTTAAGCTATGAGCTAATTAGATGAGCTAGAAACTATTAAAAAAATAGATTACCTTTGGGATTGAAATGTCTTGAAAGAGGGTGACAAAAGCAATAAAATTGGCATCCATGCTAGATAGTGTAGAGTAATGGAAAAAATAATGCAAGCTATGGGTTGATGGTTTGATGATAGAGACAAAGAAAATTACTTCCAATATTAGAGATTTGGCATGATAAAAATTCCTCTAGCTAATATTGTTGGATCTAGAGTTAGAACCCCACAAGAATGTTGGAAGACAATGAGAAATATGAATTTATAGAGGTTTGTGCCTACATATGGACTTATTTAAATACAAAAGAGTTGAAGTGGTCATCATAAAAATAGGGAAACATCCTTTGTAAAATGTAACCTTATTCTCATGTAATAAATTTTATGGAACATATTTTAATTCTATTGTGCCCAATGTGTCAATATTTCTTTTGGGGTAGGCATCATTTTGTTGGGATCCTCAACCTCAATTGTATCAAATGGTATTTAGTTCAAGTTACAACTATAGAAGAAGACAATTAAATAAGGTGGAACACATAAGATTGTGAATGGATTAAGGCTTGGTCAAAGTTTAATCGCTTGTCTTGGCAAAGCCATATAGATCAAGCAATCAACCATGGAGTATTGTAGTAGTGATTCTATGGTGAGGGTATGTGCATATGATTGTAATGAAGGATAATAGTAGTGGGTGGATAAGGTGTTTCTAATTAAGGAAAATCATAAAACTAGATGAATTATTGAAGAAGTATAGAGAAAACATATGAAATTAGGAGGTTGTAGAATGGGAAAGGTTTAGGCCTAGCCAAGCTTGATGGTACAATTATAGAGAAGGCATCAATGATAGAATAACTTATATGAGGTTGTTAAGTGTGAGACAAATAGGAAGTGCATCTTCTAGGATATAAGATGTTGGATAGAAGGTGTGTAGGAAGCTTGTTCTCCACTATGGTGTAGATGGGTAGAGATAAAGAAAATGATTTAGCAAAGTACCAAAGAAGAGAGAAATTATGCTTCATACATACATTGTAGAGGAGGATTACGTGAATGGAGAAGATATTTGTTCCAAATGAGTAGGATGGCATGTATGCACTTACATTATTTGAGAGAGAAGGAACATAGGAATTGATGGAGTGGGTTCTAATGATGGGGGTGAGGATTAATTACAAATTACTAAAGGGAAAAACTCACTATATAAGTATGGAGTATTTAAGAGTGGATAAAATATAAGAGGAATATATGGTGTCAAGTTGGAACTAGATGGGAGAAACTAGTCACAAGGGGATAAATTATTATGAGGGCACTAGAGGATAGTGAGGGAGATTGGTAAAAGTATTCAAAAGGAGACTAGATACTCACCAAAATGTAAGTATGAAGAGAAAAAGGTTTAAATGAATCAATATTTAAGCATTAAAGTATGTGTGAGAAGACATACGTATAGGATATGTAGCTCACATGAGTTTCAAAGAAGAACACACAAAGGAGAGGAATGTAGTGGTAGGAGACAAGCATAAGAAGATGGAACTATGAGTCCCATGCACTCACATATACAATGGAGAGAAACATGATAGGAAGGAATTTATAATATAGTAGTAAAACTATGTAGACACATATCATTGGAAACATGGTCATGAGGAAAGGAGGGTTTAATGTGATTGTGTAGGGATATCTCAGTAAAGGATTATAATAATTAGAGAATGAGTGGATTATTTACCTTAGAGAACAAGTTAAAATTATGGTGGGTCCAAACCCATTGTAGTAGAAGAAGAAGAGGGCATAGGAGGTAGATTGGTTATGACCTAAGTGAAGAAAAGGAGTAGTGACAGTAAGAATGGGTGCACAAGGGAGGCCTAATATATAAATGGAGGCTATGTAATGAGTATAATAATTTAGATAACACAAAAGGGAATTAGGCATAAAGAAGGGGATTATGTGACTTTTTATATGAGATAACTAGTGAATCATGCACTAATTAATCCTACCAATATCAAAATGGGGGTGAATGATGGTGGAATAGGAAGCATAAAGAAATAAAATAATGGTGTCAATGGCCTAAGGCTATAATATAAATAGATGAATTAGTAGATGTAAAAATTCGATCATAATTGGGACCATGGTGTTAGAAGAGGATGTAAGAATTAGTAGGTTTGGTAGTCATGCTAGGTCGTGTAGAGTTGAAAAATAAGAAATGTAAGCCATGTGCTAATGATTTTACAATAAAGAGGTTTGAGAAAAAAAATTGTGAAAGGGTGGGATGTTTGAAATATTGAATGGTTATTTAGGACAAAAGAGGAGTCCAAGAAAAGGGCTTCCACACTTGGAGCATTGACATAGTAAAATTTCCTCTAGTGTTGATATTGTTGGATTCAAATTCATAACCTAAAAGGAATAGTATAAGATAATTAGGAGGAGGAATTTGTGGAAAGACACTTGTGCATGAAATATTTGCATTCCCAAGATTTGAAGTGCTTATTGTAAAACTAGAGATCCACCATTTATAAAATCTAACTATAGTTCATTTTCATAAAGTTGACATTATTTAAATGTTTCATTTAAATAAATTTTATGTTTGGTCTTTAATATTTTAATCAAAAAGGAGGGATGTTGATCTTTTATTTAAAAGTCTTGTTAAAGTGTTTTATTTAAAAACATTATTCCTCAAACATCATAGGTTCCCATGCCAAAAAGAAAAAAATGGAGAATTTTTCACACCAAAACAAGGGAAAAACATGAAGTTGCATAAAAAATTAAGGAGAGAACTCTTTGTTTGGGCACTGAAAATAGAGGAGAAGGAGAGATCAATCATGTGGAAGAGGAGCTATGGTTTGATTTTTCTGCTAGAAATGGAGTTTGAAAGAGTTTGCATGAAGATTTGGAAGAGGTTGCAAATATCTCGCCATGAAGACAATAGGATGAAGAGTTCCAATTTTCATGAGCCTTTTAATCACAACTAGCCATGTAAAGTAAAAGATATGAGGCTCATATTGAAAAATGCACTAAATAAATCCTTATTTCTTGCATTTAAACTTACATTCAACACTTTTGAATGCATACACAATAGTTTATTGTAGTTATCTTTTCATTATTTTTCATCAGAAAATACAAGAAAGGTTGAGAGCAAGAGATAATAGGCATAAGTAGGTTAAAAAATGTGTCAAAACCCTAGCCTACACTCATAGCCATTTTTAAATCATCAAGATGTCAAAACCCTACTCAAAAAATTATTGTATGTGGAGAAAATGTGGCTTCCTCAAGGGTTGATCCTAGCATACTACCTTCTTGTAGCTCATATAGGGTATAGTGCAAGTAAATGTTAGCCAAAACACCATTGAATATGTTTGAGCTCACCAAAGTTTTGAAATCCTAGTCAAATAAAATGTAGAAGCCATGATTATAATAGTCAAACTTAATGAAAAGGGTGGTGATAGGTTAGTAGGTGACAATCTATCAATGAAATGATCAACGGAAAAAAGGACATTGAAGTATAAAAGACCCAAAGTTCAAAAATAAGAGGACAAATCAATATGGCAATGAGGTTTGAAGAGATTGATTAGATAATGCAATGAATAGACAACAATTTCAAGAGGAAATTCCTCGCTATTAAAAGAAAACCATGAATAAGAAAGGACAACAAATTTTAAGGTCCATAGGGACAGTCATAAACCAAAATGATTTCATCAAATAGAGGACAATCAACTAGTCATGATCAAATAACTCAAAGTTTTGCTCCCTAGGAAAGGTGTAAATATGGTAGACTAGAAATATCATGGCAAGAAGTTTCTTTTCCACAATTCCACAGTCATAAGAAAAACCTATATGAATTTTATAAAAGAAAAAGAAAATCTTGAAGTTCTTCTTACTCTAGAGGATCAAATCAATGCAAGAGGCAGTCTTAAAAAAAGAAGAGTTGTAACTCATTATCGAGAGATATTTTCATGTAGATCAGCAAGTTTATGTAGTTTTGAAGCATATTTTTCAGATTTGTACAAGAAAACTCCTTTTTTCCAATAAAAAATAACATCTTTCCTTCTCGAATTTCTTGTGTTGAATGATATTATGAATTATTTGATTTAGTTTTTGTGATTTCAATATTGAATCCTTGAATTAGGTCTCATTTAAAATCATATTTATACAAGAATATAAAAACTTATACAAGTCATAGGCTATGTTAACTATTTTTAGAGTTTTATAGTTGTGAAAAACACATATTTTCCTTCAACATAATCTTCCTTTGTAACACTTTTGTATGAGCTTGTTGAAAAATTAGGTTGTGCATAAAATAAAGCAATATTTTAGAGAAATTTTGAACTAAAATATAAAGTACAAGTCATTAAATCATTGGTGCATTACCTCCTAGGTTCATTCCATCTTTGTTTCAATTATTCTATGATTTTTTCCTACCAAACCAGCAAGATTTTAGGAGGTCCATCAAGGGAACCAACCCTCTCTAGAGGTTCATCTTCACCATAGGCAACCCATAGCTTGAATATGATCCCATGTTTCACAAGATATCTGAGTTTACACTTAGCTAGGGTATTATCCTTGTGACAACAAACCTTATTCCCATGCAATAAAATAAATAATTCATTATTCATTGTGTGTGTATATTGTCATGTGGATAGACACCCCTTCATTAGGTTCCTAGCCTATATTGCATCATATACTTAAGAATACACTGCTTAGTTATGAAAATATATATGATTGTAATAGGAGTGTAAGATAAGGTAACAAAAAAAAGTTAAATAATGTATGAAAATAAGAAAATATGCATAATATTATTCCCACACTAATTATTGAAAGGAGATATGTACAAAAACTAAATGAATCATATAGTTATAGGGAAATAAACAATAAATCAATAGAGACCAACACAATTAATTATGTGGGGAAAATCCTTCTTGGGAAAATCCAAAACCTCGAAAGAAACTTATGTTGAGTAATCAATGGTTACAATACACTTGCATAGTCGAAGATTTTATGTAAATAACACCAAAAAGAGATTTGGAGTAATTCTAATAGCATAATAGTATTTAAAAAATTACTATCATTTAATTTTTATCTCAAGAATTTAATAAATAGTATATTAAATACATGAAACAATCAAATAGTAACTAGGAAATTGAGCTTAAATCTTCCAAAATGTGGCATCTAAATCCATAATTTAAAATTTATTTAACTCCCAAGATGATTCTACAAGATAAAAAAAATATTCCTTTGAAATTCCATAAGATTATCATAATCCACTGACAAACTTGGGAACTCCATTTTATTTTCATAATATCTATTTAAAGGCACCTTATGGAATGCCATAATTTGGTCAATAATTTTAACTCCCTCTAAGAATCCATAGATTTGTGTACATTTCCAATGTGGGAGATCCAACTTCTAAAGGAAATAACTTTTAATCTAGGAAATTGAATGTTCCCATTATTTATAAATTATAGAGACCAAAGAGATGTATGTCTTATGCATCCAAGAATAAATTATAGCTTATCCAAAAAATGTTAGGGTAAAAAATAATCTCTATAGTAAAAAATTGAGTATTTATATTATAACCTCAATATTGTTTTTAAAATTCTTAACAGTAGGATGAAAGGTTGAGAAACCTTTCCCAAAATTCTCCAAATTTTTGAATGCCTTGAAGAACAAAGGGAATACCAATCGTATCAACTAATTACTATGGGCCAAGAAGAACATAGACTCATAACACCACTTAAAATTCTCTCTCTGCACAAACTTTATCAATGCATTTTCAAAATTCTATGGCATTTCAACTTTCTCTATCATCAAATTCCCATCCTCTACTATGTGACAAATAAAATGGTGTTGGGAATCAATTTTCTTAGTCTTCACATGAAAGGTTAGGTTCTTTGATAGAAAAATGACACTTTGAAAATTGCATAGAACTATAATAGATCCCTAACTCAAACATCTCATATGAACATAATCTCCTAAGCTAGATGTATTATTTAAAAGAATGAGTAGCTACCATGTAATATAATTGTGTAATGGAAAAAAACCACAACCTATCACCTTTTTATCTAACTAATGACACCATAAAATATAGGTAAAATTTAATCATTGGTGGATCTTGTATTGTGAATATTAGCCACCCAATATGAATCCACAAATGCAAGAATATTCATTAAATTTTATTCACCTATATAATCACCTTGATCACAAATAGAATACTTGGAGGTACTCCAAAATAGATGAAAACCATCCTAACTACATCTAGAAGAACTAATCTATGCATTTCCATTGAATGGATAAGTATTAGATCATTACTTGAGAAATGCCTAGTCTATTATATACCATAGCATGCATCAATATTCCAAGATAAAACATCATAACATAATTAAGCCATGTATTCCATCTCCCTAAGTTAGACACTTCTCTACAAATAAATGGCTCCCACCATGATAGGAATACACAATGGTCTATAAAATATCATGTTGAATCTTGAAACATGATTTTGCATGCCAAAACCTTATAAAAATGTTATTTTCCCCTACTTGATTTTTTTTAACCTTAGGAGTCTTCTTTTGCTTGCAATTCATAAGATGATCAAAGAATCTTAGTAGGAGATATAGTTAGTGGTCGTATTCAAATGACTTAAAAAAAAGAATCACAAATGATGTTTCGAAGGAATATAGTAGTACAATTATTCAATTAAACCCTAAAATCACTTTTAATAGTACTTAAATATATTCTATGTTAGGATATGGTGTTGAACACCATTACATAAGTTGTTATATTATAATGTTGTATTCAAATAATTATTTAATTATGGTGAACCTAGGAGGAGTTGTGTTTAGCCACATTAGATAATTATTTGGGGAACTTGTAAAGTTGTATTGTAATATTGGTTTATTGTTTAATGTGTGGGAGACATAGCATAATAATTTAATATTTGGGGAAAGCATTTAAATAAAGTGAAAACTTAGTACCCAGTATTAAATGAGGGGTCAATGGTTTTGTGTTCACACATTTTTTTGTCACATGGTTTTATCTTACCAATTGGTTGTATTTATGTGAGCTTGTATCTATAAAAACAAGAAAATGTTTAGTGGTTAAGGTTGGTTAGGTGAGTGTTGCAAGAATGATGGTGTTGACATTGATGTCAAAAAGATGTCTATTGACTGGTGTTTTCATTGATGTCAACTATGGTGATGAGTTTGGTTTCTGGGTTAATTATGGGTAGAATCCATGGTCTATTTGCTAAAGTTATCATGAACTTTGATATTACATGATGACACTTTTATATAGTTTCTTTCAAACCTTCAAACATTTGGGTTTAATTTCCTCTCTACCAGTTTTAATGATATTTGACTTGATATGTGAACTATCTATATTATCTTGCATGTGATTGATGGATGTTCTTTAAGATAATTTTAGCTATGCATTTATTATGCGTATTGGCATTGCCATGCAGACTTGATTGGAAATGCTTAGTTAAGGAATGTAGCCGCCCACTGCTCATGCAGAGGATGTGCATGATGGTCAACTAGAGAATGGCAGTAGAATATTCCCTTGTTAGTTGTATATAATCGCCTTGTGCCGATCTTTAACAAAATTAATAAATGTGGGTGTTATTGTAGTGGTCAAGTCCACATTTGGACCTGCGTGTATGAACAGATTCCCCTACATTCATAACCTCTCTTCCACTCTCTTTCCTGCTTTCCCTAAATGGCATCCTCCTAGTTAGTGAGAGTTGAATACCCTGTCGTTGATAAAATAAGGTTCAGATCCTCCTTCTTAAGGCTTTGATCGTCAAGTTATTGTATAAGATGAGAATACCAGACACCCTCTTTTGTAATTGCATTTTTCCAATGAATAAAATGAGATTTTGAGTTGAGTATCTAAGTTTAATCTAAGTTTGTACTAGTTTTAGAGGATACTCATCCAAGGGGAGGCACTTGGTGAGTAATCTGTTAGCTTAGATAGATTATCTTTAGCTTTTGTTTAATACTTAGTGAGAATCTGGCATTGACTATTCCTGCAACTACTAGAAGTCCATTCTTTGATTGTTCCTATAGCCAAGGTGAGCAGAGTAGTTCCTATTTTCTGCTCAGATTTTCATTCTTGTTATGCATGATTCAGTTTAGATTTGATTGAGTGATGTTCAAAATTTTCTTTATTTCCATTCATGCAATTTACTTTTAGTATTAAGTATTTTTTAGTTGTATAATGAAGGTGAGTACTTTGAATTTCCTAGTGCACATACTGTGTTGACCCATTTCAAGTTCGCGTCCCTGTGTTGACAATTTAAATGTACCTTCATGATGGTTAACATGGCTATTTAGGTTAGATGTCCAATATCCGAATCATGGCTATAAAGGCTTAGTTGTTAATATCATTATAGGAGGCCGAAATTTTTGGCATCGTTGTCGGGGATGGTGTCAAAATAGGGAGTCCTTTGGAGTCATTGGTAGTTTTTCTGCTATAGTATTTTTGGAGTTTTCTCTTAGTGTTAGAAGTTATGACCCACTATTCTTTCTCACCCATTCTTTGTGTGAGTTGGCTGATACTGAGATTGATACCAAATGGATAGAATAAGAAAGGATTCTTATGGGAGATTTCTTCCTAATAATCCAAAGCCATTTCAACTAGTAGAGTTTCCAAATTTTCCCAAAAATGAGGAAGAAGAAGAGCCACAACCCTTTGCTGATATATTCCCCGACTTGACCAGTTTTGAAGTTTCCCTTGAAGATCAGAATCTTGTTGAAGAACCTTTACTAGAATTCCATCAAGCAGGCATGGCTAATGCAAATGGAGATAGGCCTAATAGGTAGAACCAACCAACTTTTCCTTTTCCCATTGTTGAACAGAATGAAGTAGACAACCTCAAGAATATCCCTACTTCATTCCTTCCTAAGTTCTATGGACTTATCATAGAAGATCTTGATAAATTCTTGTTTGAGTTGATATAATTTTTAGAAGCCATGACTATACCACTGATTCCCATATACTTAAGATATTTCCTACCACTTTGAAAGAGGCAACATTGAGATGGTTTATGGACCTTGGTAGAAACACAGTGCAAACTTGGGAAGATATGAAGACAAAGTTCCTTGAAAAATATAAGGATTATTACAGGGGTAGTGATATGAGATGGGGTGACATTCTCAGAATTCAACAAAAAGAAGATGAGAGTCTGAAATATTTCATTTCAAGGTTTTTGTTTTGTCTGCAGAAATATCCACATCATACACTCAATGAAGACTCACAAAAATTTATTTTCCTGTGAGGAGTTAGTGAAAGCTACACGAATGCCTTGGACCTGATGGTAGGATGAGATAGCACTCAAGTCCCTTGGGAGGATATCAAGAAGATATGCTAGAACTATTCTAGGGTAGCTTCAAAGAAAGGAAGAGCCTACCAATCCTCTATGGGTAAGTCATCTAACAGTGGAGTCTCAAGGATGGATATTACTAATTTATTGGCAGATTTCAAGTAGGATATCATCAATAATATAGCTACTTATATAGATAAACTTCAAGCTAAGAAGAAACATGAGGATGCAGAGGCAATATTGATAGAATATTGTCCCCATTGTAGAAAAAATAAGAAATATTGTAGATGCAAGGTGATAGCTGACATTGATAGTAAGCAGATTCCACTTGAATTCAAACCAATCCAGACTGAGGAAGACCATGTCTACTTTGTTGGACATAAAAGTCCATGGGCTTCAAGGAAAGGTATGCCACCAGATCCATTATCTTTTGTTGGACCATATTTTAATTCTTATTCATCTGGTAACTAGTGGTATCCACCGTATCCATCCAATTATGGAGGATATCCACCATATCCTTGGGGTAACCCTCCAAATTCTTGGTCCAATCATAAAAATTCCTCACCTTAGTGGTAGCAACCTCAAGGGGATTGGTAGCAATTTCAAGGACCTTGGCAACCACCTCTGAGAAACTAGCAACAAACATCTCAATGGAGAGGTGGTCAACAATGGCCAAATCAGACAACCAACTACATACAACCATCTTCTCAACCCCAACAACCTACTTTAATGCCTCTTGCTAATTCCAATGCAAATGTACCCAGATCTACTTAGTTACCAACCCAACCCACACACAATCTAAATAATAAACCACAACAATAGACGATATATTATGTTGATCTAAATCAATTCCCTGCATATGTTGTGAGTTTAAGTGACATAAGTCTATGTTCAGGAACGACCCTATCAACTCCTTCCACACCCATTATCACTGAGCTTCCTATGGAAGAGAAAGAAGAATCTCTAACTAATCCCATTCAGCCTTGTGCACCTCAAAATCCTGAACCAACTCCAACCAATCAAACATCACAAGAGCCACCATTCCCCCAAAGATTGGAAGTGGCCAAGCAAAAGGAAGATAAGGAGGAAACCACTTTTGATATTCTAGATCAGGTGAAGCACATATGTGTCTAGATACCCTTATTCTAGGCCATAAAAGATGTCCCTATCTATGGAAAGGCAATTAAAGAAGCATTCTTTAAGAAACCGGGTAGGAAAAATGACCCAACTATAGTTCATGTAGTGGGGCAGCTTGCTAACATCATGCTTGGAAAAGTAACTATCCCCAAGTATAATGATCTAGGTAGTCCTGTAGTCGAAGTTATTATAAATGGGATAAAAATAAATAATGCCTTGATTGAATTGGGTGTGGAAATCAATGTGATGACTAAGGAAGTCCTACAACTAAATATTACAAACATGAGATCCACTCCTACCATCCTGTAGCTTGCTGACAATTCCATAGTTAAGCTTAATGGCATGGTAGAAGACCTCATGGTCATCTTAGATTCTTGGGAGTATCTAGCTGAATTCATGGTTCTTTCTCTTAAGGTTACACTTGGTGGGTATCCCATTATCCTTGGTCGGCCATGGCTAGGAACTGTAGATGCTTATATTGGATGTCGGTAAGGTTATATGACCATTTATAATGGTTGGAACACTAAAAAGCTTGCTCTTTATCCCCTTGATCAGCCATCCCATGATGAAGATAGCTTTGTATGGCCACACATTGGTAAAGAGGCCGAAGATGTTAACTCTATGGCACAACTTATGATGATAGGAATAAGTCCTTTCTTCCAGCTTCAAGATGAAGATGAAGTGTTATCTAGTATCATTCAAAACCATTTTCAGGTAGAGGAGGCATCACCCACTCATGTGTCTAGTTATGTGGACCTCATACAAACACTTCTATTAGTTCTACCTAATTCTCCTGCAACCATTGTTCCTACAAATAGACTTCCTGCAACCACTGTCCCTACAGACAAACTTCCTGCAACCACTCTTCCAACAACCAAACTTCCTGCAGTAACAGGTATATTCCATCCAATGTTGCCACATGAACTTAAGGTAACATGTATTGATGAAGCATATATGATCAAGTTAGTTACATAATCATAGGTGTCTGAAGGAAAGTGTTTGAATATCAACAGTAAATTAAGTGAGGAACAATAGTTGACATTGACAAATTTGTTGAAAACCCATCAAAAATAATTTTCTTGGGAATACCATGATATGAAAGGACTCGATCCAAAGCTCTGCACTCATAGGATATATATCAAATACGATTGTACACCTATAAGGTAGTTACAAAGAAGAATTAACCCTGCATTAAGAGAGATTGTCAAAACAAAGTTGCAAAAGCTATTAGACATAGGATTTATGTACCCAATTTCAGATAGCCAATGGGTGTCTCCATTGGTGTTTGTGCCCAAAAAAGGAGGAAAATGGTGAGTTTGTTTGACTATAGGGAGATCAATGCTACTAATAAGAAGGACCATTTCCACTTGCTTTTTGTAGATCAAGCCCCAAACTCTCTTGTAGGTAAGTAATACTTCTCTTTCCTTGATGGATTCAGTGGTTACAATTGATTCAAATTGCACTAGAAGACCAAGAGAAGAATACATTCGCATATCCATGGGGGACATATGCCTATTTAGTACTCCCCTTTGGGTTATGCAATGCACCAAAAAAATTTTAGAGAGCAGTCATCAACATATTTTTAGACATCTCCCTTGACTGCATGGAGATCTATATGGATGATTTTACTACCTATGGTGCAAATTTTGATAAAGCATTGGAAAATTTGAAGAAATTTCTACAAAAATGTGAAGACCAGAGTTTATCTCAAAATAGTGAGAAATGATTCATGATTATGCAAGAGGGAGTAGTACTTGGTCACTACATTTCACACCACGTTATTCAAGTTGATCTTGCAAAAATTGAGGTAATTGCTAATCTGCCCACACCTGCAAAATAGAAGGATGTTAGGAGTTTTCTAGGCCATGCAGGATATTATAGACATTTTATCAAATATTTCAGCAAGATAGAAGCACCACTGTATAGCCTCCTAACTAAATATGTTGAGTTTCAATGGATAGAAGGTTGTGATAAAGCATTTTCTGATTTAAAGACTGCTCTGACTTAGGCTCCTGTACTTAAGGGACCGAATTGGGAAATCCCATTTCACATCCATACTAATGGCTTAGATTATTCTAGAGGAGTGGTCCTAGGAAACAAATGAGCTAGTGAGAACACCATTTATTTTATTAGCAAAAACTTGCAAGGGGCTAAATTCAATTACACAATAACAGAGAAAGAGATGTTGGCAGTGATCTACGCCTTGAATAAATTCAGGCACTATATAATAGGTTACCAGATCTTTGTACACACTGATCATGCAACCATTAGATACCTCATGAAAAAACCCCTAATCTCAAGAAGGTTGGCCAGATGGTTGTTGTTGATGTAGGATTTTGACATGACTATTGTCGAAAAACCAAGGAAGGCCAACATTGTTGTAGATTTTCTTTCAAGGTTGACCACATCAAAAGATAGTTGTGCCATAGATGAATCCTTCCTTGATGAGAATCTATTCTCTATTAGTGTGTAGACACCCTAGTATTCTGACATAGCCAATTACCTTGTGGCAAGGAGAGTTCCCACTCACTTCTCTCCAAGAGAGAGAAGAGCGTTGATTCAAAAATCTCTCTTTTTCATGGATATATGGATGCCTGTTTTATACTGGACTAGATCATGTAATGAGAAGGTGTGTGAGGGAAGATGAGACTTATGATATTCTACATGCATGCCATTATGAACCATGTGGAGGAAAATTTTCATCCAAGAGGACGACAATGAAAATATTGAACATAGGATACTATTGGCCTACACTCCACAAAGATGTAGGAAGATATACAAGGAAATGCAAAAAATGCCAAAGGATGGGAAGGCCAAAAGAGTCAGATGAGATGCCACTTTGTCCCCAAGGAGTGGTCACTCCCTTTGACAAGTGGGGATTAGATTTTATGGGACCTATTGATCCTCCATCTAATGGTAAGTCTTATATTCTGGTGTGCATTGATTATGTAACTAAGTGGGTAGAAGTAAAAGCCATGAAACATGCAAGAGACAACAAGGTTGCAAAAATTCCTTATGAAGAATTTTTTACATGGTATGGAGTGCCTAGAGAAATAGTAACTGATCAAGGAGCTCAGTTTACCTCAACACTTCTTACAAAATTAGTTAATGAATAAAACATAAGGCACATAAAGTCCACTCCATATCACCCTCAAGAAAATGGACAAGTTGAGGTGAAAAATAGAGAGATTGAGGCCATCCTAACCAAAACAGTGCATATTCATAGAAAGGATTGGGAAAATAGATTATCAAAAGCAGTTTGGGCTTACAGAACCACCTAGAAGACAACCACAGGCTTCACCCCATTTGAGCTATTGTATGGGAAGACAACCATGATGCCTATTGAGTTCGAGCACAAGACCCTCAAAACTACAGTTGAATTAGGAATGGAATTTTTTGAGGCACAGAAAGAAAGGATCATGCAACTGAACGCATTGGATGAGATGAGGAAATAAACCCCGCACCATACTAAAGTAGTGCAGAATCAAAGAGTCAAATGGCATTATAAGTTTATCAAAGAAAATAAGTTTTAGCCAGGTGACTGGGCATTGCTTTATGACTCATGGTATTAGGATAATGCAAGAAAATTGCAGACAAGGTGGCTAGGTCCATATGAAGTTGATGAGGTGTTTCCTAATGGAGCTATGCAGCTCACCACCATTGACCCCATCAAATTCAAATTAATAGTCAATGGACACCATCTTAGATTCTATCATAAGAAAAATTCCAAAGAAGAGTTCCTACAATAGTTTATCCTGCATGCAACACCCGAGCACATTTCTTGCAGCCGAGAAGTTCCTGAAACCGAAGGTAGTGGACCTAGTGTCCTTCCTTCCGGCTGATTAAGGTACGTACTTGTCATAATAAAGACTTCTAATTTTGTAGAAGTCCATTTCTCCACCCATCCTCCCATTCTTCCATCCATACCACATTTCTCTCTCTTCCATCACTTCATTCCACCTCGCTCCATTTCACCTCATCATCAATTTCTCAATTATTACTTAAAAAGGCAAGCGGTACTTTCTCCAAGATTGTTGCAATGAATCCTCTATGCCATTATGTTTGTACACCCTCAGGTATGTGTGCATTAATTGCATCTTTAAGTATCTTTTAGAGTATTTCATTTAATTATTGTACGTTAGTTTAGATGTTCACATACTCCCCCTATCAAATCGTTGTTTCCATTTCACATGTGTGGACACGTCCAAATTTAGGTTGGGGGGAGGGGTACAAAAGATGCAAATTTATTACCATATGTTAGTCCATGACCTGGTCGAGCTTATTTGGAATTTCATATATGATCTAATGCGACACTATACTGTCATTTCTATTGCCTTTCATTCCTTTATTACCATTTCTTGCCTTGTCATAATCTTCAAATGTAAATGGTAATTACTAAAAAAAGAGTAAAGGAATTTTTCCAACAATTTAGTTAGCAGATGTGTAGGAAGGAATTTTCTTACAATCAAGAGTCACAGAAGAAAATCTTGGAGAGAAACAAATTAGTTATATACAATGGGAGGAAAAATCATCTGAAATGAGCCCTCACCTTGTGACAATTTTTTGTAGGATGCACATTGTCTGGCAGTATTTCAAAATTGTGGCTAGATGGACTATTTCTTGAAACTGAACGGTTCCGATGAGAGGATTGCATTGGAGTTTTCCCAGACATTCTCGGATGGGAAATCCATTGTGAAAGGGCTCAAGGTTGTCGTAATAGATGAAAAAATTGTAGAGGTAATAGGTTTTCCAGCTAATGTTGAACCTTACCCTGTTTCGAGAGATGGTAGGTTAGCGAGGGCTATATTCACATTGCATGGTGATCCCTCGATCACTATTGACAAATAGGGTCCTAAGAGAATCTCTCTTCTTGAACCATGGAAGCAAGAAATTTTTTATATAATCAGATATATCACTTGTGAGGGTTGACTATCGAACCTACATTTGGTACATTTCAAATTGTTGAGTCATATGAGGCATGGAAGGAGGATGAACGTACCCAATATCCTATACAACCTTGTCTCCATCATGGAAACAAAAACTTAGAAAGGTAGGGATAAATCTATTTCACATCATTATCTAATTAAATTATTGGTTGTAAAATATATGCATGATGCTACACCTAAAGTCTCCTAGGAGGATTTTGTAAAAATTGATCAGTTCAGATTTGAGTAGTTGCAACCTAGGGTTTCATCTTGAGCATGTAGGTCTGGCAGAAAATTAAGCACAATTGAAGCCACCCCTAGTGCTTTAACCTTTGGTGCTGATATGACTCCCCCTATAGAAAAAGGGACTATAGACAATAGCTGCTCCGAAACAGAGCACTTTGGAAGAAAAATTTCTTCCTCAAATTATGACAATGATGTTCCACTTGGGACCCTATTGAGAATTTGGGCCCGGAAAAAAGGGCATGGGAAGAAAAAGGAAAAGAAAAATTCAAAACCCAGCCAGAAGATAGAAATGTGCCAAGTACTAGAAAGAGAAAGGTTGGCACTATTCATCCTATAGCTGAAGAAAAACATGAGAGCCCTTTTGAGAAATGAAGACCTGTTGTTGACATGCCTTCAAGAAAAATACCTAGGCATAAAAGGACATCACATGAGAGTGCAAAGGCCCCAATGGGGAAAGAAACTACTAAAGAAAAGGATGTGTTTGAAGAAGTAGCAAAGATGACCTTCACAAACCTTGCTACCATTGCAGAAGAAGTAGATGCCCGAGAACATGAAGAAAATATAGAATTCCTGCACAAAATCAAGAGCTCCTGCAACAAGATCAAGAGTTCCTGCAACAACTACAGGAACATGAAGAAGAAGCCATGTTGTAGGAAGTGGAAAAAGAAAGTGTACCCCTACAGTCAGAACCTCTTGGACCACCTGAATCAATGCAATTGGTACTATATGGAGCATCAACAAAGATACTAGTACGAATCCATAATCCCCCTAGTTTTATAGTTCATGCAACATTTTTAAATTTGTGGAAAGAGATACAAAGGTGGGAGGGAGAATGGAAGAAGGAGAAGAAAATATTGAAAAAGGAAATTGAAGAATAGGATGAGATCATTGAGGAAAAGAATAAGGAGATTTCCTATTTGAAAGAAAGGATGGACAATATTGCAACCTTGGTGTCACAAATTGTAGCATGCAAAACACTACCAAGAGTTTATGCCCTACACCTAAAGGAAAAGTATCTCTCCTTTAAACTGTCAAAACACATTTCAGGTTTGAATCCTTCAATTGAAACTCCTATGGAATTTTTCAATGCTTATAGAATTGCCTCCCCATAAATGAAAAATCTGCTATGTGAATTTTATTTACACAATTTTTCTATTAGTAAAGACCAAGATTGGAACCCACTGCTTTATGTGGGGGATGTCCAATTGAGAGCATTTATGTCATGGGTACAAAATGAAATTAGTTGGGGTGAACAATATAATGCTTATAAGGGGAATGAATCTAGTACTCCTTTGGCTATTAGAGCCGAATCTAGGAATCCCAAAGGCATTTACATAGACTATAATATAATAATATTTAGACCGAGCTATGGTAACAAGATTATGCTTTGGATTGAGGCAGCATATAGTGAATATGAGGTCAAAACAACAACAAAAGAGGATACTGTGAGGAGATACTTATCTCAGAGATGGAACACATTAACTGATGAGCTAAAACAAGCTGAGCCACATTCCATCCACAACTATGTTGTTGCACTCAAGAGAATTGAAAGGTATGTTCAGACTAGGAGATCACAAGGGTGAGAATGGCTTCCCCTGAATTTTTCAGCCACCTATCCTCATGTGGCCTGTACCAAATTTTAAATTCTTCTGATATGAAATTGCAGAGGAAAACTAGAGATGGAAGAGACTCGGCCAGTTGGGAGGATTCTACTAGAACCCTGATTCACCCTCAGCAAAAATAGACAATGGGAAATTATCAGTTGCAAATTTCAGAGCCATGACCAAGCAAAAGCATAACTCTTCCTTTGCTAGAGGATCAAAAAAATGTTAGGTTGGGGGGAGTGATGAGTCTAGTTTTTGGGTTAATCATGGGTAGAATCCATGGTATATTTTTTGAAATCATGAACTTTGATATTACATGCTAACACTTTTATAGTTTCTTTCAAACCTTCAGAGATTTGGGTTTAATTCACTCTCTGTCAGTTTTAATGATATTTGACTTGATATGTGAACTATCTATATTATCTTGCATGTGATTGATGGATGTTATTTAAGATAATTTTAGCTATACATTTATTATGTGTAATGAAATTTCCATGCAGACTTGATTGGAAATGCTAAGTTAAGGTTTGCAGTTGCCGACTTCTCATGCAGAGGATGCACGTGATGGTCAACTGAAGAATGCCGATGGAATATTCCCTTGTTAGCCACATGTGCCCTGTGCTGATCATTAATGACATTGATCAATGCGTACTTTACTACAGTAGTCGATTCCATGTTTAGACATGTGTGTCTGAATAGATTCCCTTGCATGCATAGATGCTCTTCCACTCTCTTTCCCGCTTTCCCTAAATGGCGTTATCCTAGTTAGTGGGAGTTGACTAACCTGTTGCTGATAAATAAGGTTTGGATCCTCCTTCTTAAGGTATTAATTTACAAGTTATTGTATAAGTTGAGCATACCAGACACACTCTTTTGTAATTGCATTTTTCCAATGAATAAAATGAGATTCTGAGTTGAGTATCTGAGTTTAATCGAAGTTTGTACTAGTTTTAGAGGATACACATCCAAGGGGCCCCACTTGGTGAGTAATCCATTAGCTTAGATAGATTATATTTAGCTTTTGTTTAGTACTTAGTAAGAATCTAGCATTGACTGTTCCTGCAGCCACTAGAAGTCCATTATGTGACTGTTCCTGTAGCCAAGGCAGGCAGAGTAGTTCTTGTTTGCTGCTCATATTTTCATTCCTGTTATGCATGATTCAATTTAGATTTGATTGAGTGATGTTCAAAATTTTCTTTATTTCCTTTCATGTAATTTACTTTTAGTATTAAGTCTTTCTTAGTTGTAAAATGAAGGTGAGTACTTTGAAGTTCCTAGTGCACATACTATGCTAACCCATTTCAAGTTCACATCCCTAGGTTGATAATTTAAATTTGCCTTCATGATGGTTAAGATGGCTATTTAGGTCAGATGTCCAATCTCTGAAAATAGGTTGTAAAGGCTTAGTTGTTAAGATCATTGTAGGAGGCCAACATATGGGATGAAGATGTTGAAGATACTGAGAAAATTGTGATGAGAGGAAAATAGGTTGTGCATGTGTAGTTGAGACCTTGCAGAATTTTTGTGAGTACATGGAGCTATTGTTTTGTTGTAGGGTCTAAAGATGAGTTGGAATGAAGTAATGAGCTGAGATGATGATTCTGGTACTTGGTTTCTAAATGATTTTGAGAAAATTTAATAAGTAGAGTAAATTTTGTTTTGCAAATGTTCATAATGTGCTCTAATATTCTATTCCATGTTATTTTTGTGTTGATTCTATGCTTGTGTGGATCTTACAGGTTATTCAAGGTTGATAGAGGTTGCTATATTCAAAATTTGGGTTTCTAGATTGTTGTACATTGTGAGATATTTTCACCAGTATGTGAACCAATTGTTTAGTGAAGTTTTCTATTGTCTGGGAGAAATGTATTTGCTTCACATTTCTCCATTTTTTGGATTCAAGTTGTGCAAATTTGGGAACTTTCTTATAATTTTTTTTATCTTTTTGTGTTCAAGTTTTTTACTTGATTTGGTGTAGTATAGTGTAAGTTCCATTTATCAATATGCAAACAAGGGTTATTAGTTGTTCCAAGTTGAAGTATTTGTTGATGTGAGCTTGGATGAAGTGTTTGATAAATCTTAAGTAGTTCATGGTTTGTTTTGGATTGAGTTCAAGTAAATTCTGTTGTCCAAAACTTTTGGCTTGATCTAAGGAAGTGTGTACTTAATTTTTATGTCATTTTGAACGGGTGTTGGTTGAACTTGTGTTTAACACTACATGTGAGGCCTGTAGAAGCATTTTGAAGTGTGTTGGAATCTATTTGGGTCCTAATTAAGGATTTATGTAGGTCACATTTCATTCCTATCCACCGTGAGAATGTTTGGGTGCTGACCTATTTTGAATTTGAATGTATAATGACTAGTGGTCGACATTGAAGAAGGTTTTTGAGGTAAAGGTTGATATAAATATGTATGGTGTTGATGCAAGAGGGTGAGTGAAAGAGTAAGAAGCAAGATATATGTGAGATTATTGTAATTGATGTGAGTGATGTGAAATTGAGTAGAGTAGTGTGAGTTTCATGTTAGGGTTCCTAAAGGAATTGACCTGAAGGCATCCAAAATATTTCATGTGTGACTAAAAAAGTGTGTGAGCAATTGTGGTGGAATCCTTGTTACATTGATAATTGTTTCTCTGTGTAACATTCTTCTTCTATCTTCTTGTTTTCTTTCTATGGTAGTGAGCCCTAGCTATAAGCCTTTTTTGGATTGTGTGTCCTATTCTGGAATTGAGCCCCTTTGTACCATTTTTTTCTATTACTTATATTGTGATCTAATCCTCATCATGTATTTTCCCTCATTATGTTCTCCACATAAATTTAGTGCTCTTATGTGTATGATGTTGTGATTTCAATTTATGTTATCTGCATTTCATGTTTAATCAATCTAATAGAAGAAGTATTTAATGAATGCTTGTGGATCTAATTATTGTTTAGGGTTTTGAAGGTTTTATTTTCTAACTGATTCATCCCCCTTCTCAATTATCTTGTTCATTTTAAAAAATTGTATTAGAGTGAGGTTCCTTGAGGAAGAGCTTAACCATTTGAGGTAGATCTAGAATGGTGAACAAGATTCCTCTGAATATACTAGATTTGATGGCTTTGATTATGCTTTCTAGAAGACAAATATGGAAGGATATTTGTTTTCTTAGGGATCTAAGATTAAGAGAGCTTATCTGAATACATACACTCCACCTCATAATGGTCCAAGTACAAGTGAAAAATTCAAGGCACATGAGATCAATGTTAAGGCAAGGTTTATTATTGTGAATAGTCTTTCAAAAACTGAATTAGTTAAAGTTATGAGTTTGTAAACTACTAAAGAAGTTTGGGATAAGTTAGAAAAAAATTATGAAGGAGATCCGAAGGTCAAGCAAGCCAAGTCTTAGAACTTGAAGGCATAGTTTGAAATGGTGCATATGTTTGAGGATAAAAAAATTAAAGGCTACATTCAAAGAATTGGTGAATTGGTGAGTGATATGAGAGATCTTGGTGCAAAATTTAAAGAATCTAAAGTGGTGAAGAAAATTATCAGATCTCTTCTGGATTGTTACAATGAAAAGGTATCTGCTATTTAGGAAATAGTTGATTTTGACAAATATTCCAAAGATCAGTTGATTGGTACTTTGACTGCATTTAAAATGAGAAAAATGAAGAAAGGTACAAAAGTCAAGAATAATTTCAAGGCTAAGAAATCAGAAAAGGTTGAAGATTCAGGTGAGAATATATTGATGATCTGAAAGTTAACTTTGTGAGGAAGCTAAAAAAAGGCATTGATAAGTATCAAGGTAAATTACCTTTCAAATGTGTTAGCTATGGTGGTATAGTTCATTATGCTTCTAGATGTCCAAAGAGAGATTTAAACAATAAGAACAATGAAAATAAAGGAAAGATGATTAAGAAAGATTACTATGTGAAAGAAGATGTCGGTATTTATGATGATGAATATGATTATGGAGATTTTGATGATAATAAATGTTTTTTTTTGGCTATAAAAGAAGAATCACACTCTGCTAACCCTAAAATTTGTGTGAAGGAAAGTGTTCTGAAGAAGAAGGATAAGGTTGAAGGTACTTTGGTATCTAATTTTCATTTCAAAAAAGATAAGAATTACTCGGTTGTTAAGAGTGGTTGTTCTAATCATATGACTAGAGACAAAAGTAAGTTTGTTAAACTTGAAAAATATGATGGGGGATTAGTTAAATTTGGAGATGATTCAGGAGCTAAGATTTGTGGAATAGGTTCAATTAGTTTTGATTTCAAGCATAATATTGACAATGTTTACTATGTTAAGGGCTTAAGACATAATCTCTTGAGTGTTGAAAAAATGTGTAGCAAAGGATATAATCTAGTACTTAAGGATGAAGCATGTGAGATTCGAAAAGTGTCAAAAACTATGATTATAGTAGGTAAGAGAACAAATGGAAACATCTATCAGCTTAAGGGTGTTGATGGTAATTTCTTTATGTCAAAAATTAATGATAGTTGGTTATAGCATCAGAGGATGTGTCACATGAATTTTGATAATTTAGAAAGAATTAGTTCGATATCATGCTGTGAGAGATTTACCTAAGATCACAAAACCTATCAATGATGTTTGCGAGAGTTATCAATTTGGAAAAAAAACAAGGAGTACCTTTAATGGAAAGGAACAATCTACTACTAGACTATTGGAATTGGTGCATACAGATCTTTGTGGTCCTACAAGGGTTATAATTCTACAAAGTGATAAGTACTTTATGCTTTTGATTGATGATTAGTCTAGAATGACATGGGTTACTTTTCTAAGAGAGAAATTTGATGCATTAGATAAATTCAAGGAATTCAAAGCTATGGTCAAGAATGAAATGGATTTGAAAATAAAGTGTTTGAGGTCTAAAATATGGGGTTAATTCACCTTCAATGGGTTTAACATGTTTCATGAAATTCATGGAATAAAGAGGAATTTGTATGCCCCTAGAACTCCTCTGCAGAATGGATTTGTTGAAAGGAAAAACAAAACTATTCAAGAAGCTACAAGGACTATGATGAAAGAGGCAAATATACTAGAAGTCTATTGGAGAGTAGCTATTCATACCGATTTTTACATACTTAACAAATTTCAAGCTAAATCTAACAACACAAAGACTCCTTATGAGCTATGGTATGGAAAGATTCCTATTGTGAAGTACTTTAGAGTGTTTGGAAGAAAATGTTACATCACAAGAGATGAAGAAAACTTAGGAAAGTTTGATGCAAGTTCTAATAAAGGTATCTTCATTATATTAGAAGCAAAGCTTATAGATGTTACAACAAAAGGTTGAGAAAGATAGTTGAAAATGAAAATGTTAAAGTTGATGAAAACTTGAAGAATTCTATTGTTATAGATGGATATGTGTTAGATGAACCTAATTGCAGAGTAATAGAAGGAATACTTGATGAGAAAGAAGTATATAATGAAGAGGAAGAAACACCAGAGAAGACCCATAAAACCCTTAAGTATGTGCAAAAGAATCATTATGAAGATTAGATTAATGGAGATAAGAGGAAAGGTGTATTAACAAGAAGCCAAGCTATTGTAGTTGAGGTAAATTTGTGTTTACTTTCTAAAGTTGAACCTAAATCAATGAGTGAAGTATGTAAGGATGAAAATTAAATGAAGGAAATGGAAGAAGAACTTATGTAGATAGAGAAGAATCATACTTGAGAATTGGCTCCTAGATTGGAAAACAAGAACATAATTGGAACTAAATGGGTATTCAAGAACAAGTTGAATGAGAATGGAGAAGTAGTTAGGAAAAAAGAAAGACTTGTGTGTAACGGTTACTCACAAGTAGAAGGTATAGATTTTGAGGATATTTTTTCTCCTATGGCTAGGATGGAAGCTATCAGAATGTTTTTGGAATTTTTAGTACATAAAGATTTGAAGGTCTATGAGATGGATGTGAAATGTACCTTTCTGAATGGAGAATTGGAAGAAGAGGTTTACATGAAACAACTAGAAGGTTTTCAGTTATTAGATCAATTGGACATGGTATGTAAGTTGAAGAAGGCACTATATCCAGTTTGAAGCAAGCTTCCAGATCTTGGTATGCAAGATTGAATAGGTACTTGATACAACAAGGTTTTAGTAAGGGCTCTACAAATAGTAATCTTTACTTTAAAATTGAGGAAGAAAAAATCCTGATAGTAGTAGTATATGTGAATGATATTATTTTTGGTGTAAATGAGGCTACGAGTAATAAATTTGTTGAATAAATGTAGAAATAATTTGAGATGTCAATGTTTGGGGAGATGAATTTCTTTGTTGGGCTACAAATCAATCAAACTGATAAATGGATTTCCATTTCATAGTCTAAGTATGTCAAAGAAATGCTGAATAAGTTTGGAATGGATGACTCCAAACCATTATGTACTCCTATGGTGATTGGTTGCAAATTAAGAAAAGATGATGATTCACCTAAGGCTAATCAGAGAAAGTATAGATCTATGATTGGTGGATTGCTATATTTAACTTCTACTAGACTGGATATCATGCATGTAATTTGTCTTATTGCTAGATTTCAAGAAGATCCTAAAGAAACACATGTTTACAAAAATGAAGAGAATATTCAAATATTTAAGAGGCACATCGGATTATGGTTTGTGGTATCCTAAGGATACTAATTTCACATTAAATGTTTATATATATACAGATTGGGTTGGTTGTGTTGATGACAAAAAAAGTACAAGTGGTGGTGCATTCTTTCTTGGATGTAGATTGGTATCATGGTTGAGTAAGAAACAATATTCAATTTATTTATCCACTGTAGAGGTTGATTATATTGTAGTAGCACCATTTTGTACATAAGTATTATGGATGATACAAGCACTAAAGGATATCAAAATTATATTTGACAAATCCATATCTATCTTCTGTGATAATACAATTACAATAAATATTTTAAAGAATCCAGTCATACATTTATGGACAAAGCATGTATCTATCAGATATCACTTTTTGAGAGAAGGTTATGGAGAATGAATTGAATCTTGAGTATGTTCCCATAGAGTATCATATTATTGACATATTTATTAAGGCTCTTCTTAAGGATACTTTTGAGTATCTTTGAGAGAAGTTGGGGGTTATTTCCCCTCATTTCTTGAACTAGATGCATATAGAGGTGTATTAGTCTAGTAGATCTATGGATCTATCTCTTTTTTGGACTGATGTTGGTGGCTACCACTCAAGGGGAGTAGGTAGTATCATGTGTTGTCATTATATTGTTGATTTAGTTGGGTGTACTCCTAAGGGGGAGTATTCGGAGCAGGTAATTTTGGTTCAGTGTCAAAGAGGGATAATAATAAAAAATATTTTATCCTTTTCCATTGATGTCAAAGGGAGAGAGAAAGTCATGTGAATAAAAAGGAGAAAATATCCACTTAGTGGGAGAGGATCATGTGAAAAAGAAAGTTTTCACGAATTTGGTGTAGGCTATCTAATCTAAGAGAAAATGAAAGAGTGTGTTTAGAACTATTATGTGGTCTTTGGTGGCTTTTCACATCTTGTGATACCATCAATGAAAAAGGGGGATATTGTTGCAAGAATGATGGTCTTGTCATTGATGTCAATGGGATTTTTATTGATTGGTGTTGTCATTGATGTCAACTATGGAATGAATATGTTGAGGATATTGAGAAAATTGTGAAGAGAGGAAAACATGTTGTGCATGTGCATTTGAGACTTTGAGGAATTTTTGTGAGTACATGGAGATATTATTTTTTTGTAGAGTCCGAAGATGAGTTTGAATGAAGTAATGAGCTAAGATGATGGTTATGGTACTTGGTTTCCAAGTGCTTTTCAGAAAATTTAATAAGTAGAATAAACCATGTTTTGTAAATGTTCATAATGTGATTTGATATTGTGCTTCACGTTCTTTCTAAGTTGATGCTATGCCTATGTAGATATTATAGGTTATTCAAGGTTGAAAAAGGTTTCTATATTCAGAATTTGGGTTTTTGGATCGTTGTATAGTGCGAGATATTTTCACCAATATGTGAACCAGTTGTTCAATGAAGTTTTTTTTTTGTCTGGGAAAAATGTATTTTCTCCACATTTCTCCACTATTTGGATTTAGGTTGTGCAGATTTGGGAAGTTTCTTATATTTCTTTTATCTTTTTGTGTTCAAATTTTCACTTGATTTGGTGTAGTACAATATAATTTTCATTTATCAGTATGCCAAGAAGGGTTATCAGCCACTCTAAGTTAAACTATTTGTTGATGCAAGCTTGGATGAATTTTTTGATGAATCTTAACTAGTTCATAGATTTTTTTGGATCGAGTTCAAGTAAATTATGTTGTTCAAAACTTTTGGCTTGATCCAAGGAAGCGTGTACTTAATGTTTATGGTGTTTTGCACGAGTGTTGGCCAACCTTGTGTTTTACACTACATGTAAGGCTTGTAGAAGCATGTTAAAGTGTGTTGGGATATATTTGATTCTTAATTAAGGATTTATGTAGGTTTCCTTTCATTCTGATCCATTGCAAGAAAGTTTTGGTGCCAAGCTATTTTGAATTTGAATGTATAATGGATAGTGGCCAACATTGGAGAAGGTTTTTTGAGGTAGAAGTTGATATAGATATCTATGGTGTTGATGCAAGAGGGTAAGTGAAAGAGTAAGAAGCAAGATAGATGCGATATTATTGCAAGTGATGTGAGTGATGAAAAGTTGAATAGAGCAGTGTGAATTTTATGTGGAGTTCCTAAATGTATTGAGATGAAGGCATCCAAAATATTTCATGGGTGACTAAAAAATTGTTCGAGCAATTATGGTGGACTCCTTGTTGCATTCAGAAGTCTTTCTCTATGTAAAATTATTCCTCTATCTTCTTGTTTTATTTTGTGGCAGTGAGCCCTGACTATGAGTCTTTTTGGATAGTGTGTCTTATTCTAGTAGTGAGCCCCATTGTACCAGTTTTACTATTAATTATATTATGAGCTAATCCTCACCATGATTTTTCCCTCATTGGGTTTTCCACATAAATTTGGTGTTCTTATGTATATGGTGTTGTGATTTTAGTTTATGTTATCTACATTTAATGTTTAATCAATCTAATAGAATAAGGGTTTAATGAATTCTTATGGATCTAATTACTATTGAGAGTTTTTAAGGTTTAATTTGTTACAACTAATTCACCCCGCTCTTAGTTGTCTTGTTCATTTCAACAGTGAGTGGGTTGTCATTATTGAGTCTTTCTAAGGAGTGTATATGTGAAGCATGAAATGAGATGTGTGGATTTATGTTAGTGATATATTTAAGAAACCCCCCTCAAAAAAAGATATAAAATATTGGAAAATATTTCATTTTTTTAGGAAAATATATTATTTTATATTGGCGAATCTTTCCTATTTTTCAAAAAAAAAAATTATTAGCGATTTTTTTTACATCACTAAACTTTTATAGAAAATTTTGGTGAATCTTGAAAAATAATAGGAAAATACATTAATTATGATGGTGAATCCATCCAACCTAAAAATAATTCTCATGGAAAAGTAGGGTCCAAAGAGTGGAAATTATTAATGGGTTTAAGGGGTAGACTATAATACATGCCACCATTGTTTTAAAATATAATATAATTTCCCTCATTGTATTCTACAAGGAAAAATGTACCCATGATCTGTAATTCTCATCAGGCTCAAAAATAATTTTAGATCATTGATCTAATGACCCTCATTGTACTCTACGAGGTAAAATTTACCCACAATTTATAATGCTCATGAGACCCCAAATTGTGGGCACCATGAGCATTAAAAATTATGGGTATATTTTACCTCATGGAATACAAGAAGGGATATTAAATTATAGTATAAATCAATGGTGGAAACTAAATATTAGAAATATGGTCCTAAAGCAACTAATAATTATGATATACTATTAGAAAATTAATATAGATTTCTACTATAATTTATAAAATTTAGGTGAATCTGATCTAATCATGTATCAAATATTGTGACAAATTTTTGAGTTTAAATTTTTAATAAAATAAATTATTTGGCAATTTAAATAAGACTATAATAAAATTTAATAAAAAAGTGGCAATTCAAGTTACATTATAGCTCAAACTATTAGCCAAATTTGGATTCCCAAGTTTTAACTATTAGCCAATTGGAAAATATTAGCCACTAAAAATATCACTAATTCATGCTTGGACACATGGAGGATGCATTGGAGATCCTTGATGCTTCAGAAGTATTCATGGTAACTTTGTAAGTGTATGCATATTTTTATTTTTTGAATGATAGATGGAGTATGGATGCTTTTGGAGGCTACTTTTTCCCCTCTTAAGGGTTTTCCTAGGGTATACCTTGTGTTATCTTTTGTCTTGGATATTTTGATCTATGCATTATGGTTATTTTGTAAGTTTGTATGCATGCTTTTATCTCATGGGGTTATGTAGGAAATTGATTAAATGAATTGGGAATTAATGCATTATTTCCTAACAAGTGGTATCAAATTTTTCATGGTTGTGGGAGGTGTGAGCTCCCGTGTTTTATTATAACCCTTGTTTGAGTGGAATTAGTGCAAAGTTGAATCTATGGCTATGAAAATATCTAAGGAATTACAAGATATGGAACAAATGTGCATGTGCTATTTTGTAGATTTGGGCTTTTGAGGTTTGTAGATTTGTTGGGTTTATTGCAAATTTGAGGCATGAGAAATTTGGGTCAAAAGGGTTTCTTGGATTGTGCTTTCATATGAGGGTTTTGTAGAGGAAATTTCACAAGTGACCTCTTGAGATAAAATGGATCTCACCAGTGGATCCAAGATGACTGATAAATGAACATTTATATACAATTTTCCCTATTTTGGATACTAAAAATGCAAATTTTTTTACTCCACAGCTCATTGTATGTCCATATGGTCATACGATATTTGCAGAGGAAAAAATAATTAATCAAAATTATTAAAATCTTGCAAAAATAAAGTGTTGAAAATTATTATAAAAAAAATGGGGGGATTGGAGAGGGGGAGGGGGTGTGGGGGGTTCATAGACCCTCTCCTATATCCCTTGAACCTTCCATGATGTTTGTAGTTATTTTTATGCTGACATGATAGGTTGGTTGGTGTACATCAACAAATCTATTTGTCTATATTGGTCTTTGATCCAATAGGGCTTAAGCCCCTAGTTCCTAAGCTAGGGTCTCATGGGGAACCAACCCTCTTCCACCACGGGCTTTTAAAATTCAAATCACCAACTATTTGAAACAAAATTTAATAAATTTTGAAATCTTCCACTATTAGTACATTGCTTGGGAACCACCAGCACACAACCAACATTGGTGGGGCCTTCAACCATTGAAGGGGTACCACTACTCATCTTGATATAAGACAAATTGGAGGACTTTTTTTAAACGGACATAAATTTCACCTAGGATGTAAATTTTTTTATTTCTTATACTCATTGTAAATTTGGTTCCAAGAACTACATAGTGGTATAGATTTGGTTCCATTATTTTTCTATTTTCATTAGTTTTCAATGCTTGGAAGCTAGATATTCTCTTATACATGGTTTTGGTCATAACAGTTGCATACAAAATCAAATTTTTGATTTCAAATAGACCTTAGAGAGCATGCACAATGTAATATATAGTGGATGAGGTATATTTTTAGTATGTGGTGTAGAGAGATGTTTATAATTGTTTAATGACTTGTAGGTTCCTAAGATTCAAGGTGTGATTGTGTGATCATCTAGATGAGTCAAGAGGTGAACCCTTGAGGGAGTACATGGTTTTATATGATGTTTATGATGGTATAGTTTATTATCAATTTGGTGCTTATTGGTACAAGTTTACAAGATCTTTTAAGAGTTTAAATTTAATGATGAATAATACACAAGTTGTCTTCAGTTTTGAGGACATGTGTTGACACGTGTGGATACTTGGAGGCTCATGTGGGTGATAGTTGAGTGTAGGTAATACATTGGAGATGATTATAGTGTCATGGATATGTAGGTACATTTGAGTATTAGCACAAAATGATCATGTGTGTGGTTATTTGGTGGTGATATGGTTTGATGTTAGGAGGTTGTTCTTATATCCTAGATGCTTGATTGGTTCCTTGAAAATGGTTACTCATTTATGGACATGTTTGATGAATTAGATCTATTGTTGATTTGGTGTTTGAGTATTATTGTCTACAAGATTATCTTCTTTGATATCTTGGTTTGCAAGTTAGTAATGTGATGATGAGTTTACATGCTTCAATGTTTGGAATATTTGAGTTATACAGGTTTTGGATTAGGTCCCCATTTTCTTCTAGTGGGATGAATTGGATGTGCACTGCCTATTTCTAGGAGATTGATTAAGTGTGGATGCAAAATTTGTTAGTTGAAATTGTTTGTGGTCATTTGTGCATTGGTATGTTGCTTTAAGATGAGATGAGGGATGAATAGAGTACTAGGATTTTTAGCGTTTGGGACTTTTATCATGTGGTTTTATCATGATGTTATGATATCTTGGTTACATTTCATTGGTTACACATTGTTTTGGAAGCTTTTGATAGTGATGATTTAGTAGTGTAGAATTTTTTCATGATGTTTTGATGGAAGTTGTACCTATTGCATAGATGATTTTTGTTGCACAAAAAGATCAACCTATTAATTCTCAATACAACTATCAAAATTAATGAATCCATGGGAGCTGGTTAAGCCATGTCATGAACCCAAGTGCTATGTTGCATAGCACAAGGAGATCAAAGACACACACCTTGCAACAATCCCCCTAACAAGTGATGGGTTTAAACCCATGACCCAGGATTTGATACCAATTTTTGCATAGACGATTGTCATTGTACTAAAAGATCAACCTAGTAATGCCTAATACAACTACCAAAGTTAATGAATCCATGGGAGGTAGTTAATCCATGTCACAAACCCAAACATTATGTTGCACAACACAAAGAGACCAAGGGTGCACACCTTGAAATAGTACCTTCTTGGCAAGGAGATCTTGGTTCTACTTCTCTAGAGATGTTGAGATTATGTTTGAGTGTGTGCAGACCATGCGTTATCCTCATTTATGAAATGGTTGTCATTATACCATGTGTAGCTTGGTATCAAGTGTGAGTTTTTGGAAATGAAGTGATTCATAATTGGTGATGAATGATATTGTTTAGTGTTTGTGGATGATATGGAGGAGATCTTAGATCATGTTGTTACAAAAGAGATATTTTATATTTATATGTTCAAAGTTAGGATATGGTTATCCTAATGTGATTGGAGATGTTGATTCATGGTTAAGAGTATGATTGGTATTATTTAATGATGAAATCTTGATCCTAGATTAGATTTTTTCATGATACAATTTATCTTGAGACCATAATGTTTTGTATTGGTGCATATGATCTCCTAAGAGGAGATGGTTAGATCATGATGTCACGATGGGTTCCTAATTCTATGGTTGGAGCTTTGAAATTAACCTCGCTGGTTCTCTTGGTATTGAGTAGATTGGTCATTTTATTGGGAGCTTCATGAGGGTGTTGTGTTACATTTGGAGCTTAGCATGGATTGATCAATTTTAGGTGCTCACGGATACTTGGAGACTTGGGCAAGGCTAGATTTCTCTTGTTATTAGATTTTTTTTCTTGAGATGGTTACTCTTTGGAGGTTTCAACAAGAATATTGAGGATCTTTCACCTATATATGGACATGAGTTCATGTTGGACCTATATATGATATTGTTCTTGGAGTGATTCATGATGAATTGGTTATCCAAGAGGAGAATTCCCATTCCTCACTCTCGGTCTACTCAGTGATTTATCTTCTAATAGATATTTCCCATATTATTTTTAGATGTGTTATGTTTCATGATTTTTTTCCTCATGGGAATGAGTCTTGAGCCATGATGATTGATTTTGGGAGACTCATTTGAGGATTGTTTATCATGAGTTTATATTGATTTATATTTCAGAGATCTAGATCTTGAGCTATGGATATTTGGTTCTAGAGGATTCATTTTGAGAAATGTTAAGAATTATTAACTCCTTTTGCATATGGTTCTTATTTATGTTATCATCCATTGATGAGGATTTTTCAAAGATGTTTATTGGGCTGATTTCTTGATTTGGGAATGGATACTTTGAGTGTGATTTTCTTGGTTGAAGAGGCTTACACCCATGTTGGTATTATTACATGATTCATATGTTACATTTGATCTATGATATTGAGTGGATGGGTTTTGTTGATGATTCTCATTTGTGGATGTAAGGAGATCATACTTGAAAAAATGTTAGCACTTTGAGGTGTTGGTAGGAGATCTTATGATTTTCAGGTTTTCTCTTTTCATTCTATGGTTCCTTCTTGGATGTTCATGTTATTATGATTTTGGAGGAATTTGGTGACATATTGTGAGAGAGTATGAAAATTTTGGTGTTGCATGTGTAGATCATTGTGATTTTTCTTGGTACTTCATTTTTTTATCATTTATCATACCTTGATATAGTGTATATTGGAAGACTTGATATGCCTTGATCATTTTTAAATTTGGCATTACCCATGAAGTGGGAGTTCTTGGATATGTATGTTCTTCATTGAATAATTTGATATAGGGAGCTTGTGATTGTAGATTATGGGTTACATATGTTATTTCCATGATTTTACTAATATTGTTGATACCTAGGAGGTATTGATGGTTGGATGTATTAACATGTTTTGTGGATACTATTTCTAATCATGTGGGTTTTTACCTCTGAAAATAACTTGGAGTCTTTTTTATCACTTGGATTTGATTCTTGTGTTCTTGGATTGGTGCATCTTTACCTTAACATGCTCCTTTTCTTCCATAGGTGATATGTTGGGTGATGAGAGGATTTATTGCTTGAGATGGTGTCACTTTGGTTTTATTGCATGTATCTTGATGGAGAATGATAGCATGATAGAGATTAATGTGGTTTCATGTATGTATTTTATGATGTATTTAATTTATTGACCCTTATGCAATGTATACAAAAAGTGGGAGAATATTAGGATATGGTCTTGTACAGCGTTTCATATTGTTATATTATAATGTTAAAATTAAATAATTATTTGGGTCCACTTGTAAATTTGTATTGTAACATTGGTTTATTATTTAATGTGTGTGGTATAAGATAATAATATAATATTTAGTGAAAGAATTTAAACAAAGTGAAAACTTAGTACCCAATATTAAATGAAAGGTCAATATTTTTGTGTTGACATGGTTTTGTGGTTTTATCTTACCACTTGGTTGTATTTGTGTGAGCTTGTATCTATAAAATAAATCACATGTTTAGTGGTTAAGGTTGGCTAGGTGAGTGGGCTAGATCATTATTGAGTCTTTCTAAGGAGTGCATATGTGAATCATAACATGGGATGTGTGGATTCATGTTTGGACACATGTATGATTTATTGGGGAGGCTTGATGCTTTAGAAGTATTCATGGTGACTTTGTAAGTGCATGTATTGTTTATTTGTTGAATAATAGATGGAGTATGGATGCTTTTGGATGCTAAGTTTTTCCCACTTAAGGGTTCTCCTAGTGTATATCTTGTGTTATCTTGTGGATTGTATATTTTTATCTATGTATTATAGCTATTTTATGATATTGTATGTGTGATTTTCCTTCATGGAGTTATGCAGGAAATGAATTAAATGAATTGGGAATTGATGCATTATTTCCTAACAATTTTCAAAGATGCTTCAAATATTTATCAATGATTTTAGACGCTAAAATTTGTGACAAGAAATCAACTTCACAAAATAAAAAATTCAACTAAATATTTAGATAAATTTTCATGTAATTTACACTCTTTAATGTTTTTATTAACACATAAATTTGATAAAATAATATTCAAAACCGTTTTTGTGTTAAATTTATGTTAATTGTGATTTTAAAATCATGTGTCAATACCTTAAATTTTTTGGGAAAATAGGAGATTACTTTTGCAACAATATAAGAATATCTAACCCAATAATATATTGGTTGAGATACAAATCTTAGAGTACACACTATGAAAAAATGTATTTGTATGTGCAAGTTTGAAATAAAGTTGCCTTAATATTGAAAAACCATAGATGTGTTCATCTTATTTTTAATGCTTAATTCGACTAATTTAACATGATTAATAAAGGAATTTTTTTTTGGCTAGTTAAATAGCTGCTAAGGGGCAGCATCTCATTTATTGATCATAAAAAAGGGACATTACAAATATCAAGATACAAGTTAGCCCTCACACACCAAATACAAGTTTTTCCATGACTAAAAACTTGCTAGAGAATCCCCAAAACAACCCACAAAACCCAAGTTGGAAAACCATCACCCTGTAGAATTCACTTTTGCCCCATGTTTGGAGTGGGAGCAAAGCTTCATGTTAAAAAAAGCCTCTTTTTTCTTCCTTTTCCTTATATTGTGGTCCAATTTCCCTCTAATTCCTCAAAACTCATATCCTCCCCCAATTGTTGAGGGGTTCTTTGCTCTCCCTTAGAATCCAAAGTCATTGCACTCTCTATCTAATCTACCACCACTTTGCTTGATTTTAGCTCCTTAGCTTCCACATGTTTGTTTCTCCTCAATGTCAAGGAAAATTCCTTCCCCACAATATCTGGAGGTGAATTACCTAGCAATCCTTGTGTGTGCCAACCCTGCCTATTGGAGTGTCATCAGTTTCTTTGACTTCCTTTTGCAACTCTTCTTGTTCTACTAAATAATGTTGAGGGGAAATTTATTTCCACCATGTGGCATGACTATCACCTCTTTTATTAGCATATTGAGAAGCAATATGTCCAATATTAAAGAACTTGCGGCAACGAGATGGTAAACCCTCATAATCTATTAGCTATATCTAACTTCCATCTGTAGTTTTTAGAGATAACTCAGTCAAGAGTGCTCTAGAGGTGTCCAACTCCACGAAAATGCGAGCATAGGTTGTGTGCATGTAACTTTATGAAATTTTGTCAACCCCCAAGAACTTTCCCAAAGCATTACCAATGGCTTTGAAATAGGAATAGAACCAAAATTGTAGTGGGAGGTTTGGTAGTCTTACCCAGGTTGGAGTAGCATCAAATGAATTAGTAAGAGGATTGAAAGAAGGGTGCCATGGTTTCAACATAAGTAGGTGTTGATCAAAGATTCATTGGTAGTCACATAAGATTGTATTCCTATCTCAATCATTATCAAAAGAAACCACAAAAAACCTTGCGCACATGGATAAATATCAACATTGCCATCCAAAATAAGGCACTTTTTTTTGGTGATCCATTGGTGCGGCATAGCTAGGCTTGGCTAGAACTATTTGAATCTTCTAACTAGGCCTAACTCAGTGAAATATACCTCATTTTCAGTAACCTCATTATAGATTTTTGCATCCAAGACCACCATTGGGGAGGTGGTGGCACATGGGAGGGCCTGTATGGGTTGTTTACTAGATACATTACTATATTCATGAAAATAATTTGTTGTTGTCCTCATCACAACCCCAGACATAGGTGGAGACCCCTTTCTATATTCAACGCCCTAGTCAACTGTTGTTCCTCATCACACGACCACCCTAAAAGCCCATTATGAAGATGCAGATCCTCCGCCACCACATGATAAGGACCATCGACCACCATTTATTCCTTCCTCCTCCATGGCTCAAAGGGAGGGTGATCAAACTTAAGATCACACCTTATCCCACCATCATTCCACCTCAATTTTTGGTCAGAGGAATCCCTAGCATCCATAACAAAAGAATTCTTAGAAGCCCATGATTTTTGGATTACAGGCAAAGAGCTAGGGCACAATGATACATTCAAGGTAGATTTAGGGAAGAAAAAATCATATCCAAACAACAAAATCTAACCTATGGCAATGAACAAAACCAACATCCTATGTAAAATTGGAATTAGAAGCAAGTCAATCAGAGCATTGTCAAATTGAGAAAAAAACCCCATAGGGTGGTCGCACAGGAGAAGGTAGCCGCCTACAAAGTTTTGGCATCACAACAAGTACTATAAAGACAATATTATTATATATGATTGATAAAGGAGTATTAGATGAACATAAAAAATAAAAATAAAATGAATATTATCTAACCATAAGTTAGCAACAACAAGAGTGGCACAAAAAAGTGCATCAAGAGAAGATCATCTCACAACACAAGATTTACATGGAGAAACTCTTTCAAGAAAAAACTCCACCAATAAGAGAATCCAAGCATGTATTATCATAAAATGTATGATATTCTAATCACTTCCATCAATCCTTTTGTTTCTTCAATATGACAACACTTCAAATGTTACTTGCAAATAATGATCTAATACTACTACATAAAGGTGCTAATTTATAGTTGAGATGTCATGGCATCTCAAAACAAGAGGAAAATACACTCTCCAAGATCATACTCCCCCTTTATTGATCCATTGTGTAAACACACTAAAATTATAAACTATCACATGGCCTTCACATGGGCACCAAACCCACAACCAACCAAATTTGATCAATCTTGAGTGCTTCATTACTCTTGATAGCTCCAATAGTTGACTTGTATTGGCATGCACTCCTTGGCATCCCAATATGGAAAACATAAAAATAAAATGTACCTATTGGACTAATCACTAGCATCTCCCTTCAAATTCGGGACATGGACTAACCATCTCTAGTGGATCCATTTATCTCTAGTTTTTGTATCAGGCATCAACAGGTTGATCTTTTGGCAAAATAAAAAATGTGTTCCAATATATGGTATCAGAGTCATGGTCATGGGTTTGAATCCACTTGGGTGATGCTGAGGAGGGATTTTATTACTAATCACCAACATCTCCCTTTGGATTCAAGACATGGACTAACTACCTTATATGGATCTATTTATCTCTAGCATTTGTATTGGGCATTAGCAGGTCGATCTTTTGGTGCAACAAAAAATGTGTTCCAACAATACCAAAAAGAAATTCCATGTGGTCCCATCATCTGATTGGATTCATAGAAATAATATTCTACCATTATGTCTTATCCCCATCACTGCTAATAGTTCCCAACCTATATGAGTGTAATTATAACAAGTCATAAATAAATAATTATAAAAAAATGTTCAACATGTCCTTGGGCATCCAATTACACATTCCATCTACTAGACCTCATTGGAAAATTCTCTACAACATGTTCTTTAGGATTTAAAAGGATATTCACTGGAGTTTGACTAGAGGATGGTGGCATCATTTTTTAACTTACCATGGAATTTTCCACTTCTTAAACAACTTATCCACTCTCTTTTCATTAGTTTATTCTATCTACTTATAGATCATCTTATCCAATATTTCTCTATGTGTACCAAATATTTTTTCTTTAGGATCTTTTGGATTTGACAACAAAATATCCACATAACCTTGTACATATTCAAATGCAACCTCATAAGGCAATGTAGGAATCCATGAAGTTAAGGGCTCTACAAATCCATTGTAGAAATGATCCTTATCTACCATGAATGTTACCAATTTCTCATACTTTTAGAGAAAATCTAAGGGTATCCTCTCTCTACTCTACATCTTTATTTGTAATTTTTTAAAGAATCCCCAAGAGAAAGTATTATATGCTTTCTTTTTCTAGAAACCATCTATGTGTTTTTTAATTTATGTTGCTATCAGAAAGAACTTATCCCATATTTTTCCTTTAAAACTAGGTAATTCATTCAATAAAAAGAATGTAAGGAAAATGATCAATTAGCCAAACCTAAAATTGTATCTGGTTTCCTTTGTCCTCTTTAAATTCTCCATTAGCTTCTCTCTCAATAATTCATATAGATCAAAATTGGCTCCTTTTCTCACCATCTGATGGAAGTATTAATTGTGGTGATAGTGGCAAAACCTTCTCTATTAGTGAAGTAAATTTTGTAAGATATCCCCATTGAGGGAGGCATAATGAGCCATGGGATCAATGATATCTTTCATAGTTAGGGTTCTCTTATCAAATTTTACTCTAGTAAGCTCCATAAACCTTAAATTTTTTATAGACTTCAACATTGGGACTAGTTCAAAGGCACAAAGACCAATAACTGCACTAATTTATTCTTTTGTAATCATATAGGGCTTATCCAACCAAATGAATTATTCATGAATTCAACTTAGAATAATTCTTACCCATTCTTCGTAGTCACAAAATTCTAGAAAATATTTCCAAATGTCTAACCCTTTTGCTGCCACATTTGCACATTCAAGCTTGTACACATCATTATCATCTAGGAGCTCATGTTGGACCACTTCAAAAGATGTATTATCAATCTTATTTAGCGAGGCATGTATGTAGATTCTTACATACTCAGAGTATACCACATCCATAGGAACATTTGAAAATGCACCGTATGTATCAACCTCTATCGCCTTGAATGGGAACTTCTTGTATCTTGGTTTGGGTTTCTCCACAACATCAATCACCTGTGTGATTTCCCTTGATATTACCTTTGAATTCTTCAAACACAGTCACTAGGGTTTTGCACGAGCTCATAAAGAGATTTGAAAACCCTTTATCTTCTCCACTTCCAAACACAAATGATTTTTATTGCAAACAAGAATAAAATGTTCAAATGAAACATAAAAGGACTTCCATTTACCCCAACTTTCCACCATAAATGCATTTGTACTTGTTAGGTAAACCTTCTGCTAGAATTCTTAGTGTCATCATAGGAATGCAAGGATACTCAAGAAAACTCTGCATAATATTCCTTTACTTCAAAACCTTGATCAAAAGGTTCAATCTTGCTTAGTAGACCTTATCACTAGAGGAATTGATCCAATTCATCTTTCATTCTAAAATATTCTACATTTTATCTTGTTTAGGGGGCTAAAACATTTGAAAATGATAACTCCCTTTAATATGATTTTGTATCTCATTTTGTCACGATATCTTGTGCAAAATTCACAAGCATGGTATCATCCTTCTTCATATTCTCCTTCCCTTTATTCTCTTTCCAAACTTTTCATTACCCTTGTTTTGTTGATTTAGGGTTTCTTCCTTATGTTGGTTATTTTTCTTGCAATGTTCAATCCTAAGGAGAAACATAGTGCCTAAACCAGGGGATTGCATATTTAAGACAAGGAATCAACACTATCAATGGATTGAAGATAGGAAAAGCCAATGAACAAGGCTATGAAAGCCTTCTTCACTTTGAGCTCCATAGGACTCGGGAGGGTGTTCCTAATTGTAGGCCTGAATGTATGATAAACTTGTGCCAAACAAAAAATAATAGACCTATGAAAGTGGATAGTTCTTAGGTATATCAATGATGGGTATTTTATATTCTACCTAGTTCAAGAATAACCCTTCTTGCATTGAACATTGCTGAGAACAAATAACTTAGATATCTTCACTTAAACACATAAAGGGTTACTAGGTAAACTTCTCTTAAATTCATCCTCTACATTCTTTCAAATACCATGAAGATATAGGGAACAAAAATAACTTAAACAAAAAAGCAAAGATTCATTGAGATTTAAAATGATTTGTATTTTTTCTGAAAATGCCTCAAGGTTTTTGATAGATCAATGCCTAATCATGGGCCATGGAGTCAAATATAAATATTTAATAGAGATCCTATCAACAAACTAAGTTCAAACAATGGATTTAAAAAAAAAATTAATGCATTACATTAACAAAATCACTCATGTTGTCATAACATTCTACTTAGCGATCCCACTTGTGCACTCAAAATTGCAGTTATCTTATCAAAGTAATTTAAATATTTACTTGAAAGAGAACCATGGCCAAACAACACAATCACAGGAAAATTGTGATGAAAATTTCAAAACATCCTTGATATTTTGAATTCATATAATAAAAAGCATACAAATCTAGAGAGAACTTCATGAACAGTAATTTATTGTTGCAAAAATTGGCAAACATTTGCTCATAAAACCCAATTATTACAAGTTTGCATACCCCATTTACAATTCAGACTCAAAATTTCTCTATCTACCCAAACCATACAGAAGTTTAGAACCTATACAAAATACGAAAAAAAGAGAATAAGAAGAATAAGATGAAGCTCTAAAAAGAATCTACAGTTAACACATGGCATCTTCAGCTCCCTTGATTATGCAATAGAATGAAATTTAGAAAATGCATATTTATTCTCCGTTTTCCCTCTTCTTTGTCTTCGCTTGCAAATCTCATGCATCTTTTTACCCTACATGTAAAAAGTCATTTACTGCTGCAATTTCCCCTGGCAAGTGAAAAATTTCACTTTTGGGTAAAAACCCATTTATTAGAAATTAAAATTTTCATTTAACTTGCAATTTAGCAGAGAATTTTGGTCCAGAGAGCCATCATTTATTTCTCTGTAATTAAATCTCACACATTAAAACATATTCCTAAGAAAATGTTTCACCATGAGAACCTCTATTTCATTTGAAATTTTGTCAAATACTTTTCTTGAAGCCACCATCCATGTGCATTTTTCTTCAAGCTCTAGCTGCATGAATGTTATTATTTCCAACAAGGGGAGAAAATTATTGCAAGTCACAACTTAAAAGCTTGCATTCCACAAGCTTTACCCAAAAGACCCTACTCCATGCAAAAATATGAAATTTACATTTGAGTGCTCTTTGGATGATGAAAGTTGTTGTAGATCAAGAAATCAAATGCTAGGTCATTTTTATGGTGAATGACATTTTGAAAATGTTTCAAACAACATTTAAATCATTCCCAAGATGTGAGAAATGGTTGCAAATGGATTTGCAATAATGCAAGTCAATTTTTGTTGTAGTTGGACATGTAAAGCAATTTCTGAGCATTTTAGAGCATCATATCAACTAATTTCTACATCATATCAACACAAAAAATCTTTGGGAGTGTAGACATGGAAAATGCACATTTTTGGTTCGACACACTTGATCCTGATTACTAACATGATTTCCTCTGGAATCATACTCTCAACATTTCATCATATTCTGCCTCTTAATTTAATGAATCACTATTCATTTAATTAAGTCTTCCTCCTCCAGTGATTAAATTAATCGATTTAATGTAATTAATCTTACAGCTCTGATAAATCATTTTATTTGATTAAAATCTCTAAATTCCTCTTATTAAATTAAATAAATTAAACCTTATTTGATTTAATCTAACATATTCCTCCTTAGTTAAATAAATCATGTCATTTATTTAATTAATCATTTCCTCTCAATTCTAATTTAAATTAATTCATCTATTTGATTCATAATTGTCAAATCATCTAATTCTTCATTAAATTAATCAAAACCTTGATTAAGTTAATTCCTCTCACTAAAATCCTCTAGACAATGAAACTTGCACAATAAATCAATTACTTTGGTTTATTTAATTGTCTATTTTCCCTCACATGGCATCAAATGGGAATATTCCCTCAATTTGAATTCAAAAAATCCAAGTGGACATGGTCCTTCCAAAAAGGCATTTAAAGCCTCTTACATGTCCTCAGCCTTGAGCCAAGTGACATTAACTTCATTTCCCTTCCCTCTTCAACAATTCATTTCAGAAATTCAAATTCAAACTAATTGCATTTATTGACACTTTGGCCAAAATGTGCACAACCATAAACCATTCACATGGTGACAAGTGGCATTCAACCATTGGATTGCAAGTTAGACCCACATTGCTCAAAGCTTGCTCATTCTTCCAAATTCCAATCTATAAATTTGAGGCTTCTTTCCTAATTGTTGATCCACAATTTCATGCAAAGTTACTCGCGTCACATTGAGAGCTAATTTTCCCATTTCCACTCAATCATTCACCATTTTTACAAATTTTAGCAAGGTTATGCTCAAATCTCTTTGGGAGATTTGACCATTTCACAATACTCACATTTCAACTTAGGAGTTGGGAACTGGTCAATTTCAACATTCAATTGGCACCAATTCCCCCATAGGATCACTATTTTACTTACTTAATTAGGATTAATTCTCATTTACTTAAGTTTTGTTCTTCATTTCTTCCTAGTTCAAGTTCAGTAGATGGATTTCATGGGGAATCCCTCATGCTTGTATGCATTTTGATCTAACAATTTAACCTTGTTTGTTGTTCTTATGCATTTGCAGGTTTAGGGGTTCACATTTTGGTGCTAGAAGGAGGGAAATCTCGAGTTCTAATCACGTTTTTCTTGAAAATTCCGTTCTTTTTTTTCCTTTTTGCAGCTCATAGGAGAACTTTGCCGCACCTAGGTCCGCTATGCTATATCGCATCGGTTTTAGAAAAGTGGCTCAATATTGCACCACCCAACTTCCAAACTGTGTCGCTCTACTTTCCCACCTGTTAGATTTTTAAAATCTCTAAATGTACCGCACACAAGTCCGCAGCTCCATATCGCACCGCTTTTAGAAAAGCGGCTCAATATTGCACCGCTCATTTCCCAATTGCACCACTCTGTTCCTACCTCAAAAAAATTTAAAATTTCAAACCTGGTTGTTTTACAAACTGCATCGCTTTACCATATTGCACCACTTTTACGGTCTTTGTGCCTATAGAGTGCCACTCACATTCAAATGCACAATGCTATATAGTGTTGATTTTGTCCAAACTACACCACTTTTACGAATTGCGCTGCGGAAAAAACAGTCAGGTTTAAATTTGACATAACTTTTTGATTTTTTGATTTTCTCATTCTTGACCTTGTTTGTTGTCTTTATGCTCTCTGGTTTTCTATCATTTTGCAGGTTGGAGCAAGGAAACAAGCAAGGTAGAAGGTTCATCATGGCATCATGTTCATTATGCACAAAGTGTTTTTAAACACTAAAGTGTTGTTCAACACTCTTTAAGGATCTATAAAATTCTGTTTGAAAGAAATTTGTTAATTTGATTTGCCTTAGAAACAACTAAATTTCTTTTAGGTTTTAGAATAAACAATCAAATTTCTTTTCCAAATTTGCAAAAAGGCTAAAAATAACCTTAGGAACAATATATTAGATTTTGTTTAAAGGTTTAAAAAATTTGAACAAGGCAATCTTGCATTTCCTTTGGTGCTTAAAAAGAACTCATTATTGCTTTGAGGGATTTAAAATGAACATGTGTTTTTTGTTCCTTGTAATATTTTTTGCAAATTAGTGTCATTTAAAAAGGCGTATGCTCTTCTCTTGCGCTTCATGACGATCTTGAAAATCAAAAGTCTTTTTGGTGACACTAAGTTGCATAAAGGATTGCCTCCACATTTAATTTTTGGAATTAAAATTGAACCAAACATGCGAATGTGAGTAAACTTATGGCGAGTGTTCTCCCTTTGTTTTTAAATGAAGGTTGATCTAACTATGGATAAGTTTATTCAATTTTGTTTATCTTATCTTAGTGGGCCTCCATGAATGGAAAGTCTGAACTAAAACCTTTTTTTAGAAAGGCCAAATCCTTATCTATTTTGTTGGTGCAAAAGGTCATGTCCTTTGAAGCTGCCCCACATTATACATGCGGTTTTGTTGTAGAGATGGAAAGTATGCCATGGGAGATTCATGGGTACTGATTCTTGGCTAACCCAAGAAGTGTGTGTCATGGAGGGGAGCCAGTGTGGTCAAGCATCTAGCCATCCACACAAAATATGGGAAGCTAAATTCGTCTAAGTGGGAACCCAACAAAATATTGTCTCATCATCCTAGGATTGTAAAATGTGCTTGGAAGTGGAAAATGCATTGCTTGGTCCTCAAAACATTTGAAAAAATGAACATTCACAAAGACCCCCAAATTTCAAACCCCTTTGAGGAAACAAATACCTTTGATGAATTTAAGCACTCTTGCTTTCCCTAGGGATCATATCCTTAGAGGTTTCTAAGTGCTTGGATTTTATCATCCATTTTTTTTCAATAAGGTTAAACCTTGGAAAATTTTATCCTATTTTCCTTGATTTCCACATACTGGACCTTGTGGGATGAAAAAGAAAGTGGGACATTAGAGATATAGTTTGAAACATAATCAACAAAGTGCTTTTGGTAAAAATAAAATTCACAAAGTCAAGATAAAAAGACAAATTAAACCTCATATGTGTTGTTCCAAATGATTTCCTAGAAGTTCAAGATCCCAAAACCAAGGTTCAAAAGAATAAGTCTAAAACCCATGAACATCGCCTTGAAATTCTCCTTGAAGTTAGAGAAAGATTAGTATACAACTTCTATAAGAAGGCTTCAAGGAATAATCCAACTTTATATGCATTCTACTATCAATAAAATCCTGAGCTTTTTGAAAGGTTTTCTTTCCTCACATAGGAAGTCTAGCATGTTCTTCAACACCAAGGTTTTGTAAAGAGAGTCGCATCTAGGCTCAAGTCTAGGATTAAATTCGTCATCCTCATTCGTCTTTCCATCAAGTCAAATCTCGTCCCATCAACAAAATTATGAGAACTTTTGAAAAACCATTCATGCCAAACTTAAAAGGCTAAATCAAACATCATCCTATCTTGGATTAACACACCTAGCCAAAATATTCAAAACTCTTGGACGAATTTACCTCTAGGATAACACAACTTCCAGAGGTCTACTAGTTCACAATCACCTTGGTTGGCTTAACACACCTAGCCAGTTCATTCTCTTTTGCAAGTTCCCCTAGGATAACACAATTTCCTAAGGTCTACAACTTCACTGCAATCTTGTTTGACTCAATACACCTAGTGAAACCATCACCATCAATCTAAGTCCTACAATTTTAGCATAACCCTTCAAAAGTTTCATTCATCCACTTCATCCATTTATTTCGTCATCACTACCACCCTCTTCAATCTTTTGACTTCCCTAGTTCTTCTGTTTTGGGCTTGAAAGATTAAGATCAAACGATCCCTATTTTTTATGGTCCAAACAAGATCACAATACAAGAAGAACATGGAAAATATCAATGACATATCAACTTCCGGTGACTTAGGTCCGGTCATCACCAAAGAAAACCTTGTGAAAACCAGCAATCCCCCAAGAGCTCTTCTCTACCATCAAAAAATCCTCAAGGGGAATACTATGGAGAGGACATCATCCATAAAGACTTGGGAATGAAACAAAGGGAAATAACTGAAATGATTTAAAATCCAGAGAATCACAGAATCGTCAATGCCATGCTTAAACTTAATCCTTCTCTATACTTATGCACGTTAACGGAAAGAGGGGTCTAGTCCCCTTTCAACCTTGATGTAGGCACTAGTATAGAAAGGCCTCTTACAAGCATGTCCCCAGTGTCAATCTCTAACATTGTCTAAGAAACTCCTATAATCACATCAAATATCACACTGACCTCACCAATTGCGAGCAAAGGAAGTGCTATGTTTCGTGAGTTACAACACCATCGCCTTATAAACAACAAAGACATGAGTATCGACGCCATACCAGAAAAATCTATTCTGATCAATCCATCACATCCATATGTCCCACTCAATTTCGATAATTCTACCAATTCATCCTCATTCAATGCTATACCCACCTATCCACTAAACATACAAACTTCTCTACTGCAAGGAGAAGGTGTTTTGTTTGGAACCATAGGATTCACTGACCCGTTATCCTTTCAAGGGAACTTACCACCCTTTCCCCCATTTCTTCTCACATCCACATCACCTATAAGGGTGGGTCTTTCCCCCTTATTCGTATCTAGTTTCTTGAATCCAGACAATCTAAGCATCACAATGAATTCTCTCCTTTTTCCTACAACATCAAAACAACAAGTGGCAACCATTCAAGCCACTACGGTAAACACATCAATCAGTCCTCAAATCTCCCAATGCATACCTTCTCAAGGACCGAGCATCTCGACCACACCACCAACAATCCAAATCCTGATCACCAACACCACTAGATCACCCGACATCATTCCCAATCCACCACCAATTCCACCAAGAACTAATGGGATGAATTCATGCATCACCATGATCTAAGCCATCCAAAAAGCTAATCATCAAAGGGTATTGGAGCAAAACCAACAAGTTGCACAAGCCGCACAAGCTACACAGGCCATACAAATTACATAAGCCATCCAAGCAGCCCAAAAAGCACAAGCAGAAAGCTCAAGAAAAAGAACAAGCCCTAGCCCAAGCACAACAATAGGAACAAGCACAATACCAAGCACAATTGCAAGCAATCTATGGCAAGCCTACCAACAAGCCCTGCAAGATTTTTAGGCACAACAACAAGCTTTGTTGGCACAACAACAACTCGACCAACAACAAGCTTTGCTAGCGCAACAACATATGGACCAACAAAAAGCGTTATTGGAATAACAAAAACAAGATCAACAACAAGTGTTGTTGACAAAAATGCAAGCATACCAACAGGCCTTGAACGCACAGTAGAGATTGGAGAAAACTCCCACTAGTACTCCTCCCACCAACCAAACACCTCAAACACCTCAAAACACATTCATTCCACCTCCCGATCCAAGCAACAATATCGCAACACAAATCAAATTGGTCTCGCAACAAGTGTTGGACCTAAAAGAAGGAAAAACAACAAGAATGCTCGGAAACTTGTGCCCTTATCATTTCGACAAGAGTCTCACCATGGTACCATTCCCAAAGGGATTTGAGATCCCCAAATTTGACAGGTATAATGGAATGGGAAACCTTGAAAACCACGTAAGGGAATTTCAGGTGCATTGCATGGAGTTTGTATATGATGACACGTATCTAATGTGACTCTTTCCCCAAAGTCTAACTGGTCCTGCCATGGAATGGTTTTCTCGCCTACCCACAGGCATCAAAACATTCGAGGAGATTGTGGAAGCATTCCTAAAAAAATATTCCTTCAACATGGGTGCAGATGTTAGCTTGGAAGAACTATCAACACTCAAACAAAGGAAAGGAGATCTATTCACATCCTTCTTGCAAAGATGGCGATCCAAGGCCAATTAGAGCAAGTGGACAATGCTAGAAGAACAACAAGTTTGCACCATCATATCCAATCTAGATGAAAACTTGGTGTTCTATTTGCAAATTCAATGCATCACATCATAAGATCAACTGATCCCAAAGGCGCTCAACATCGAAAGGGCCCTTACCGCGTGAGGAGGTGCCTCAACATTCACTCCACCATAGGATAACCACCTGTCTAAAAATTATAATGATAAACCTCGAACATGGTCGAGGAACAAAAATATCACAAACAACAGCATGGTCGATGCTAAAGTGGTCATAAATTCTCCTAAGCCAAATATCCAAAATCATCATCAACCGCAAAATTATAATCGCAATAATGTGCAAAGTAATACAGTAGTAGCACAATAACAACCATTGCTCACAAACCAAATCGATAACTTGGGTAATCAAGGAGGACCACCTCCCTGAGGCAAATACCCTCCCAAGTGGAAGTTCACAGCCCTTGGGGAATCCATTGAGTCCATAATGAAAAAAATGGTCAAAGATAATCTAATCAAAGTCTCCAACTCTGAGCAATATGCGGAACCCACGACCAAACTGCCATGGTATAATGAAAATCTCCTTTGTGACTTTCATAAGATCAAAAGGGCATACAACTGCTAATTGCATGAGACTAAAGAACATCATCCAAGATCTCATCGAGGAAAAGATTATCAATGTCGAACAGCTAGCCAAAAATCAAGATCTGAAGATATACACAAATCTGATGCCATACCATAATCAAGGAAATAACAAAGAGAAGCAAAAGTACACTAGTAAAAACCATGTTTATGAAGAGACAGTTGCATGTGTCAATGAAATGGTCATGATCATCAATGTCAAGGGCACCAACACTAATTGTGGAGTCACCACATGTGGCAACAAGGTCACCATTACAGGGGCACTATCTAAGACCCCCATTTCAAATACAAAATCCATTCCTTATGACTACAATGTCATCAACCAGCTGAAGAGAACCCCCACACAGATCTCTATCATGGAGTTGTTAAAAAATTTCGCTGCCCATAGGAAAATTCTTGATGAAGCATTAGCAACATCCACTAACTCTGCCGCCCTTGACACAGAGCAGTTTCAGGCTATGGTCAGTAACATCGTTACCCCAAATCTCCTTACATTCTCTGATCAAGGCTTCCCCCCGCAACCATCTCATAACCACGCACTCCACCTGCAAGTGTTGGTCCATAAAAAGAAATTTAAGAGGGTCCTGGTGGATGGAGATGTTGGACTTAACATTTTATCTCTCAAACTTATAAAGAACTTGGGATTCGTTGAGGATTCCATCAATAAAAACAAGAGCATCACAATAAGGGCATATGATGATCAAGAAAGAGTGTCTCAGGGCACTATTAAAATCCCCATCCAAGTGGGACTGACAACAATGGAAACTATCTGTCAGGTCCTTGACCTCGACTTACCATATAACATCCTCCTTGGATGTCCATGGATCCATGGGATGAAAGCAGTGGCCTCAACATATCACCAATGTATCAAATTCTTACACCAAAATGAGGAGGTCACTATACACAGGGATCCCAAACCATTTTCTTACTGCAAAAACTTGGAAGACAAGTTTTATAAAATCCCCCAAGTACCAAAAAATTATGAAGGCCCATCCACGTCATACATCAACCCAACCAACCTTGTCTCCACTTCTGCGACAGAGACACCTGCCATCCCTGACATATCCGACATCAAAAACATGATCCAGGACAATGGATGTGGTGACTACAGAATGAGAAGGAATACATTTGTTGTAGGAGAGTTACCACAATCTCCTAGGTCGCATGGGAAACCTCAACCAATCGAAACACCCTTCCACACCCTTACAACCAACCCCTCTGGATTCTGCCATTGGGGAGACCTAAGTTGGGAAAGTGTTGGTGAGGAGGATATTTTAAGCATAATATACCATGATGCAGAACCTGCATCTACATTACCTATGGATGAGGCCAACAGAGGGCTACAAATAATACTTGGCATGGGCTACAATATAAATGAAAGCCTTGGAAGGAATAATGATGGATGCTTGGAGCCCATCATTGTAGAAAGAAGAATGTGAAACCTTGGCCTTAGATGTGCTCCTCTGAGTATAACCATACATGGAAGAGGTACTCCCAGCAAGGCAGTCAAGAACTCTCCTCAAGTATCAACAACTACCCTTAGACCACCCATTTTCTTAGGTATCCCACTCGAAAACTTCACCTTTGATGTCACCGATGTTTGCACTAGTAGTGACGATGATGACACCATAGCAGGCTTTCCTAGGCTCTTTGAGGATTCCACCCTACTAATGATTAGTGCCTCACCAGCTGAGTCAAACCAAAAAACCCAGCAAATCACCTTAGTACACCCTCAACTCATCGATCATGACCAACGAGGACCGCCAGTTCTAGACTCATTCAAAAATGATGAGGTTCTCTCAAAATTCATGGGACTAAGGGATACAGTTCTGTGTGGGGATCACAAAGTAGGTTTTGACATCACATTAGACACCCAAGTATATTACAGAGAGATGATTGAGTCCTTCAGTCGCAAAAGAAAAATATTGAGAAGAAGCTCAAAGTTATTGAGTGAAAACCACACTATGGCACTCTCTAACAAAAAAGCAATAAAAATAAAGGACACATCCAATGGTGAAAACCTCTTTGAGGCACCGTAGGATGAAGGATTAAATCTCCCCCCTACTACACTAAATCAAGAAAAATCAGCAGTCCTAGCAGAGCAATGTAATCTTGTTAACTTGGGAATAGAGATGGAACCACAAATCACATTCTCTGCTCAATCATTTATGATAGAAATACAAGAATTGTTGGCTGCATTCTTAAAAGAAAGAAAGCATGGACCTACGTTGACATGCCAGGTCTCGATCCTGAAATAGTGGTTCATCATTTGACTGTTCACCCTTGAGCAAAGCTAGTTAGACAAAAGTTAAGAAAGATGCACCCATAGATAGCTTTGCTCATAAAGATAGAGTGGAAAAAGCTCTTAGACGTTGGCTTCATACGCCCGATTGACTATCCAGAATGGGTATCCAACCTCGTACAATTCTGAAAATAAAATGGGGACATCTGCATTTGCACAAACTTCAGAGACCTAAACAAAGCATGTCCTAAGGATGAATTTCCACTATCAAACATTGATATGATAGTGGACATGATGGCAGGACATGAGATGCTATCACTAATGGATGGCTTCTTGGGGTATAATCAAATTATGATTGCAAAAGAAGACCAACACAAAACAACATTCACATGTCCTTGGGGCACCTACTACTAGAATATGATGCCATTTGGGTTATAGAATGTAGGTGCAACATACCAAAGAGCCATGAAAGTGATCTTCCATGACATGATCCACAAAACAGTCGAAGATTATGTGGATGACATATTGGCTAAATCAAAGAAGAGGCAAGACCACATAATGACCTTAAGTGCAATTTTTGATCGACTAGAAAAATACAAGGTCAGGCTCAACCCAAAGAAATGTGTCTTTGGGGTACAGTCTGGAAATTTTTTAGGCTACATAATATCAATGAGAGGGATAAAAGTGGATCCAGAAAAAGTAAGAGAAATCCTTGATATGGAAGCACCCAAAACAATGAAGTAACTTAGAGGACTGCAAGGAAGACTCTAGTCCATCCAGAGATTCATAGCACAACTAGTAGATAAACAGATTGCCTATTCACATCTGCTCCACAAGGGAGTAGTGTATAGGTGGGACAAAAAATGTGAGAAAGAATTCAAAAAGATCAAGGAATACCTACTTATGCCACCAGTGCTAATGCTACCGATCGTAGGGAAAGCATTGATTCTATACATCTTAGCAACGATGGCTACCCTTGGTGCCCTTTTAGCCCAACATGATGAAAAGGGAACTGAGTGGGAAATTTACTATATCAGAAGAACAATGGTAGGGCATGAGCTCAATTACACATCAATAGAAAAATCTTGCCTAGCAGTGGTGTTTGCAGCCCATAAATTTAGACACTACATGCTAGCTCATCAAATTAAGCTAACTGCCAAGATAGACCCCCTCAAGTATCTATTGTCAAAAGCAATGCTTACAGGTAGAATGGATAAATGGGTTATGATACTATCTTAGCATGATATTGAGTATGTAGAGCGAAAATAAATCAAGGGACAAGTCATCGTGGATCAGCTAGCAGAGGCTCCAATATATTCAGACAACCCACTCATATCAAGGTTTCCAGATGAATTCCTTTTCAATCTTGGTGTAACCGATCATTGGAAAATATACTTTGATGGTTCCCACACACATCATGGATCAGGAGCCGATGTGTTCTTCATCACCCCCCAAGGGGACTGTATACCGAGATCCTACAAGTTAGCATTTTCCTATACCAAAAATATTGTAGAGTACGAGGCTTTAACCATAGGTCTCAAAATTGGAGCACATTGGTGAATCATGGCATTAAAGGTCTATGAAGATTCACAACTTATCATTAACCAAGTCATCGGTGAATACCAAAATAAAGATGATAAGCTCGCACCATACAAGAAGGTGGTAGAGATCTTCAAGAAATCATTTATCGACCTCACCTTTGAGCAAATACCAAGGGAAAACAACAGAGCCATTGATGCAATGGCAATGATTGGATCCTTGATAGATATCCCCCTAAATGTCTTGAAACATGAAAAGCTGGTAGAGAAGCTTCTCGTACCCAATTTTGAGGTATCAAAGTTAGAATAAGCATTTGAACTCATTGGTCCTGATGATCATTGGTATCATGATATCTACACCTATCTAAGATTAGGAATCCTCCCAATCGACATCAGCCCGAACCTCAAGCGAACCTTTGTCAAAAGGTCCTTACGATTTGCCATCCTAGGAGAAACCCTCTTCCGTAAAAGCATTGATGGAACCTTGTTACATTGCTTAAAACCTAAGGAAGCCCTGACTACTTTGACTGAGGTACATAATGACACTTGCGGTTCACACTCGAGTGGTATGATCTTGGCTAAGAAGTTGCTAAGAACCAGATACTACTAGCTGACAATGGAGAGAGAGGCACACGACTTTGTTAGAAGATGTCTATAGTGCCAGCAACATGGAGATCTCATTCATGCACTAGCTCAAGAATTACGTCCCATTGTTACACCTTGTCCCTTTTCCCAATAGGGGCTCGATCTCATAGGTAAAATATCACCCACCTCATGTAACAGCCACAAGTTCATTATCACCGCCACCGAATATTTCACAAAGTGGGTCAAAGCAATTCCCATGACCTACATCACTAGAAAGAAGATATCCAAGTTCATCCTAAACTACATCATTTTTTGATACGGTGTTCCCCAATCCATTATATCTGATAATGGGACACCTTTCAAGAATCAGGATGTTCGTGACTTATGTGAAAATTTGAAAATTCAGCATCGTTTTTTCCACCCCATACTACCCACAAGGCAACGACCAGATAGAAGCTACCAACAAAACCATTATGAAGATCCTTAAGAAACTAGTCAGTGAATCCGGTCATGACTGGCATCTGTAGTTAAATCCCACCCTATGGGCCTGCCACACAACCATTTGCACGCCAATAGGTGCCACCCCATTTTCCCTGGTCTACAGATCAGAAGTCATACTCCCAATTGAGATCGAGCTCCCGTCCTTGAGAATATCTTTGCAAAAACTCATCACAAATGAGGAATACAGGGTCGCAAGACTGAATGAGCTAGAATTGCTAGATGAACGGTGCATGGATGCCCTAAATCACTTACAAGTCTGCCAAAATCACCTGAAAAGAAGCTACAACAAGAAGATTAGGCAACACACATTCCAAGTTGATGAACTTGTGATGAAAGAGAACCAAAAGAATGTGCCAAATCTAGAGAGAAAGGGAAAATTTGAGCCCAATTGGTTGGGATGTTTCATCATCATAGCCAACTATAAATTAGGAGCATATCAATTAGCAACACCAAAAAGTGAGCCTCTGCAGGAGCCTCTAAATAGCTCTCACCTCAAAAAAAATTATGCCTAGGAACTTTCAAGGTATATAACCAAAACAAATACAAAAACAATCAGAAAAAGTCCTAAAATAATGGTTACCTTGATGAAAACCTGGAAAACAGGCATCTTGGTGACAGCAAAAAAAATCAAAACATATGAAAATCCTAAAAAATTAGATAAAGGATTGAAAACAGTAGAGAAAAAAAATTGTCCTCTAGTGAAGACCACTTTGGTGGCGATTTGGATAAGTACCTTGGTGAAAACCTGAAAAATAGGCACCAAGTGTAAATAAAACACTCTGTATCCACCAGGTTCTACATGACTCACTCATCCATTCCATCACATTTCATTAATCATCCATACATAGCCCGAGTTGATGCCCATATCATATTCCACCATAATACTACTTGGCATATTCCTAAGGTTAGTTTGTACTTCCTTCACCGAAGTAGTCTATCGCACCATGTTGGGGGCATGTTCCTATACCTGCATTGGATCAGATTCGTGTATATTCTTGTCATCTTCCTAAACATCAGAAAATCAAAAAATATTCGAAAAACCAATCAAAAATTCAAAAACATCCAAATCATTCAAAAATCCAAAAAAATGTCAAAATATCAGAAAATCTTCAAAAAAATCATCGTTGAGTCTTGTCAGTTTTTGCACCTAGTCGAACTACATTGTTTCTAAGCTTGAACGTAGGCAAGGTTGATCTTTGATCATCCCCCAAGATAGTTAGGGTCAGTCCTTAGGCATCCGCCGCAATGGCAATCCGTTCGCTCATCTATCTCATCATTGAATCAGGTTCATCATCAATCGAACTACGTGGTCTTTGCATGTATAATATAGGAAAGGCTAATCTATGGATCATCTCCTGAGACCCCTAGGATAGGTCTTTAAGTTGGTCTCTTCATCGTAAATCCTGAAAATACCAAAAACATTGAAAAATGTGAAAATAGGAAAAACATTTATAAAACATCTCAAAATACCAAAAATAAAAAATAAAAAACAGCCTCAAAATATTTGAAAAACCTAAAATGGTGCATCCATCTCATCTCGCTTTAACCCACAACTTTTATCACTCATAATAAAATCAATCATCACCTCCCCCCTTTGGTAGGTCAGTCAGAAGCAAGTCTAGTAGGTTCAAAAGTGAATATCCAAATTGTCAAAGTCTCGAAAGCCTAAGTAAGTTAGCAAGCAAGTTGGTCGACTCGGAGCATCAATAACCTATCACCCAAATCAGTCTCATCAAAACCCTAATCAGAACATGTCCTAGGATGAAGCTTTCCTGTGATGGACATAAGCATCAGGTACCCCACAATAGTTAGTCTTGGCTAGTGGTATGAAGAACATTAGCTTGTTTGGTTTTCTTTGTTTAATCTTTTATGGACTAATCTTATGTTGCACTCATTCCAAGGACCTCTGGATGATGCCCAAAAAAATCAGGTTTAGAGAGAAAGGAATGGGGCAATGATTATTATCTTTTTTATCTATTGTGCTTATTGGATACTCTTGTAAAATAACTTAGTTATGCGTGTTTTTTTTGGTTTGTAGGGAGGGTGTTTTAGGTATTTTGTTGACCACATAAGAAGGATTTCTTTTCAATGTTTTGGTTCGAGATGTTTAGAATATCTGAACTACATCATGAATAAGGTTATGTATGCTAAGTGTGAATAGGGATACTCCCATCTGATTGTCGAGTCAAAGTCCATCACACTAGGTACAATGTCATCTTGGTCCTTTATATCTTGATGCATCGTACCTATGTGTGTTATCAAACATAATGGAATTGGTCCCTTTGAAAATCCCAACTCCTGCAAAAGAAAAATCACCATCATCCTAACTAACTCATTGATTCTAAAATTATTCTATCTTCCTTCCATACTAACATGGTATCATGATAGTAATCAAAACATCGCCAATGCACACACTTTGCATCCACATGATCATTAGCATAAAAAGAAAATTGTATCATATCATTATCTTAAGCTATGAGGAATAATATAAATATGTTATTCTAAGCATCTTAAAAAATCATTGCATCATGATTAGCATTCATTACCATTTGCATCCATTTGCACCTTCATTACCACACATTACATTCATAAGATCATCATTAAAATGCATGAAAAAGATATAAAAAGAAATGAATTCATACATCATAGGAAATAGAAACATCTCATAGCATCATAAAAATAAAAAATTAGACTGCATATCATACATTTACAAAACATCTCATAAAAGATGAATCATCTCATATATATATCATCAAAAAATACACTGTTATGATAAAAATTGGATCAAGTGTACATTGGAACACATGGTACAATAGGGGCAACAATATGGCCCATAAGATCAAAAATGCAAAACTGTTTGTAATCAAAAGGGCTAGCCCTGCTGGTTGCTACTCTCCCCCACTTGCTTGTCACCATGATCCTCCAACAGTTGCATCCTTATCTGCTGAGAGAAAGATGACACTCAGCCTGCTGCTGGCACTTCCTATAGGTAATATTGTCGATAGTACTCGACCTCTCTGATAGCCTCTTTGTATGCTCGAAGATCAACTGATCAACCCCAAAATGTGGAGGTTGTGCTCTCTAGCTATCTCTGCCAACCAGCCTCCTGATCCCTCTCAAATCATGCCTGATCTCTCTTAGTAGTGAATGCAATAACCTACTGACGTGTCTGATCTCTCTTTGTGGCCAAGACCTACACCTGGCCCTACAGCTGTTGAATCAATATATCCCAAGGATCTGGCTATCTTGCTAGCTGTGCTGCTGGCTGATGTTGTGGGATCACCTAGGGGTGCCCATCCTATCCTACTAGATGTTGTGCCTGGTCTCTCAAAGGTGACTGCTAAGGAGGTGGTACACCCCCTCCTCCCCAACCTCTTCCTATTGCCCTGCCCTTGGCCCTCCGATGAGGGATCACTGCCTCGGGAACTATCAATCTCAATGGTGGTTGGAACCATGCCCTATATGCTAGAGTGACCCCTGCATCTACTGGCCATTGATCATATGGCCATGGTCAAGCCACTAACTATCTAAATGAGGACACTGCCTCATCTATTGGAATGGGTTGCCCCCATGTTGTCTCCTTTGGAGTATGGGCAAAGATGGCCATATACTGGTCGTCGAGTCAGTCCTACATCTCACCAAACTATCTGATCACCCTGTCAAGAAGGTACCTCTCTACCAAAGTATGCTCTCGGCCCTGCATGAACCTATCCTAACATGCAAAGAAAAGCTATTGTGAATCATCATACCATGGGCCTATACCCATCCATGACCTCTAGATGAACTCTGTCATCTCATCCAAAGCCCGCCGCCAGTAAGCCAAACCAACCATGCCCATATGCGTAAAGTGAATCTCTGCCCCACCATACCACCACACAACAAGATCATCAATATCTGTAACAACTGGTGTCACATCTCAGGAAAGCACTAGGATCTGCTCCCATGCCCAAATGTGTAGAATGGTAACACCGGCCCTAAGAGCCTAGTTGTCCAAGTAAGAAAATTCATGCAAATCTCTATACAAAGAGGCCAGCAATACTGGTCCCCAGGCAAAGCACCCTCGATGAATGCACATTTTTTTCCATGCCAATCTCCAACCTAGACTAAAATATCAATCATGTCGATCAGGAGATACAAGACCAAAAATAATGGCAGCCATAATCAATTTGTAAGTAGGAGTCGTACCCCGACATCACTCCAAGTCTATCTGACCATCACAAAGGATAAGCTTTTCAACACCCATAACATCAAAGCAAGCATCCCTACCCTCCTCTAGATCATAGAGCACTTGGGCTCCATGGATGGGTAGTCGGAGGATGTGCCATACATCCTCGAGTGTAATGGTGGCCTCGCTAGTAGGAAGATGGAAGGATGATGTCTCACTATGCCACTACTCAGCTAGGGCAGTCATCATACCCAAATGTACCTGAACAGCAAGGACATATGCAATGTACCATAACCCGAGAATCCCAAGTTGCTCCTGAAGATATACATGCATAACCTGTAGTCTCCTAAGTACCGGCCACCGGTTCTCCCTTGAATTAAGTACCTCAAGATGCTCCTGCACAAGGGAAGGTATTGTGTCAGTTTCCCTAAAGAAAATATACTACCCATGTCGCATTTCACTTTTGGAACAGCAAAAGCGACACTGTTCTCAAAAGTGGCACAATTTGTAATGTTCCAAACTACGTCGTGTGGTAGACTTTGGTGCCCCTTTTGACAAACTGCATTGCACGGTGCTATTTGTGTGCGTGACCAGCTTTGGGGTCGAAACCCTAGTTTCCTAAATAGCACTGTGTGATGCTCTGTTCATAAGTGGTTTTGTATAGGACTGCGTGGCCTTCATTTGGCATTTTTCGTGGCACTATATAGGACCACGCTGCCTAAAAAAAATCTAAACCCTATTTAATGCATGAATAGCAAGAAAATTGAAATTTGGATTGGGGTACATACCACGGGTCCTATGGCGACTGGTCGTTGATGCACTCATACCCACTTCGACATGTGCCTGGGAAGTTGTCATTGTGCCATTTTGACCAAGACTCAAAGCTCAAGGTGTCAATTCTTCAAAGGTTTAAGATTGCAAATGTATTGAAAGTGACCTCTCAAGGTCTATTTAAGCCTAAAAATTAGGGTATTTTGACCTAATTTGACTTTCCAACTAGGGTTTTGGTCCCCCAATCCTATTTTCATCCAACCAAGGGCCATTTTGCACCATTTGTGACATTTTTTAAGTGCATTTTAATGATCTAGGGCATTCTGAGACTGTTTGACACCTTATCCGCCTTTTTTTCGTGAGATCATCCAAAAATTAAAAACTTTCGTCCGATCTCTCGAGGGGGCAATATCTAGCAATATCCTTCCGCTGGGGCACTAGTGGGGCATCTAAAAAAATCGAGAAAAATTATGAACTTTTGATTATAGTAGTTTATTCTTTGAATCAATGCACCAAGTACATTGCTTCAAAGAGTGGCAAAATGTAGACATGGAAAATGTACATTTTCAGTTCGACACACTTGATCCTAATTACTAACATCATTTCCTCTGGAATTATACTCTCAACATTTCATCATATTTTGCCTCTTAATTTAATGAATCACTATTCATCTAATTAAGTCTTCCTCCTCTAGTGATTAAATTAATCAGTTTAATTTAATTAATCTTACATCTCTGATAAATCATTTTATTTGATTAAAATCTCTAAAGTCCTCTTATTAAATCAAATAAATTAAACCTTATTTGATTTAATCTAACATATTCCTCCTTAGTTAAATAAATCAAGTCATTTATTGAATTAATCATTTCCTCTCAATTCTGATTTAAATTAATTCATATATTTGAGTCAAAATTGCCAAATCATCTAATTCTTCATTAAATTAATCAAAACCTTGATTAAGTTAACCCCTCTCACTAAAATCCTCTAGAGAATGAAACTTGCACAATAAATCAAGTACTTTGATTTATTTAATTCTCTATTTTACCTCACATGGCATCAAAAGAGAATATTCCCTCAATTTGAATTCAAAAAGTTCAAGTGGACTTGGTCCTTCCAACAAGGCATTTAAAGCCTCTTACATGTCCTTGGACTTGAGCCAAATGACATTAACTTCATTTCCCTTCCCTCTTCAACAAGTCATTTCAGAAATTCAAATTCAAACTAATTGCATTTATTGACACTTTGGCCAAAATGTGCACAGTCATCAACCATTCACATGGTGACAAGTGGAATTCAACCGTTGGATTGAAAGTTAGTCCCACATTTCTCAAAGATTGCTCATTCTTCCAAATTACAATCTATAAATTTGAGGCTTCTCTCCTCATTTCTGATCCACAATTTCATGCAAAGTTAATCTCTTCACATTGAGAGCTAATTTTTCCTATTTCCACTCAATCATTCACCATTTTCACAAATTGTAGCAAGGTTATGCTCAAATCTCTTTGGGAGATTTTACCATTTTAAAATCACTCACATTTCAACTTAGGAGTTGGGAAAGGGACAATTTCAACATTCAATTGGCACCAACTCCCCCATGGGATCACTATTTTACTTAGATAATTAGGATTAATTCTCATTTACTTAAGTGTTGTTCTTCATTTCTTCCTAGTTCAAGTTTAGTAGATGGATTTAATGGGGAATCCCTCATGCTTGTATGCATTTTGATCTAAAAATTTAACCTTGTTTGTTGTTCTTATGCATTTGCAGGTTTAGGGGTTCACAGGGAGGCCTCAAAAAAGCCAAAAATGGCTTCCCCGTCAACCCGTGCCCTTCTCAAAACCCATCTCTTTGCACTCACAGGCTGGTAGGCAAAGCTTTTTGGTTAAAAATTCCAATTTCAATTTCATCATAAAACATTTGAAAATTCATTTCAAGTCCTCCCCCAACATTTAAAACATTGAAAATGCCTTAAATCTTGAAAATTTTGAAAGTTGCAAAGAGGAAAAACTAATTTTCTTGTCGGCAAAATGATGAAAATTTGCTACTCACAAAAAAGAAAACTTGGAGCCATGATTTTTTGTGAGCAATCATAATCAATTATTTATGGAAAACTCATTTTCTCAAAAATTTCATTGTTGAGAGATTTTTAGGACCTCCTTTGTAAACTGGTCTGTCGAATGCATTTGCCACAATTGTAATGCATTAAAATAATGCATCAGATGACCTCCATTTTGATGAAAAGGGAGTTGGAGATGTTTTGGACCAAATTGAGAAATGGGTTGCCCTTAGAAATGCAAAATTTGAAACTTTCTAGAGCACCCATTTTGACTTGGTTGCAATCAAAAGACAATTAAATGATCCATCAGAACTCAACCTAGGAGCCTGAAATTGAGTAGGCGCGTTACCATTTGACCCAAGAATTTATTGCAATAAAAATCTTGTAAAAATTCATCTTGAGGTGCAAGATATTAACCGACAAAGTAGCTCACCCAGGCAGATTTTGTAGGTGCACTTCTGAGTGTAAAGGAAAATTTTGCAACATGGGCACTTTAAATTTGAAGGTGCCAACAACTTCTTCCATTTTTGAACAAGTGTTTGGAAAAAACCACTTCTACAAAAAAAATTTGTATGCCCAACCTTATTGTGTTTGTAGCAAATAATATTATTCTCAAGTACAAAGTTATTTCTCCTAAGATTAGTTCTACACTATATAGCCTTATGACCAAAATTGTTGCAACCATATAAATATCCATGAAAAGAAATAGCATTGTATCTTTGAGGAACAAATGGTTTTCTACCCATGTAGTCATTTCTTCTTTCTCTAGATCTACAACATCCTTATGCCCAAAATTATTGATAGAATAATGGTAAACTTGAAAAGCTTGAGTGAACTTGGTAGGGATATGTTGTCTAGTAGGTGGAGGACCTTTGAATCTCATTTTTCTATGGTCTAAAAAAATCCACCTACTTTCTTCTTGCTATCTTGATCTGATTTTTTATCTTTGGAGGGTGTCTTCTTAAATTCTTTAGTGCAAGATTTCTCCTTTTTTTCAGATTTTCCTTCTACCTTGAAATTCTCATATAGGCTTGTAGATGGACTAGTTATTGGACTTTTAACTTTTTCAAAACAAAGACTAGATTTTTCTTTTTATGACTTCTAAGAGTTGTTTATCTCATTAAGAATGTCAGATCCTCCTTTTAGTTTAGACCCTTTTCAATTTTTACTTTTTCTTTATCCAATTATTTCCTTAGGGAAATGACCTCTTTTTCTTGAGCATTCAACAGTTTTTCAATGAGCTTGATATTCAAGAGTTCTTCAATTATTTTACCTTGTTCAACTTGAACTTTCAACTTGCCAATTTTCTTCTCTAATTTTTCATGTTTGAAATAAAGTTATTCATTCTTTTCTCTTTCTTCATCTAGATCATTTAGAGAAAAAATGAGTTCTCCTTCATAATCCACTGGACAATATTCTTTCTTAAATTTAAATTCAATTTCATCATCCTCCTCATGATGTATGTTCTCTTCTTTCAAAGAGGGGTGATCCCACAATAGTGGTTTATAATTTTTGGGCAAACTGGACACTGTAATTATTATTTTTAACTAAATATTCATATTTGGGAACCTATAGCGACTAAACCATGAGGAATTTGAAGATGATGAAAACTAGAGTCTCACCAAATTTTGTCTGTAGCTTCTAAAAATATTTTTTTCAAAATTTTTGGAATTAGATTGAACTTTTTTTTCCATCTCCCACGAAAACTGGTTTTTTTCAAAAAATAGCATTTTTAAAAAGTGACGCTCACCGTATACAACATAACTTTTTTTGTTTAAAGGATAAAATTCTAATTTTTTAAAATTTAGATTTGTAACTATGATATCTAGCACTTGCATTTGGTCTCATAGATTTTTATTGAATATTTTTTTCTTAATCAAGTTTTGAAGTCAAACCAATTGCAATTTAGACATAGGCGGACTATATACAACATAACTTTTTATGTATGTATCAAAATTCATTTTTTCTTCTTTTAATGGGTCAAGGACAGCAATACCCAGCCTCAGCGTATTTTTAAAAAAATTATTTTGATAATCTACTATTTTTCCACATGTGTAGACCAGAGAGCTTCATTTTTGATGAAAGACCTATGTTTAATAAAAGTAAAAAATAAAATACATAATAGAACCAAAAAATATTAAAATTTAATTCGTTGGATAGCTCGTTCTAAGGACTACCATTTTCTAGCTGGGTTTCTGAAGTCTTCTACATTTTCATTTTCAAATTGAGCTTCGAAAGATAATTTTTTACAAAAAAAAATGATTTTTTTGGGAGATTGGGAAATAAGGGTGTTCGGCCGAACATAGGTTTGGCCGAACCTTTTAAAGGGGTTCAGTCAAACATAGGTTCAGCCGAACCCCTTTAAAATAATCAAAAAAATAATTTTAATGGGGTTCAGCCGAACCCCACAAAATTGGTTTGGCCAAACCCCCTCACTATACATTCGGAAGTCAAAAATCTTTTCCAGGTTTGTTTGCATTTTTCCAAGCTCCTTTGTAAACGACGGCGACGGTGACCCTCGTGCTTCCAACCCTGTCAATTGAAAAAGACATTTTATAGGTTAAAAAATGATGAATATTTTGATAATGTTTGTTATTGTTGTGAATATTTTGATAATGTTTGTTATTGTTGCATTTGTTTTTATTGTTATAAGTTTTTTTAAGTTTTTTCAAGTTTTTGTGACAGATTTTTTGCATTTTGGAAAAAAATTGTTGTTGGTTTAAATCAATCATTTGTATTTTGAAGAAGAAAATGGGACAAAAAGCAAAAAGAAAAAACAAAGCTCAACAAAAATTTTCAAAAGATAAAGAAGAAAATAGACGCAAACAAAATTTGACAAATTATCATAGAAGGAAACAAGGTACGTGTTTATTTCTTCTTTTTCTCGTCAAATATGGGTAAATTTATTTATTTATAATTTAGCGGGTTTATCATATGTTTTATCTAGCAACAAGGAAAAATGCATCAAAATACATCAAATAATTGATATATAAGAAAATTGAAGGTTCCTCATATCATTTTTTTGGAAATGAAAACTCAAATGCACATCATCAATGAGTTCTATAAAACTAAAATCTGCAAGTTAGCACTAGATTTTATGAATCCTTATACTAAATATTTTACTTGTTTTGATCTACAATATATTCTCTTTATTTGTATTTTTTTGTGGCACCCAATTTTGCATCTATCTATGTTTATGTCATTCTTTAAATTATTATATTTATTTCATCCAATTGTGCATCATCAATTATATAGATATGGTAGAAACACCATCTTTCACCAGTATTTCCTCCTCTATCTTGGTATCTCCCTTTGTATCAATACATGAAAATCAATAGTAGGGAAATCATTATGTATAACCAAATTGGATAAAAGAAGATGACACAAGATAATTCAACAAAAAAGAATTTCTAAACTCATCTAAAAAACCTAAATAGTGATAATTAGTTGAGAAGGCAGGGATAGCTCAAACACCCCACAAACACACAAAAATTGGTAAAAATTATTAATATTATAATAAATAGAATCATATTAGTTAACAATAACTATTTTTGGATTATGATAGATTTAACAAGTATGACAAATATACACATAAAACATACATTAACTAAATAAGTTTATATGCGAGGAACATATAATGTAGAAATATGTATCTAAAATAATATTTTCTAAATTTTCTAACACATAATCTAACATTAGAATTAGAATATTCTTCATAACAATGAAATAATTCATAAAAAAATAAACATATTGATAGTAAAAATAAAAATGTATTGAATTGCATTACCTAAATAAAAAGTTGAAAGTTTTAACTAACTTTACTCCTAGATAAGATTAATAACACGAAAATACTATCCAAAATAGATAAATCAACAAGTGTAAATGGTCTTATCTAAATTGGTTTCACCTATATAAACTATGCAAACTTATTTTTCCTATAAAAAAAAGTACTATATTTTTATTAAACAAAATATTAAAAATGGGATTTAATTATAAACAAAGAAAAACCTAGAATGAAAGTTGAGAAATAGATATCTTGAATCATGTGATAGGAATCTAGAATATGAATCAATAGAAGATAATAAAAATTAAATCATGTTTCCTAGATGGTAGCATGACTACATTAAGACCTCTATATGACTACATAGATTTTTGTCAAGTACATAAAAAATACCAGTTTATGCAAAAAATTGAAAGTCTATAAAATAAGAATAAAATACACAACCAATAACAAGAAACTAAATAGTAGAATAACACATAAATTTTGTAAAATAAATTAAATGATATAAAATGGTCATAATGTTATTTAAACTGAACTCTAAGATAATATAATTATGATAGATAGGAAAAGACACAAAACCTTCATATGAAGAGATTTCCAAGAATACATGTAGCTAGTTCCACAAAGGGAAAGGGGTGAATTTTGGTTATCTTACCAATATTGTCAAATCCCTAATTTGGTATTTTTACCTCTACAAATAATCAAATAAAAATACATTAAATTAATATGGTTGTGCTCTTATCCTATGTGCATCTAGAACTAAGATGAGTGCAACATAAAAAAATATATATAATCTATAGCAATAAGTGCATCCCTTAGATATATGAAAAAAGAAAATTTGAGAAGATGGATCAACAAGCATTTCCAAGAGAGATATGAATCTACAAGAAGAAATATGAAAATTTGTGATTATGATATTTTCTTAGGTAGCTTCCTCAATGAATATAGCAATCTAAATATGTCATCTTCTTCTAGACATCTCTTTCTTTTGCTATAGATTCTTATCATAATCTTAATCTATATTCACATTCAAAGATATATGCACTATCTAGCCCTCCATGATGTATGAAATGTCAATTCTTCTTTTTGGGAGTCAAAGATCTCATTACATTCTACATGAACTGATTTTTGAGATTAAACAAAATTTTAAAAGCACCAAAGAGTCATTTTGAATCTCAAACACCACAAAGTTTATTTTTCCTTTAAACCTAATAGGTTCAAGACCTTTATATTAGATACCATGTGCTAATGAAAATTTTGGATCTTCTCCCTCATCTAGTACTATATCATAGGGAGTATCATGTAAATTTGGTTTCCCAAGCTCCTCCCAATTTATTTTAAGAATAGTTTTAACATCTACTCCCAAGTTTATTAATATATTTTTCATCCATAAAAATGAGTTCTATATGATTGTGCCCATTTAAAAATATTAAGATGTGAAAGAGATGCATTTTGTTGTAATTATCATGTTCTTAGAATTAATGTCTATTCTAACATGTTCCAAGCCAAAAATTAAATTACGAGTGTTGAAATTTATATATATTTGTTGTTTTATAATTTGAAAATTAGATTTTGTTCAGTATTAATAGATAGGGATTGAAGGTTGAGACACAAATCCTAACGATCTCTCGTAATGGGATACCTTATCTACAAGAAAAATAAAATATTTAAATTTACTAGATCTTGACTATCTACTTAGGTGCAAAGAGGCTCATAGACTTACAATGTGCTATCTAAGATTTTTGTCCCGGTTTTCTATCTTTTTTTTTCAATTTTTTTTTCCTGTTTTCTTTATTTCTAGATTAGAGTTTTTTTTTTATTTGTGCTACTAATCTGTTTGTTTTAGCATGTGTTCAGCTGGAATTAGCTAAATATTATTTTAATTGTTTTTTTCCTTTACAACTTGCATTTTACACGCATTGGTTAAAAAAAAACAGACATGCAAATGCATATGGGTTAAAAAAGACAACACACTTTATTTTTCATTGGGTTTAAAATTAACTCTTAGATAGAAAACACTACAAATGGATAAACTGAACCTTGTGCATTCTTTGTTTGTTCACATTTTGATTTTGGTTTAAAAAGAACACCATGCGAGTGTGATATGAAATATTCATGTGCTTTTTCTTTGTTTTTAAACAAAGATCAATTGAACTATGAATATTTTGGTTCGCTTTTGTTAAGCCTTAGATCTTGGGCTTGCTTTGGTGGGAAAAAGTACTCACCCCAAAGTGACACAAACCAGGAATGTGCTAAAGCCAAGTGACGCCCAACTGGTATATAAATTCAAATGTTAAGGAAAGCTTAGCATTACAGAACTTCCTGTGGACAAGCAATTGACTCCCCAGTACCCTTGTGGTGTGTCAAAACCTGCAGGCCCTAACCTCTACAGACTAGGATGATAATGCCTCTCGCGTGGCCTTCTGAACGGGTGCCCAAAATAAATCCTTTGTTTTAGAAAACCACAAACCTTCTATTCTTTGGTGCAGCAACGGTCGTTGCCAAGGCACCTGCACCTGTGCAATTCTTAGTAGAAATGATCAATCTGTCATGGGAGTTTCATGGAGATTGGAAGCTTGGTTGCCCTGAGAAATGAGTGCAATGTAAGGGGGAGCCCATGGGGCTAAGCTTCTGAAATTCATTCGCTAAGGATATGTGGTTCGTGGGATCCATAAGAATACTGTCCTTGCAGCCTTAGGATTTTTTTTTTGTAAATGTCTTTTATGTGGTTGATTTTCATTCTTTACAACACCACGTGTTTGCCAACTATTTTCAGACAACATGAACAAATGAACATCATCCTCCAAATATGAATCAATACAATCAAACTATCAAGAGTCCGCTAACACCACCCATGACACTAAGTCACAAAAACCTTCCATTAGTCATACCCACCCTAACCTTGACAAGGGAAACCAACCATCCACATCATATCCTAGTCCTTCATTCATGTCATATCCTAGTCCTCCAATCATGTCATATCCTAATCCTCCATCCACGTCATATCCTAGTCCTCCATCCACGTCATATCCTTGCATCATAGCCAAATTTGGACCTAGAGTTGCATTTGACCTCTTGCATTCTTAACTTATCACATCATATCATACCATTTTCATATATGTCATCTTAGAATCATATCCTTTTCATTACATCCTAGTCCTTAAATATTCCTACTCTTGTATACATAGAATGTATCATTTCACCTAGGTCTTGCATGTACAACCCCTTGCATATATATCAAGATCATATCATGCCTAAGTTCCAAGTTGCATACATTCCATGTTCAAAATTTAGTCCTTTTTGTAGTCATCATTGATCAAATAGAACCCTTACCTCTTGCACGAGTTCCACTACTCTTCATAGGTCTCAAAACCAATCCATTTTTTATCTATCGCCCACATCACTTAAGGTTTATCATGGACTTTCAAGTTAGGGAAAATACCATTATCCAAGTGCGTGTCTAGGGAAATCCTTTTGGAGTCCATCATCTCCTGCATACCCTCTCTTGATCAATTTTCCCTTGTGTTTATCCATCATAACACAAGTCAAGCCTTGCATCGTAACCAAATTTGGACCTAGAGTTGCATTTAACCTCTTGCATTCTTAGCTTATCACATCATATATCATACAATTTTCATATATCCTAGATCTTAGAATCATATCCTTTTCATTGCATCCTAGTCCTTACATATTCCTACTCTTGCATACATAGATCATATCACATAGTCTATGTATACATATATATCATTTCACCTAGGTCTTGCATGTACAACCCTTTGCATATATATCAAGATCATATCGTGCCTAAACTTTCCAAGTTGCATACATTCCATGAATTTAGTCATTTTCATAGTCATCATTGATCAAATAGAACCCTTACCTCTTGCACGAGTTCCACTACTCTTCATAGGTCTCAAAACCAATCCATTTTTTATCTATCACCCACATCACTTAAGGTTTATCATGGACTTTCAAGTTAGGGAAAATACCATTATCCTTGCGTGTCTAGGGAAATCCTTTTGGAGTCCATCATCTCCTACATACCCTCTATTGATCAATGTTCCCTTGTGTTTATCCATCATAACACAAGTCAAGCCTTGCATCGTAACCAAATTTGGACCTAGAGTTGCATTTGACCTCTTGCATTCTGAGTTTATCACATCATATATCATACCATTTTCATATATCCTGGATCTTAGAATCATATCCTTTTCATTGCATCCTAGTCCTTACATATTCCTACTCTTGCATACATAGATCATATCACATAGTTCGTGTATACATATATATCATTTCATCTAGGTCTTGCATGTACAACCCCTTGCATATATATCAAGATCATATCGTGCCTAAACTTTCCAAGTTGCATACATTCCATGAATTTAGTTATTTGCATAGTCATCATTGATCAAATAGAACCCTTACCTCTTGCACGAGTTCCACTACTCTTCATAGGTCTCAAAACCAATCCATTTTTTATCTATCGCCCACATCACTTAAGGTTTATCATGGACTTTCAAGTTAGGGAAAATACCATTATCCTTGCGTGTCTAGGGAAATCCTTTTGGAGTCCATAATCTCTTGCATAACCTCTCTTGATCATTGTTCCCTTGTGTTTATCCATCATAACACAAGTCAAGCCTTGCATCGTAACAAAATTTGGACCTAGAGTTGCATTTGACCTCTTACATTCTTAGCTTATCACATCATATATCATACCATTTTCATATATCCTGGATCTTAGAATCATATCCTTTTCATTGCATCCTAGTCCTTACATATTCCTACTCTTGCATACATAGAACATATCACATAGTCTGTGTATACATATATATCATTTCACCTAGGTCTTGCATGTACAACCCCCTGCATATATATCAAGATCATATCGTGCCTAAACTTTCCAAGTTGCATACATTCCATGAATTTAGTCATTTGCATAGTCATCATTGATCAAATAGAACCCTTACCGCTTGCACGAGTTCCACTACTCTTCATAGGTCTCAAAACCAATCCATTTTTTATCTATCACCCACATCACTTAAGGTTTATCATGGACTTTCAAGTTAGGGAAAATACCATTATCCTTGCATGTCTAGGGAAATCCTTTTGGAGTCCATCATCTCCTGCATACCCTCTCTTGATCAATGTTCCCTTGTGTTTATCCATCATAACACAAGTCAAGCCTTGCATCATAACCAAATTTGGACCTAGAGTTGCATTTGACCTCTTGCATTCTAAGTTTATCACATCATATATCATACCATTTTCATATATCCTGGATCTTAGAATCATATCCTTTTCATTGCATCCTAGTCCTTACATATTCCTACTCTTGCATACATAGATCATATCACATAGTCCGTGTATACATATATATCATTTCACCTAGGTCTTGCATGTACAACCCCTTGCATATATATTAAGATCATATCGTGCCTAAACTTTCCAAGTTGCAAACATTCCATGAATTTAGTCATTTGCATAGTCATCATTGATCAAATAGAACCCTTACCTCTTGCACGAGTTCCACTACTCTTCATAGGTCTCAAAACCAATCCATTTTTTTATCTATCGCCCACATCACTTAAGGTTTATCATGGACTTTCAAGTTAGGGAAAATACCATTATCCTTGCGTGTCTAGGGAAATCCTTTCAGAGTCCATCATCTCCTGCATACCCTCTCTTGATCATTGTTCCCTTGTGTTTATCCATCATAACACAAGTCAAGCCTTGCATCGTAACCAAATTTGGACCTAGAGTTGCATTTGACCTCTTGCATTCTTAGCTTATCACATCATATATCATACCATTTTCATATATCCCATCTTAGAATCATATCCTTTTCAAATGCATTTTTTCCATGGAATTCTTAAGTTCAAGAATCTTTGATTTCATTTGATTTCATATGTTCAAATCCACTTATATATCACCATCTCTCACTTTCTTTGCACAATATTTTGTGACATGTACAAATGGCTCAACAAGCAGGAAGTTCTCAAGTAGAAGTCGAGCCCAATCTAGATATTGGACCAAATGAATCAGTTGAAGAACACATGGACCTTGAAGATAGGGAGGAGGCCCGAGTTCAAACTGTAGTTAGGGAAAATCAGATATAAAACTAAAACAACAAGATATGAAAACCCTAACAAGCACAATAGAGTACAAGCAAGCATGAAAATCAAAATAACAGGCAAATGCAAACCAATCTCCATTGCTCTTCTCCACCTGCATGAGAATGCATGATTTTGAAGGTTTGAATGTTGAGATGTTGATTGCTCATTTTTGCAGCATAATGATAAGATGAATATGATAGAAGAAAAATAGATAGATAGATAGATAAGAAGAAATTTTGGCAGAGTAATGATGCTAGAAGAAGATCTCCAAATGAACTATGAAAGGATTGATTTATAGGAGAAGGCTGATTTGATTCGATGGCCAAGATTAAAAGTCAAATTTGTGATATGTATGGCTAGGATTAAAAGTTTATTTTAGTGTCTATGATGCACATTAAGCGGATTATGACATGAGTCCAAAATTAGGATGTGAGGAAATAAGTGGGATTGTATTCTTTATTTTGGAAGAAAAGATGCTTATGACGCACAATGAATAGGGGTAAAAATAGGATGTGAGTGGGAATCTCATAATTTAAATAATAAAATTATTTAAATTATTTATGCATGTGAAGAGTTGTAGTCATGTGACACATGTTGCAATGTGACAATAAGTGAGGGATTAATTCAAATATTTAATTTGAATTATTTTGAGATATGTGAAGGGGAATTAATTAAATAAATGAGATTTATTTAATTAATTGGGAAGGTGATTAAGTGGGATAATGTAATGACCTAGGGTAAAATATTACAAATATTTTTCAAGGTCATGTATTGACTAGGTAATGTTATGATAGGGAAAATTTTGACTGTCTACATTTTGCCCCTCTTTGAGATGATGTTCGAGATGGTGAAATTTATGTCGAGTAACATCATTTCAAAGAAGCTAAGGTATGAATAGATGAAAAAAAGATGATGCCCCAACCACTTAAAGAAGTGAGGAGTATGATGAATGAGGGAAAGGGATGATAGAAGAATATGATGATGCAAAAGATATAAAGAAATGGGATGATGATATAGGATATGATAATGATGATGATGCCCCCTCGAGAGAATAGGCGGTTTGCATAAACACGGATATTCTCTCGAAATGAATGAAATGATAAAGGAGGGATAAGATGAATGATACAAGATAAGAAGTAGATGAAAAAGAAAAATGACATGTTATGCTGCAATAAAGTGAGCAATCATATGTTTGATATAGCACTAGATGTTATGCACCAAGGTATAAGGACCAAGGTGACGATGTGTCTCGTGCCCCAGCATAATACAACCTTGTCTAGATACAAGATATGAATATTAGCTAGGAGTGATTCAGATTTAATGCAAATGCCAATTGAAATGATAAAACACACAAGCAAGCAAGCAAGGAAGCATGCACAAATGATACAAAAACAAACAAGGTATTGCCCCTGTCAAGCTGTAAACCGATGATTAATTGATTGATTGATGATGATGATAGTGTTGTCATTGTGGGGAATGATATATCCCTAGATCAACACAAGGTTAATTGATTGATTGATCGATGATGATGATAGTGTTGTCATTGCGGGGAACGATATATCCCTAGATCAACACAAGGATGATTGACTGATTGATTGGGTTTACAACAAGATTAGGATCAAGACCAAAGGATGTGATTGGATAATTTGGCAAGATTGATTAGCTTCATTGGTATGGATTAAGGATTGAATTGCATTTGGATTATTGCTTGGAAGGATTGAAGATGCTTGATTTGAAGATTTGGATGATGATTGTTGAATTAAATTAAGGAATAATTTACTTGGAATGATTTTGATTGATTGGATTGATGAAGAAATGATTTGATTTGATGGTAATGATTAGATTGATTAGAAGAATGGGTTTGATTAGAAGAAGTGATGTGATTGATTAGAAGAATGGATTTGATTAGAAGAAGCGATGTGATTAGATAATTTGATGAAAAAATTGATTTGAAGAAGTTGACTTGATGCGTTGAAGTGATTTGGTTTGATTTTATTGCTTGGATTCTTGAAATGTTTTGATTTTTTGGATTTTTGAAATGTTTTGATTTATTTTTTTTAGATTTTTTCAAAATGTTTTGATTTTTTTGGATTTTCGAAATGTTTTGAGATGTCAATGGATGACAATTTGGGTAGCCTTTGTGCTAGATACCAATGACAAGGGAAAACCAAGTCTAGGTGCAAGGATATAGATGTGATTGATGGATGAAAGGGTGGGTGATAGGATAAGGGACAAAAGGCTCATGATATATGGATGGATAAAAAATGACAAGATGTATGCATGATAAGAGGGCAGGGATGTGATCTCCAAAGACTATGTCGCATAGGAATAACATGCCCCATTCTAGGTACAATACTTAGGATTATTCATGACAAAGCTTATGACACTAGGATAATGATAGACTTGTTTGGAAGGATGAGGTATATCAAAAGATATCCAAAGCATGTTTCAACATTTTGCCCCATATTTTTATCAAGATCAAAAAGAGGAAGAGAGGATGAATGGACTCAATATGATAAGTATATGGGTATGATGGATAAAGATGGTAGGTAGGATGGAAATGATATGATAAGAAATGACATGATAGGATAGATAGTGCAGATGAGACAAAGTGCCCCCAAGTGTAAGTGACATAGAAGATCAACCTACACATGATGCCTGTTTTCAGGTTTTCATCATGGTACTTATCCAGGGTGCCTGTTTACCAGGTTTTCACCGTTGGATGAAGGGATTTCTCTTTACTCTTTTTTTTTCTCTTTTTTCTTTTCTTTTTTGACTATTTTTTTTTCAATTTTTTAGATAAAAGAAGGGGAATATGGATAGGAGGGACTCAAGTGTCTAGTTCCATGAAAGGTGATAGTCCCAATAGAGATGGATGTCATCTCATGGGCCATGTCAAATGTCATTATGCTCATAGATGTTGGTAAGGGATGACATGAAAGGGAGATGGAGTAGGTAGATGATGGATTATGATGTGGATTATGGAGGGATTGGTGGATTATGATGTGGATTATCTAGGGAAGATGGATGGGAGGCTTAGCCAAAAGCATGGACCATAGGAATGTGATGGGGGAGATATGTAGGATAATGAGTGAAGGGTGAGGAGATGGAGGTATGTGGAATCGTTGTGAAATGGAAGGGAACCATGACCAATGGTTGCACACATTGTGATAAACGTTGAAGCTTTTGATGTGGAGGGGGTGTAGGAAGCAATGGAGATGGTTGCTTAGGAGATGGGTGATGAAGTTCTTTAGGTACCCACATAGATTTAGCATTTTTATGACTTTTCTTTTTCTTGTGAGATGGAATATGAGATTCTTGAATAGAGTGGGAATGTGAGGTGGAAGGGGATGGTTGGAATTTTTGAGATGTAGATGCATCATTTGACTTGTTTTCCTTTTTCTTAGGTACCCAAACCATTTTGTTTTTAGACTTTTCTTTTTAAAGTATGATCTTATATTGCTTTTTGGATGGATTTTTCTTTGGTTCTTTGCTTTTGTATTCTAGGGCATGGGGACTCTTCATATTTTTTGATTTATAGATAGAGGCATCAAAATGTTTTATTTTGAATCCCATGGATATGGTGGAATGAGTGAAAGCTTCATGTTTAGACAATGTGTGCATTGATTGGTCATGATTAGGATTTTTAGAGGATTTATGGATAGGTGGATAAGGGGATTGGATAATGGGGATACTAGGTGTTGGTAGTAGTGGAGGTAGATTAGATGGATGGATATTGGGAGTTGGAAGAAATGGTGGCAAATTTGATGGTGGAAGATGTAAGGTCACATGCTTTTGGCATTTGTAAAATGATGGAGGAGGGATGGAAACATATGTTTTAGGCATATGATAGGATTTATGGTGGAAAGAGGACTTATGATGGATGGAGGAAGTACCAACATCTTTAGATTGGTGTCCTTGGGGTGTATAACCAAGGAAATAAGAGCATGGAGGGACCTTGACATGGATTGGCTCCAAAATACCTTGTTCATGAAGGCATAAACCTTTACCTTGGTAGTCCATGTTTTGAAGCATGCGATGGACAATGGGACTAGGTGTGTTTTGGACACTAGACTTGAGTTCATTATTAGATGAAGAAGGTGAAGTGAATAAAGGTTTTTGTTGTTCTAAGGAGGAACATTCATGAATAAAGATGGATAGACCAATAGGACATGTCGATGGATTTGAAATGGGGTTGATAGTGGATGTGGAAGGATCATTAGGATCTTGATTATGTTCATTTAGATCCACACTATTGGTTTGATCTTCTATATTTACTTGGGAGGCATGTGTCTCATCATGACAAGTGGATAATGTGGGATTATGGATAGGACTAGGTAGGGGGTCTATAGGAGAAATGGAGGTTTCTTGCTCATGGATAGGTGAAGTGATAAGCTCTCGACCATGGAATGCATAGAGTTGGCTAAGAGGGTCATCATGGCCTTCTTGATCATAGGTAGGATCTATATCATAGAGGGAAGCTTCATCATGAATATGACCAAGTATGTTATGAGTGGGATCATTAGAAGGGCATAGATTTGGATTAGAATGAGAGGTTAATGTTTCCTCATGCTTAGGATAATGCTCTTGACATAGCTCTTGGGTTTGAGTGGAAATGGAAGTGGAAGGCTCTAGAAGAGGCTTGGTATGATTTTTATGATCAATAGGTTGTGGACCACATGATGGAGTTGGAAGAATAGGTATGACATTCAAAGGTTCATTGGTAAGCTCATTAATGGGTGCTTGACATGGGGATGGTATTTTCCGTGCTAGTAGTCTTTGGAGAAAATCGTTAAAGGATTCTTTGGTTGATGGATTAGTGCTTGAGAAGCTGGATGGTGGTGTTGGTGTAGGACTAGTATGCTTTGAAATAGGCATTTTATTAAATGGTGATGGAGGACTAGTAGATGGAATGGTGTATGATTCCAAACTTATGGTGGTATTTCCCTTGTCAAAAGTATCATTAAGATGACCTAAGATTTCTGCAAAGTTCTCATCATCACTAGGAGTAAAGTTTGACCCACCTTGGAGGATATATGGTTTTGGATTATCTCCATGATTAGGTGAAGGGGCTTCTCGAAGTATGACTTTGGGCTTGTGACTAAGATCATTAAGGATTAGGACCATTTTAGCAAGTGTTTCCTTAGGATTAGGGTGATGATGATGATGTGGGATGATTAGAATGATATGTTTATGTGTTGGTGTTCATAGATTGATATGTCAATTTGAAAACAAATGATTACACTTGTACACACATGAATCACACACACAAGACACATAAGCAAGTTTGAATTTGAAATTATGAATGTGATGATTAAGCACACACTTGAAGAAGACACATCAACAAGTCCTAGAACTAGTCAAGTGGGTATGGCCAATTAGGTCTTAAGCTAGGATGCACGAGGATGACTAGGGATAATTTGAAAGAAAAACCCTGCCACACAGCTAGGAGCAAGGGGTAACCCACCCTTCACCTTCACTTCCCAAAGGTATAAAGTTCTTTGGGGCTTAGCCAAGAGTGATAAGATTTTAACTCTCAAAGAAGCGTGTCTTTCGATTCACACTTTGATTGAGGTCATCCCTAGGGGTGATGAAATCCCCTAGCAGGCCTCCTATGAAGGGTTTGACAAAAGCAAACCAAGTGAGGTGTTTTTTTATCACACACACATTTGATTCACACTAGCAATTGTTAATTTTCCTTTAGAAAATTGAAATGTGTGTAAAACAATTCAAGCACTTGTTTTTTTTAAACCCAAAGCCAAAATGTGTGATGACAAAAAATGATTCTTTTTAAGCCCAATTTCAAAGTGTGATTGCAAACTAGATGTTCATTTTAAAGCTCCAAACTCAAGTGTTTTGCAAACAAAATTGATTGATTAAATGAGAGATAAAGATAATAAAATGAGTGCACCCGAAATTTTTTGTTTTCCAATCTGATGTGTATGAATGATATTGTTGCAACTACAACTCATTATGATCACTTGCAAAATAAAAAAATGATATTAGAATGCAGCCAAAACAAAAAGTTGATCAAGAAATTTCAATTTCAGATACACGTTTTTAACATAACCAAATTAGATTCGATTATTTGAAGATGTTATTGATCTGAAAAATAAAAACTCAAAGGAGGAACTTCTATTAATTTTCTGAGAGCTTTCCAGAAATGTAAAGAAGTTAGAAAAATTCCTTGTTTTGCACTCAGAAACATGGATTTGTGAAAAACATATAGAAAACAAAGATTGGATTATTTCGCATTGCATTTGAGCTATAAATTAAGTCTATAAAATAGAGACCCCTATTAAAATTGCAAGAGCTTTCTGGAAATGTAAACAGTTTAAAAAATTTCACTGATTTGCGTTCAGAAAGTAAATTTTATGAAAAAACATAAAATAATGATAACGCCTACAAAACTAGTGATAAACTCTCAATATTTTTATTGTAGGCCACTGAGATGATTTTTAAGCCTCTGTGAAAATATTGTAGAGAAATACATAGTCATTTGAAAGATATGATAGAATTTGTAAAACCTCGGGTTTCACCCAAAAACTGGTAAATCTGCAACAAAAAGAAACAATAAAACCTGCAAAAAGCAAGCTAGATCAAATGATTCACGTCAGGTTCACCAAATGTAGTTAGGGAAAATCAGATATAAAACTAAAACAACAAGATATGAAAACCCTAACAAGCACAATAGAGTAGAAGCAAGCATGAAAATCAAAATAACAAGCAAATGCAAACCAATCTCCAAGCTTAAATTGATTTATCTCCATTGCTCTTTTCCACCTGCATGAGAATGCATGATTTTGAAGGTTTGAATGTTGATATGTTGATTGCTCATTTTTGCAGCATAATGATAAGATGAATATGATAGAAGAAAAATAGATAGATAGATAGATAAGAAGAAATTTTGGCAGAGTAATGATGCTAGAAGAAAATCTCCAAATGCCCTGTGAAAGGCTTGATTTATAGAAGAAGGCTGATTTGATTCGATGGCCAAGATTAAAAGTCAAATTTGTGATATGTATGGCTAGGATTAAAAGTTTATTTTAGTGTCTATGATGCACATTAAGCGGATTATGACATGAGACCAAAATTAGGATGTGAGGAAATAAGTGGGATTCTATTCTTTATTTTGGAAGAAAAGATGCTTATGATGCACAATGAATGGGGGTAAAAATAGGATGTGAGTGGGAATCTCATAATTTAAATAATAAAATTATTTAAATTATTTATGCATGTGAAGAGTTGTAGTCATGTGACACATGTTGCAATGTGATAATAAGTGAGAGATTAATTCAAATATTTAATTTGAATTATTATGAGACATGTGAAGGGGAATTAATTAAATAAATGAGATTTATTTAATTAATTGGGAAGGTGATTAAGTGGAATAAATGAGATAAGTGGGATAATGTAATGACCTAGGGTAAAATATTACAAATGTTTTTCAAGGTCATGTATCGACTAGGTAATGTTATGATAGGGACAATTTTGACTGTCTACACAAACAATGCATGTTGGAGAGGGGTCGGGATCACTTCCTTCTACACTAATCGATGAGCATATAAAAGTAGCTGAAACAGTGGGGGAACAAATTTCTTATAGAAATTTAGATCATTTACTTGAAGTGGATATGGAGAAACTGAAATGTTATGCTGACCAACCTAAAAATACAAGTAAGACGTCAATGACTAAATCTGTTAATAGAATAATCTATGATCATTTCAATCATCTTGAAACACTTGAAAAAACCCAATTGTTATCACGTTTACTTCTTCGTGATGAGCTAAAAGAGTCATTACAATTGTTGGGTGTACATTCTGCATCGAATAAGAGGAAACACATGAGACTGCAAAAAGATATTGTTGAAAATGTAAAAAAAGGTTTAGATTCCATTGGGAAAGGATCTCGATCAGTGGATAGAACCATTGCAAGAAAGGTGATTTTGACATCTGTTTTAAATAAAGAAATATCCAGAAAAAGAAAAATTTCAGCACTTTCCACTGAATTTGGTTATAGTAGAACCACACTAATAAAATATGAGAAAAAGAGAAAGGTTTTAGATGATAGTTCTGAAGGCAATTGGACAATTATGTGTAGAGCTGAGCCTCATTCTGACAAGATTGAAGATGCTGTTAGGAACTTGATCTCAAGTTTTTGGAATGATCAGACCCATCTGTCATCAAATACTAGAGATGTTATACGGTGCAGGATTGGACATGGTATTTATGAAGAACATATTAAACATTGGCTAGACATAACACAGCTTGAGATGTATATGAACTTTTGTAATATGTATCCTCATATAAAAATTGGTCAAACAATGTTTGAAAGGTTAAAGCCATACTATGTGAAGATAAACAAGTTTTTTGAAACTTGTTGTTGTCGTTATCACATTGAATTTGATCTCTACTATCAGGTGTTTCAAAAGATGAGAGAAAAAAGATATGGTTTTCAAAAGGCACCTCCTAAATAGGTAAGTTTTTTCATAAAGGATCTATTACGTGATCATGAAAATGGACTTCAAATAAAATGCATAAAAGGCCTCTATGAAACATTGGAAATTTGGCTAACTTTCCTTCAACAAATGAAAATGTTGACCTAACAAAGACAGTAAATTGCAAAAGTTACAAGTATGTAAAGTTTCAAACAAATTTTGGGAAAGAATCCACAAGGTTAAACTATGTAGAAGAGGAGATACCTATTGGGAAATTTATGCAAGATTTTGAAAAATTGATACAACCATACATACAACATTCCTTTTATGCTAAGTGGCAAGCACATCAATTCCAAACATTAAGAGATACTTTCCCACTTGGAATAGTTCTATCAGTAGTTGACTTTGCAGAAAATTACTCTTTTGTACATCAAAAAGAGATTCAATTAGAATATTACTTTTCAAAACAGGTCACTATTATGGTTCATGTGTGTTATCAACATACACAATTGGAATTAGATGGTGTTGAGAGTACAGATGAACAATGAGCCATCAAGAAAGAATATCACTTTTATATTAGTGATGATAAAGAGCATGACACACTTTTTGTACAACATTGTTTTACAAAATGTTTTTTTGAGAATTTGAGAAGCAGGGGTGTAAAATTTGAAAAACATTTTGTATGGTCAGATGGATGTGTGGCACAATTCAAATCATCATGGCCATTTTATGCACTTTCTAGATATCATAAAATTTACAACATACCACATGTTTGGAGTTTCTTTGAGAGTGGGCATGGAAAGGGTGAACATGATGGTGCAGGAGCTTGCATCAAACATGCTTTAAGAAAGCATCAAATGAGTTATTCAGAAGATCATATAGATGATGCACATGATGTTGTTGAATGGTGCAAGAAACACTTTGCATCAAATGAGGTCGACACATCTTCAAGAAAAAACCGAAACATTCCACATAGAGTGTTTTGGGAGATATTAGGTATGTATAAATTACATTTAAAAAAAATAAATTTATTTAAATTTAAAATTTACACATGTATATATATATATACACACATGTTCAAGTTCATATAAGTTTTTTGCAATTACATTTAATATCTAGGTGTGGATAGAAGATCGATGCATGGATGCAAGAGGATAGAAAAAACAAGATCTTTGCATTGTGTTATGAGTTCAGATAGTGACCCTAGATGGACATTATACACAAGAGATTACTCTTGTTTCTGCACTGAGTGCATTGCAGGAAACTCTCATGCATGCAATAATGAAGAACTTGAATATGTTAGTAAATGGGATATGGTGCCACTATTTGTTTTAGACACATACGATGAAAATGAGGATGAAAGATTTCAAGACATTCCTTTTATTTCAATTGATTATGACCATATTTCAGGATTGGTTAGAAAAGGTACATGTGTAAGTTTTCAATAATTTAAATATTATATAAATTTAATGATCTTTAACTTGTGTAGAGACAATTCTATTTTTTTTAGAATTTTATTGTGTAAATTTGGTGTACAGGAGATGTTTTTGCAGTTATAGCAGAGCCTGGAAACATAGAAGGTGTTAGCTATTATTTACTGCGTTGCACAAAAAAGAGGAATAAGCTAACACGACCTGAAACAAATGATGGAATGTTATTTCCCACAGGTGAGTTTGAATTTCAAATTATATATATACATTGTGTACATGTATACATTACATTAAAAACATTAAATATATATTGTACAAACCTTGAGCATGCAAATGTTGTACGCATGCACATGTATTACCTCAGGTTCATGTTTATCGTGCAAGTTCTATTGTTGTGCAAGGGATATATCTAAAACAAGTCAAAGTTGTTCAACATGGGATTCATTTTGTGGACTATCAAGTTGATAACAAGGTATATCAATATAGTCACCTTATAATTGCTACCGCCCTACATCTTCATGCAGTTCCACATGCACGTGGACGAAAAAAATGGAGACTAGATAGTGATGACCATCAAAACATTTTACATGTTATTCAAGAGTGGGTTGAACCAGAATGTTTGAGTTAGATTATATCCATGATTTTCAAGTTCACTTGTACATGTACATACATGTTCAAGACGAGAACTTATAGTAACTTGTTTGAACTCTGGATTGTTATAGTTACTTATAATATATGTTGATGACAAGTGTTTTAAATTTGGTTGGACACAAATTAGGGGTTGAAATACATTGAGAACCTTAAATTGAGTAGATATTTCCAATTATATATTTGTTCCATGGAATTCAAGTACTTGTTACATAAATAATGTGCAAACCTTGTCATAAAAAAAATCATTGGAAGAGTGATGGTGGGAGTAGAAGAAAATTTAGTGTTAGTTTCAATGATCCCCCAAATCTAGCATCTCAACAAAAAAGACAATTGGCACACAAGGATATGTTACATGACTACATCTCAAGATGTTTCTTCTCCTATACATCCAAGAAAAATCATTGATTCATTAGTCCATGTCTTCTATATATATAAAGTGAATGTTGTCTCAATCTTCTTTTTTGTTGTAGAAAAAGAAACCTAACATATTAAAATTTGTGTCTTGTAGAATGTTGTACCAAAATTTTTTTCCCAAAAGTGTCTTGTAGAATGTTTATGCTTCGTGTTGGTTGGTGAATAGTGAAAATGTGCACAATTATCCACATTGTGCACGTATTTACTTACATTGGTTGAATATATGGTTGCCCCATAAGTATTAGAGAGTGCATATGTATAAGAATGTCATATACATTTATGCTTAAATTAAATTGAGGAATACAAAGATTTGATTGGTTAACTTATGGTTGTATCAAGGAAGCATTAAGTCATATTTTTCTTTAGGATTAACACCTTTTTTTCCGAAGTTATATTTGTACCTTCATTGGTTTGAGATCTTTTGGTAGTAGGATTTTGTACCATCCATAGATGTATTCATGTATATATGTGTACAACATTTATTTCATGATTTTAGGGTTACTTGGTTACATACATATCTAAGTTGAAATATTCCAATTTTTGCATTGAGAATATGTGGTTACATCTTTCTTTACAATAGATCTTGATGCATATCTTCTATCTTCTCTTTGTGTCTATTGGTTGTCCCATCTTAGACCCACTAAGAAAATAAAATGTCTTATTGAATACTAGGGATTCCTCTTGTTTATTATTTTATTATAAGTTATTACATGCATTGGATACATTTTAACCGAGCAATCCTACATAATTTGGTGCATAAAATCTACATGTATATTGAGATGAAGTTGATCTTCACATGTCAACATAACTAAGTATTCAAAAGCAATCAATCACATTTTTCACCTAATTTTAATTTTCTTAAATCATTTTCTACATTCCTCCTCTTCTTTTCTTCCATCATCTTCTATATTTCATATGAAATTTTCCTCATAATTCTTCTTTTGAGAGCTAACTTGTGTATTTTTTACACAAATAATCTCTTCAGTCCAATCATCATCAACCACCTAATATTTTCTTATTCCTCCACCTAATTGAGGCATATCATTATTTTTTTCATCTCTTTTAATCTGTTCTTCTTAAGTTCTTTTTTTTTAAACAATGTTATTCTGAACATCATCTTGTAAGACACTAAAATAATTTTTTCAAACCACTATTATTATTTTATCATATACCATAATTAAGATCCATTATTAAATTCATTATCGTCCATTAATACTTTATTACAATTTAGTGAATTAATTCCTATTATTGTGCTTAAATGATGCATTTCATAATCATTATTGTACATATTTAAATGCTTATATGAGTATATGGTTCTATTTTTATATACATAGAAATAAAACATTCAAGATCATATATATCTAGGGCATGCATGTGCAAAATATTTATTGTGATCAACATGTGAATGAACTTAATTATAAAGTGGCATTCATTTCCTAAAATTCTACTCTAGAGAGATCAAATGTATACATATATCATATAAACATGTAAACATAACAATATTGATCAATGTATAAACATGTAACATGTTATAAGAAAAGTTCCAAATGTATGTATATCATAAAATCAAATGTAAGTTAGAGATCATCGAATGTGGAATACTAAAGATCATCATATAAGGAAATGTCGAATACTAAAAATCATCATATATAGCAAATGTAAGTTATAGATAATCAAATGTCAAATACTAGAAAGATCATCATATAAGCAAATACATCTAATATGCAGGGCCTAATATGAATGTTGACTCCTAGTCGAATGACCATCTGAATGAGAACGGTCCTGCTCTGATGGATGTGCTGAGCCCTGCAAATAAAATGGTGTACAAAATGTGTTAAATACATATAATTTATATTAAATATGTATCTAGATCTATGCATGTACATATTCATGTACATATACACATGTATATATAAAAATTTAAAACTCACATGTCCACTAGCATTAGATTCATCCATAGAGTCACGTCGATGTGCACGATCTAGAACAAGGCTAGGAGTGACATTAGGTATGTCCACCTACAAATATATAAATTCATATATATCAGTACATGAATATCTAGTTAAATTAAAACTAAAATTTAAAAATAATTATAAAGGAATTGAAACATGCACATGCACATGCACACATACATGCACATCATCTGATATCGAATGACTTGAGTCCTCTGAAACGATTGCCTCCACCATATCAACTGTATGATCAAGCGACAAATCAATATCTGCATCCCTTTGATCTATCTCATTTCATGCCAACAATGATGAGTGGAGAGGACTATGTAGGTGAGATGGCATCAACGATAATGAACCGGCACCAACCAACATCTCAGTAAAACCCATAGTCTGTGCAGCTATCGAATGATCAGATGGTGGATCCTGATGTGCACTAGTGCTGGGTTGAGAGTGATGGGATCCTGGAAGTGAATGCCCTCCATGTGCCAAACAATCTCTAACATGCTCTATACCGATCCCATAGTCTAATGCAATCAAAGCATATGCCTCCAAGAGTTCCTTAGCCAAACAAAGCAAAATCCTGTGTGCCATATCTCTTGTAAGTGCCTCAAGCTCTATGGGAGTAGGGATGCCTGCTGATGTGAAGGGATCCATGGTGGTAAACTATGTTGAAGATGGCATGGGTCAACGACGTCTAGACATCAAATACTGACCTACATGATTAGTAGATATCCTATTGGTGGCAGCTGCAATGTCACCTATAGTATCAATTGCTTCCTTTTGGGAAGTAACGACAACCTCATCTGTTATGGGGGCTAGAGCTGGGGTGAGAGCAGGAGACCTCTTACCAACCAATACCCTAAACACTGGGGCTAGTCTATCTTCTCGATGATAAGTGGGTCTATCAGCAATCCTACCACACCCCTGACCAACATATGGTGGAATGTCCAGGTAGTTGACTTTGAGGCCCAAATGGACCTCAGCATACAACTGCTGAACAAAATATAATGGAATCTGGTCATTGTTTGTGTATAGACCATGTGCTGAGACAAATCGTGGGTAGATCAATGAGGCCATATCACTATCAACACATCTAGTGACCTGGTATCCCCTAACCTTACGTGTATTTTGATAAAATGGAAAACAATTGGTTTTTATCATTTCTTTGGTCACACTATCCTGTATTTGTTTAAGGGGAACCTCACCATGCACTTCTTCCTGCATGCGGGAAAGAATAGCAGCTACTCTATCTAGAGAAAATGCACTTGTCCTCTCAAGTTCATCTCTTATTTTTTCAAGACTATGCAATATTAACATGCATGGTTCAGAATATATCCCGGGGTTTACATTTTGTGCTAATGAGTCTTTCAATTTATTAATCTCATTATTGGTATTTTCAAACAAAGATTCTGGAGGTGGAGCATCTACATTATCCATGTTATGTATGTATGTGTACCTAAAGGACCAATGAGACCTTAGTTTAAATAATATATCTAGATATAAGGAATAGAAATCTAAAACAGTTCTAATAATTCATCTACTCATCAATAATATTTCCATACCATTAGTTCACAAAACATGTTCAACATCTATCATAGTTTTTAATTTAATCAAAACATTCATATTACTAGATTGCACAAAAAACATAAGCTAAAACAATTATAAAATTTAAATTTACAAGTGTGAGTGTGCACTCTAGAACAAAATGTGTCATTAAAGACAATTTAAAAAACATTGATAAAGGTTGCATCTAAGATTTATTTCCTACAACTAGTAATAAAGGGAAAACATTATTACTTAAAATTGAAAATAAAAATGTTGAACATGAAAGCGAAAATGTTGCAAAATGTTATGAAACACCTAGAGTGAAAAGAGTAACATCATAGAAAAATAAGAATTCAAATTTAGAAATATTTTTGAATAATGTAGAAATGAACCCCAAGATATTAAAATTATACTCCATGATCCAATTGTTGATAATATTAATAAAATTGATAACACACATAAAAAAATGAAAGTCATTGTATCTCCAAGATACATAAGAAGAGAGAGGACCTTTCTGAATTAGAATACTAACCAAATTTTACAAGAGTGTGGTACAATTAAAATACCAAATTTATCTAAGGACTTATTAGATTTATTTTAATGTGTTAGATACAATGATTGTAATTTCTGTAAAAATCACATTTAGATGAGAAGCGTTTATAATGCGGTGGGTTATCAAAGTTTATATCATGTACCCATTATGGAAGAAAAATGATCTTAGAAATAAAATGTTTGAGAAAAAGAGATATGAGATAGTAAAATACAATTTGAAGAGTGGAGGTGAAGATTCTAGATGTGAGTTGGTCACAAGAGAAGCACTGCTAATTTTATTTATGATTTTAAGAATATTTTTTATAAGTATGCAATACATAGCCCCTATTCTTGATGGTTAGATCAACAAGTCAAGGTGTGCAAGGATTTTTCCTAATTGGAACTATTATAGATATATAGTCAATTTTATATAAAATTACACATTACAGCCACAAAAAGAAGTTGAATCATATTAATATTACAATTCTATTCAGATAAACTATTATTGTTCACATCACATATAGGCGTGCCCCTAATAGTAAAAAACAAAATAAGAAGATAGTTAGGGAGCACAATTTTTACATGTTACTGACGATCAATATCATTCATCATAGTATGTACAATATTGTTTTCAATAATTTTTTGAGTTATTACAAGAAAACACTAGTATTATAAAGGTTCAAAAAATCAATATTTGGTCAAATAATTATACTGATTAACTCAATTTAATGCTTGTGTATTCATATTGGTTTAGTAGAATACATGCAGAGAAGGTTATACCTTGTATTTGGATTTTTTAAAAAGGTGGGCTACCTTCTTCATGTGGAGGAATTGTGTGAATAATGTCATTATGTGGTTCTTGTACGAAGTTTTCTCTTGATGAGGAATAAATAAATACTTAGTAGAATAGTAACTAATATAATCTACAAAGTGCATAGTGTGATGTTTTGAAGTTCAATATATTGTACATAAGATTTAGTGGCATGATAGGAGGTGAAGGGATAAAGAGATTTGGAAATGCTAGAGGAATTTTATTGTTAAGTTGTACTATAGAAAGATCCACAAGAATAGGACCCTAGTTGGCAATCTTGTGATCCTCATAACTTAAGTACATTAATTCATTTATTGAGCTATTGAAGATATCTAGTTCTTTTTTTTTTTTGATAGTTGTAGCAAAATTGATTGATTATCTCTATGTTATGGTTCTATTTTTCTCTCTTTCAATGATTTTGATTATGTAAGAACAAAAAATGATTAGAATAAATTCATTAAGACTACTAATTTGGATAATTTCACATATGCTCCACATATGCTTGCAACATATGCTTCTATAGAAATGGCGACTTTATATATTTTGAAATGTGTTTACTCTATATAATGATGTATGAGTCATTTTCTTAATCTTGGGGGTGTAGTGTATGAGAGTCTAGAATTGGATCCAAGATGGAGATTTTGTGTGATGAGAAGTTCCTTAGATCCTATCATCATGTGAGGTCCACTAAAAGAATGTTCTTAGTTTGAACACTATTTTTCTCTCTTTACAAAACCAAAATATATTGGGAATCATGAAAATAGTGGTGAGTACACTAGAATATCAATCAAGAGAGGAAAGTACATCAATCCCACAATAGTTAGTATGCTCAAAATTTGACTCATAGAATATGATGTCATTATAGATTTCATTATCTAAAGTTTTCTCTTTATGAGGAATAAATAGAGAATAATTGGAATAACTTGCCTAATGTAATGTACAAAGTACAAATAACTTGATGTTTTGAAGACATGGATATCTTAAAATTTTAATTGAACTATTTTTTGTAGAGGATGTGGTGTTGGGTATTTTTCTTGCAACCATCTAGATATTAAGGAAATCTACCATAATGTCCCAGTCTAGGAATAATGCAGGCAATGGGGAAGTAGCCTATATATTTAGACTAAGGGGGAGAAAAAATAGAGTAGATAGAATGACTTGGATAAAGCCTCCTCTTCTTTGAGCCTTACTAAGTTTGGAAGTTTATTTCCTATAGATCTTAAATATAGGAACACAACTAATTTAGTATATAAGAGGTCTCTAATTTGGTAGTTAGTTCAAATGATGTGAAGTTCTAGATATAAGCAAGCTACTCATCCCTATATATATATATATATTATATTGTGTTTATCACAATAATAATTTACCTAATATTTATATAGTATCATATAAAATCCTATACAAATACTATGTATTGAATAACACTCTCTAGGGATTTAATAGCTTTATATTACTAAATTTATGGATGATGGAATAAAACCTACTTCACTAGATAATATGACACTAACATACATATTTTATTTTCTTTCTAAATGAATAGAATGTCCAACCCTCAACTATCAAATTTATCTTGAATACATGAAACCTTAATGAATTGAATAACATACTAACATTCAAATCAGTCTATTACACTTGGATTTATCATTTAGAGCTTACACTCTCAAATTCCCTTTTACCCCAATGATGCACCCTAATTGATAATCCACAATCAATTTAAATTCCCCACATTATTTTAGAAATTTTTCTCATCCTAGCATGAACTACATAGTGTAACATAATTTTATAGCACACGTCTTAGATGCAAACTAATAAATAATTAATATAAAGAACAAAAAACACAAACTCAAAGATTCCATGAATCCATAAAAAAACTTAAATAAAAATGGAGGTCCATAATACACAATTATAATAAAATGTTTCTTATATGACCTTAATAAAGGACAAATCATCGAGATGTTGAGATTAATGTATCTATATGACCTTAATGTTTTTATAAAAATATAAACTTGGCCAAATGTTTGACTCTAAAAGATAGGAAAAGTATTCAACTAGGTGTTGGGGTTTGTGGGAGTATGAAATAATATACTAGGGAAAAATAAGGTGGAATCCTCTAGCTTTATATATTTTTATTTTTTGGAGAATGAAAAAATGATGTTAGTAGGTATGTCTCAATAGGTAGTTACTCTAAAAATTGATGATGTTAGCATCATATAAAGATGGCATTATCATGATTTTGACATTGTGAAATAAAAGATGGATAAAAATTTAGACGCATGGAATCAATTCTAGAACTCTAAAACACACGATGTTTTTTTACTAGTAGAGGATGAAGATAATAGGGGTTAGAAAGGGATGGTACTTAAGGATTGGAAAGACTAAATTCCCAATACTACAAGGAGTAAATACAAATAATAAGATTGTGAAGTTGTTGGGGAATGATTGAAATGACATGATGGTTGAGAGATGAAAAAATTGGTGCAAAAATACTTATAGACATTTGGATTAAAATGGATTGGGATTTTTAAGTTTAAAAGGGAGTGGTATGGGAAGATATAACCAAGTCTAAAATCCTATAAAATATAACACTTGAATACAATAGAGCTAAGAGGGGTCAAAGAATATGGAGACAAGAATGGTTTGAATGGAGGGTCAAGCCAAAAACTCTAGAAATAGAAAATATTCTAGGTCACTAATAAACACTAAGGATTGGATTACTAGCATGACAACTGCAATAAAATTGAAGTCCAATAGAATCCATACTTAGATAAATTTAGTAAAGGTTGAAAGTGGATTATCAAGATTAGTTGAAAGATTATACTTTGAGGATGAAGCCCAGTAGACCAATGGAAAAAGAAAAATGGAGATGGTAGAGATGAAATATTGGTATGCAAATCCATCAAAATAACAATATGGTAATTGATAGAAATTCACGAAAATGACCAACACAACTTCACACATAGGGTTTTTTTTAATTGTTAGAAATTGTAGCATCTTGAACTTGTGTAGATATTTGAAAAGAATTTAATAGAGGAAATTATATATAATGAATTTGTTGAAAATGCTTAAAAAAATTTCAAACAAATGCAATTGAAACCACGAATTTTGCAGCAAATATGAGCAAATATGAGGTATGGAGAACCTTTGATGATGTGTTGCAGGGTTCGCTCGAAGGTGAAGGTGAAGGTAACTATTTGCTTTGCACGTTTTGTCTTTGGACGCACCCTGTTCGCCACACGCATTGTTCCGGCCATTGTTCTCTGCTCGGTGAAAATGACAGAGAAGGGTTTTTTTTTGTTTTAATCTGTGTTAAGGGGGTTCGGCTGAACTAGGTTATTAAATATCATAATTCAATGGGGTTCGGCTGAACATATGGTTTGGCCGAACCATGGGGTTTGGCCGAACCCACATAAAGGTCCGTTCAAACACTTGGGTTTGGCCGAACCCCTTCACTTTGTGAAAAAGGGAAAATCGAGTTTTCCCTTCCTCCACAAAAGTGTTCACCACTTATGTGGGTTCACCCAGAGATATTCTTCTTGGGAACTTCATCATTCCCCATGTGTTCCAAACACACGATCTACCTCATTTGTTAGGCTATATCAAGGAACCTTTCTCTAATACCAATTGTTGAACACACCAAAATATTGAGAGGGGGGTGAATCATTATTGTTAAAATTTTAATCCTAATTAATAATAGCTAAATTAAGTTAATTGTTCAACTACTTAATCAAAATAGAAAATAAGATAAGAATCCACACAAGAACGCATGTGATACTAGATTTACATGGAAAACCCCACAAGGGAAAAACCACAATGAGAAATGTTGTTAAAAGTTACTATCCTAATCCAACTTCACAAGTAAATAAAAACTTACAAATTTGATTTAGGGATACAACCCAAGGAAGTTAATACTCCCTATTTACACAAATTTTTTTTAGGGGCTAAAACCCAAGGAATCTACTACTCCCTAATTGAAATAAAGAGCAATTGAAATATGATTAACTTTATGGCTTCAACTATTTATAGTGATCAATTCTACACACTAGGTATGTAGTGAATCTTTTCATGCTCTTATAATTCACCTATACATCTTCACACACTCCCATAGACATTTTAACATATTTTATCTTCTATATACCATCCACACACTTGCAAAATACAAATTCAATCAGCCATAAACAAGAAATTATGAAACTTGTAGCATGTCAGCCTGCATATTCATTAGTGGTATACAAAAATGATAAAAAATTATTTACATATCTTCCATATGAGTTAGAATGACTCATACAATATCTTAAAACACTTCTTATACTCTAATAAATCTTGAATTAGCGGCACACATCACCAACATACCCTAGTTGGCCTCAACAACAACATAACTTCACAAACTAACTTGGAACAACTGTGTGGTATTGTAAACAATAAATAATTTCATGTGCTTCATACCTTGAATGATATGACATGTGGAGTGTCCACACAAAGTCATACACCCTAAATTTGCATTCTTCTACTGGCGCAACTAACCAAACGTATGTTTTGTTGAATATTAGGCATCCAAACCCCACTACAACACTTTGTCACTTGAAAACTGAACTTGTGGAGTACCAAACCACTTGAAACTTCAATACAACACTCATTAGACATCATTGATTATGTCCATAAATCTGCATTGTAAAGCCTTTACATCTGGGGGAATGTAGAGCATTCCAACAAGCCTTCGTATCCACTTTGCACTACTAGAGCATAAATCAGAACTATGTTACTTCTAAATTTCAGTGCAAAAGGTATAATGGTATGAAACCTTGGATATAATACCTTCATATCTCCATAAACTTATCTTTAGAACCACAAGACTAAATATTGCTTTGTGAAAGGATGTGGACCAAAACACTATGTCTTTGACTTGGATAATATATTGTGAATTCCTTAGACAAAACTTCTACAACTTTTCTTTGAGTGAAGTACACCAAAATAGCAAGATGTCATTGTAGAAAATATGAAAACACATGAGGACATGTGTACCTACCTCTGTGTCATACTTAGACAACAAACTGATCCATACACTACAATACTACCTTGCATCATTTGATATCTTAGCACATCAACTATCTTTGAAGCATATACAACCTTTGGCACACTTTTGACATCAATGACAACTACTATTATCAAGTTGTAAAACAAAATAAATTAACAAAATACTCTATGATCCTTAATTCTAGGTAGTTGGCCCATTTTAAATACAAAAGAAGTAATTATTTTTCATGAAAGGGATCAAATTATTGTTGTAAATGAGGTCACAAATCATGATTGGTTTAGAATCTTCATAAAAATATAAAGTCCCTTAAATTGACTAATCAATATAGTGTAGAAAAATCTAACCCTTCATATTTTCTCACTTGTTTGGGCCCTCCTAATTTAAAATGGACTTAATATTGCCTTAATTTAATGTTAAAAGTACCCCTATACATTTGCACACTTATTTAGGCCCTCCTAATTTAAATTGAGCTTAACTATGCCTTAATTGGACCTTTAATTAATTTACAAGCCTGGTAAATTATATTTTTTTAAGGGGAAACTTGAAAAATAATTAATTCCTAAACATAAGACTTTACATTGAGCAATGTGTGTTCCAGGTATAGGGACTTGAGACCCATTCGTCCATGGGTGAATGGGTCCTCCATAGACCTTTGGAAATAAATTTAAAGTTTGTTTTTGGTGGTATTTTAACATATTCAAATCCATAATTCAATGTTTTTTTGTGATATTTGAGTTTAGGGAAATTAAGGATACATACCTATAAATACAAGGTTATTTCACTAAGTTTCACCTAGAATTTCAAGAGTTGCAACCTAGAATTTTGAAGTGAGAAAAAGTATAGAAAATTTTATGATCAAGGGAATTCAAGAGTAGAAATATCAAAGATTTATTGAAGCATTCAAGATCTATTCCTCATGTCAAAGTCTTCTTGCATCATGCATGTTTTTGGAGCTAACATTGTGATGTAGGTTTCATGATCAAGTCAAGCATTCAAAGTTTCATTTCAATAAATATTCAAGAGTAAAGATCCACATACAATTCAATCATTTCATGTAAGTTTCAAACTTCCTAAGATATCCATTTCCAAGGTTTCATTCAAGGGTTTTTTGATTGGTAACATAGTTGTATTCATTCTTCATTCCCTCCTTCATTTCATTATTTCAATTCAAGGTTTGATTAACAAAATGGGTTTTGACTAAGGAAAATACCATTCACCCAAAAACAACATTTTTCTCTCTTGTGTGTGTGATTGCAAATCTAGGTTGAAAAAAATTTGAAGACCTTTTGAAGTGCAAGATTTACAAATTTTACAAAATTGTGAAAGTTGCAAAAGTTGTTGTCAAATCATGAAATATAACCTACAGATTGGATTTTCCACTTTTCGACACTAAAACCTAGACAAATCAAAAGCTCCAAATTTGCACCAAAGGCTCCTAAAATATTGTTGTAACCCTTGTATTTGAACCCATTCACCCATGGGCGAATGAGTCTCAGATCCTCTTACAAAAAGATCTTTTGGTGATTGGTACACAAGTTTCTACCCTTCTCAGACCTACATTCTATTTTTTGGTTTTGTAAATATTGATCTTAATCTTCAAATTCCAAGTGTTAGATTGTATTTTGGTGTTGATTTTCTACTTTCATCTTTTCTCCCCAAAGTGTTGTTTAATCTTGACCCCTATCCTTCAACCTTAAGGAAATCTAAATATTCCTACTTTGACTTGATTCACCTAAAGGTTGATAATAAAATCTTTGTGGGGATCTCATTTCCTAATGAAATAGAGGAAAATAGGTCCCTAATTATTTCATCAATCCATTTTGGTGAAATTACATATTTTTCACCATTTCAATCAACATTTGAATAAGGGAGCCCTAATAGATAAATGTAAACCAAAAAATAAAAAAACACATGACCAACCACACACAAAACGAAAAATAAAACACCAAACCAAAATGCATGAAACAAAAAGATAAACCATACCTAAATTTAGAGTGCCATAAAATCTCTAAACTACTTGTTGGGCATACATAAATATTTAAGACGTCAAATGGTAAATATCCTTCTATTCAACTTTTTCACGGATTTCAAGAATGAAAGCTTTGTAGATATAATCCTAAACCTAGCAATTTGTATCCTTATACTTAGAGATGAGGAAATTATGCATCTTGGACTCATAGTTTAGATGGTGATCATGTAAAATCAAGAGTTGGGGAAATTCGTCACCAAAATTCTCAAACCATAATTAAGTTCTTCTATATAAATTACATTAATCAAAATAACAAGAATGTCTATTTTTTATGTTTAATCTTTCAAGAAAGTTTTTTATTTAAAATTTTGATGTCAAGCAAATATTTTTGTCTAAATCTAACAAATTGCACTTTGAATCATTAATATCCAAATTATTACTATAAGGATTTAAATCTATTTATGAATTATTATTAACCTTATTAATAGATAATAAACAAAAAAAATTCATCTCCCTTACCATCACAATTAAAAAATTAAATAGGATAATGCATGAAAGAAGTTGACAAGACATCTTGTGTTGTGATGCCACCCACTAATGTTGTATACTAGTCAATAGTCATATCTTGATCAGTAATATATTTTCTCCATTCAACTTACCACACTCCACAAATACATGCACCTCACACATATAATTATTAGTTATTAATGTACTTGATACATCTAAATTAGCTACACATTCTCCATTACAAAAACTTATTTGATGATCCATAAATAAACCACTTGCTTCTACATGTAAGTTCCTATATTGGCATTCATCATGTTTCCTTTATTTAACTTATTGCATATTGCTTCTCCAATGTGCTTTGTAAATTTATGGTTTTGTAGGTTTGATTTGATCAAATCATGTGACCTACCAAAGTCTTATCCTACAATTATATAAAGCTTCTAATAATTAACATTACCCTCTTCATCCCCAAATATAGAATTAATATAGATTTAAAATTCTAATAAAGAGAAACCATTCATTTTAACTTTATTTTCCAATATAAATATTTTATATTTTTTCTTTCAAATTTATAATTTAGATCATCTAACAATGCAATTGCATTTTCAATCTTAAAAGAACACAAATCAATATTGTGGATTACAAACATTGGACACAATTTATTACTAGATTAATTATCAACATGCATAATAATTTTAGAATTAAAAACTTGATAATGAATAGATTATAAGATATTTAAAATTACTACCTAAAAAATACTAATATATAAAAAAAATATCATTTTTCAAGAGATACATTACATAACGCTCTATTAATAAAAATTCCACTAATCACATCTTCAATTAATATATAAGCATTATTTCCATCCTCAGATGAGCATAGTAATTTTAGATTCTCATATTTTTAAGAACTTATAGTGTAACTCAAAACAAGCCAAATTAGTGTCATAGGCTACTACTGTATCTCCAAATTTAAACTCAATTGACTCATCATTTCTATCCATGAAGCTCATAGTATAATTCTTCAATTTCAATGTTTTGGGTACTTTTATGGTTCTCTTCCTCATTGGTTAACTTGAGTATTGGAATATAAATTAGCTAATTTACGTCATATTAGACATGTAAATCATCATATCCTTTAAGGTTAAGTCTAACTTTATGAGAAACTTTGTAAAAGTAACCTCTCCATGTGTATTTATCTTATGGAGTTGAAATTTAGTACATAAACTCGTGTCCACAAAAGGTGGCTAGAAATATAAGAATTGGCATATCATAGTTTGGTTTCACTAATATCTTTATAAAGTCTAATTAAAAACATAATATCTTTAGGTGATAGATAGAGGTGTTTATGACATGATTATCTAGCATTTGTAGAGATGTTTCTACTCTTTCTAGAACATGTGCATTCATATTGTTGAAAAAAGGTTTGTGCATTTTTAATTCGATGTCCATTTTTATCATAAGTTTTTGTGTTTCTATTGTTTCAATTTTTTCATGTAATATGTCCTTACAACCACTTGTATCAACTATTATTTGATTACTTTTAATCTATTTTTTAAGAGTTCTATTTTCCTTAATTTAATTTATTATATCATAATATGATTCAACATATCATTTATCTTCTCTTGTTTCATTGTAGATGATTGGAAAAGTAGCATAGGTTCTTAAACATAATTATTAAAATTTCAACACATGAAATCTGAATAAAGAATTTTGATTGTATACCCTTGCACGGATAAACTCTTAATTTTTTAATTAGCAAAACCTTACACTAAAATAAGAAAGAAAAACTAGAATTGTAGCTAACTAAGCTATTCTAATCATGAGATAAACAAATTAAAAAATAAGGGTGAGATTTTTTTTAGAAAGACATCCTATTATTCTTGATTTTGTACACTATTCATTGAACATACAATTTTGAATTTAAAACCTCTCCTAACTTGACCCAAAATAACACACCCAATACACAAGATAATGCAATCTCCAAAAGAAAAAATAAACCACAATAACCACCCAAATCCTAGTGTAGGCTAAGGAAATGACTTCTATATCCAAATGTAAAAAATAAATATTCTATTTTAGAACTATATGAACGTACTCAAGTTAACTACACAAAATATATCAATAAATTTCAATTTCGTATTTTTATTTTAAATGTTTCCCCCCAAAATCATATGAAATAAATTACTAAAAAGTATGAAGATTTGTATATGACTTGCATTTTACATTGTAATTCTTTGTTACAATTGCAATAAAAATTTAACATTCAAATGCATGTCATTATTGCTTTTATAAGTTCACTGTATAATCCTCCATTACATTTGGACTTAAATTTTACATGAAAATTAATGTCATTATCCCTTTCCAATTCTTCTTTATAATCTACCTCAAACTCTTAATCATATTCTAAGTGTCGTGCACTTTAATATTTTTTAATCCTACAACACATAGAATTCAAATTATTATAATATTTACAGAAAAAAATAAAATATAATTTGTATTTAAATCAATTAAATTTATTATAGGGATAGAAATTTTATCTTATATTATGTTGAAGTTGGGGTTTTGACATCTACTTGCATGTGTGAAGGAGAATTATTATTTTTGTGTATATTTATAAATTTGTAGGAAATGAGATATTTCATGCATACTTTTAAGTTTAGGGGAATCCAAAATGTTCATATGTACAGAGGATCCAAAAATGTATACGCATTTATAAGTTTATGGTAATATAGAACTTTCATGCACATTTGCAAGACTATGTAATGTCCCCTTTTTAATTATTTTCAATTAGATGCAATATTAGCCTATTTCCTTTCTAATGGATGAAGATATGAAAAATAGGAAATGTACACATCTAAAAATGGTCACAGTTATTAAAACCTGTTAATTAATTAAATATAAATTATTTAATTAATATTCTAAAGTCATCTACATATAAATAAATTTAATTATTTATTTAAATATCTTTTTCACCTCACTTAATTAAATATCGTAAAATATTTAATTACTTTTCTTTTTCACTTGTCACATATAATTAAATAAATTTATTTATTTAATTAGCATTATCCTCAACTTTCAACCAATTTTAATAAATGAGTAGATAAATGCCATGTTTGTCTCCATTTTTGAATGAAGATGGTTTTGTGGGTTGAAAACATTCTTCCACTCACACATTTTTGGCACCCAGTGTGGGGCATCCCCCCCATTTTTAATTTCTTTCATTAAAGATTTTTCTAAAAGTTGATAGACAGGAGTCGCGCTTTAGCGCATACGAGCCTCTGTTCAGCGCATCCCCGAACTATTTCAGCGCATCCATGGACTGTTTTAGCGCATCCATGGACTGTTTTGGTGCATATATGGCCTATTTTCACGCACCCCTTCTTGATCATTTAGCGCATCCATGGACTGTTTTGGCACATAGATGACATGTTTTAGTGCATCCCTTTTTGATCATTTAGCATTTGTTAACTATTTTGGCAAATTGGTGGCCTGTTTTAGCACATACAGGTGTTGTAAAACAAATTTTGATTCTGATGCCATCCGCGAACAAAAATTTTCAATTTGGTTTAAAAGAGAAATGAAGCAATCCTAGGATAGAAATTTAAAATTTGGAATTTACCAATCCTAGGATAGTCACCAAAATTTATTCCATGTTGGTTAAAATCAATACAATGCTTGTTGTGAAGCAACATCTTCACTTAGTATAGAAAATCGTCATTTGGATTTAAAACTCAACCACTTGTTTGTTGTGATTGTTGGGTAATAGGTTTATGCTCTCCCCTTTACTAGGTGACCAAAACACCAGACTTACCTTTTCATTTTATGCATTTCATGTTTTATTAAATCCTTTAGAAGGCCTATCATAGTGGGAAAAAGTGCTCACCCTATGGGAACGACCTAAGTGGGAACAACCAAAGCCAGGTTTTCCAACCCACTTTAATTAAAAGTGAATTTTGGGAAACCCATATTCAATGGAAGTGAGCAAGATAACCATCCCCAAAATCTTTGTTCTAAAGATTGGGAGGTCTCCTGAGGGAGTTTATCTATTGCCACATTGAACGAAAACCTTTACTACGAACCATAGTGTAGAAAGCTAGCCGTGCCAGTATCCAAACATCATTTCAATCACAGTGCAAAGGGAGGGAAGAATTTGGCCCCAACACACTCACCATATAATCGCCACAAATTATTTGCTCAAAGGATCGAGAAATCTAACCTTGAGTACACACCTAGAAAAGACAAAAACACGGGTGCCCTCTAGGGGGTGACATGGTTGTGTGAGTCGATGTGATTTTAAGCTATGGGTTGTGATTCCTATGATCTATTTGACAAGTAAGAGTGAGTCTGTTTGAATTGCTTATCTTGTGAATAACCTGTGAAGATCTCAAGAACATACACTCTTTGTGTATATTTTAGGATTAACAAAACAACTATCTGCTACTCTATGTTGTGTTTTTCATATTTAAATCGGATTAAGATCATCCGAAAATATCAAACTGTTCAAACATGTTTGTCTCAGAGAAATAATTGGTAAGTTTAGCACATTTGTGCCCTATTTCAATGCATCTGTGCTTTGTTTCGGTGCATCTGTGCTCTGTTTCAACACATTTGTGATCTATTTTAGTGCATTTGTGTTCTGTTTCAACGCATTTGTGCTCTGTTTCAGTGCATCTGTGCTCTATTTCAGTGCATCTATGCTTTGTTTTAGCCCATCTATGCTCTATTTCAGTGCATTTGTGCTCTGTTTCAGTGCATTTGTGCTCTGGTTTAGCGCATTTGTGCTTTGTTTTAGTGCAACTATGTTCTGTTCTGAGCCTAGGTAATTTTTTTGACATTTGGAAAATCAGTCATTTTTAGTCTAGTCTTTTTCTATGCTTAGGGTTTGGAATTCTGCAACTTTTTCCAAAAAGTCCCTAGAGAGGAAGATTAGGAAGCTAAAGAAATCTCTCAATTATAAGAAATTATTGAAAAAGAGAAAAATTTTATACCAAAGTTGAAAGGTCTTGCTTGAACATAGGACCTTTATTCATCGGTATCACAACTTTGTTAGAGGTTTCAATGATGATTATGATGTAGAACCTTTATATTCATGAGCCTTCTTTGAAAGAAGAGTCCTTTCTCAAAGGCACAACCACAATCAACGTATTCGTTCTTCTTATATTCCCCAACCCGCAATTGTATACTCTACTCATCCTAATCAATTTCTACAATAGAGAACTCAAGCACATTAGGCATTTATCACAAATCCATCTTTTTACAAAGCTATGATCAAACTTCAAAAAGTGCAAAAATCATCTTTATTTTGATCTTTGGTTTAATTCCCGCAAACAAGATTTTTCATCCTTTCAATCAGGGAATAACAAGCTAAAGATTAAAAATCTTTTAAGTCATAGAATCTTCATTCTATCCCGTTTTTCATATCCATCAACATTTCACTATTTCATTATTTTGATCAAAGTTAGTAGAAATTGGGCAAAGCTTATGCCTATTGTCACAAGATCTCAAAAACACATAGAAAAAAATGAAAGAGAAAGTACAGTAAGAAAAATGGGTGATAATAATGATATGGAAGAGAATCCTTTTCATAATTCAAATACTGAAGAGATAACAGAAGAAAAGCTTCAAGAAGCAGAGCAGGATCCCCAATTCCACACTCTTATGGAAAGGATTTTAGAACGAAACAAGGAAAGATATTTCCTTTCATTAGCTAATCAAGGAGCTAATTTACCTGCTGATTTTGACACAGAAGGGATTAAAGAAAATCCTGAAGCCCCTCTTAGTGATTTTAATGCTCTTACTCTATAGTTAAAAGCATTACAGATGCAAATGAAAGAAATCCAAGGGGGTACAACAAAGAAATATGTTTGTGATGATATATGTCCTTATCCATTTGACAGGAGTCTTCAAATGATTCCTTTTCCAAAACATTGCGAAATCCCTAAATTTGATAGGTATAATGGGAAAACTGACCCCATTGAACATGTGAGGGATTTCCGAAATATGAGCTTAGAATTCGCTCATGAAGATACCTACTTAATGAAATTTTTTCCATGAAGTCTTGGTGGACAATCCATGGAGTGGCTTTCAAAGATCACTCCCCCCATCAAAACATTTGAGGAGTTGATAAATAAATTTATATCACAATACTCCTACAACATCCAACACCAAATAACCATGCTTGATCTTTGTAAAGTGAAACAAAAGATAGGGGAATCTTTCACCACTTTTTTACAAAGGTGGAGAAGGGTATTTGCTAGATAATCCCATCCTGTTCCTAAAACATAAAAGATGGAGATCTTTATCGATAGTCTGAATCAAGAGATGAGTTATAGAATAAACCTTCACTATCCTCAATCATTTGAAAAGTTGATTGAAAACGTGATTACTATTGAAGGTGCCTTGGTTAAGCGTGGAGTTCTGAAAATTGATAAAGAGGGTTCAAATTCGTACAACAACCACAATAGTAACAACAATGAAAAGTCACGATTTTGGACTCGCAATAATTTTTTTGTGAATGATGGGGTAGTAGATGCTAACAACATGAATGTGAAGCCTACCATCCTTAATGTATCAGGTGTCCAACGTAGCAATAATGCTAGAAATTCTAGTACCCAAGGTAATGTTTCCAATCAAGGGAATGTTACTACTAATCATGGAAATAATTTTGGCAATAATCAAAATTCAAATATGCCCAGATCTTCATATTTTTTGAATTGATAAAGTTTTACTCCCTTGGGCCAATCTTTGGAATCCATTCTCAAAGAATTATTGAATCAAACACTATTACATTGCCACCACAAAGAGACTATGATCCTAGGGTTAAACCACCATCGTGGAATGACTCACACTTTTGTGACTATCATAGGTGTAAAGGTCATAAGAAAAATGATTGCCAAGGGTTGAAGAATGTTGTTCAAGATATGATTGATAATCGTACCATTACAGTTGAAGGGAAAAATTTTAATGATGACCATCAAGCATTTAAAGATCCTCTCCCTAATTATCAAAAGGGGAAATCTTCAAGTGAAAAGGGAAATAATGTTAATTATGTCCATGACACCATTATCAATCATATTTATACTAATGATCAGCAAATCAATGCTATCTGAATCAAAGGTAAGCAAGAATATCAAGAGATCAATGCTATGATAAGGGGACAAGCCAAAATTATTGTCAAAGGAAGCTCATCTAAAGTAGCAGTTCCCCCTCCAAGTCAAACGATTTGGTTGATCAAATACGAAAAAAATCAGCCCAAATTTCTATCTTGGAGCTCTTAAAGTTATCACCTATGCATAAGGACATTCTGGAAAAGGCACTTGTTGATACAACTGTCTCTCCTGATCTAGATATCAATAAATTTCAAGACATGGTGGGACACTTGTCCTCATCTACATGTTTATCCTTTACTAAGAAGGATGAATCATCCATAACCCATCCACATAATTCATCACTCTACCTAGAGGTTATGGTTCAAAAATCTCGAATTAGACGTGTCCTAATAGATGGGGGAGCCGGATTAAATATTTGTACTTTGAAATTAGTCCTTGCTTTGGGATATTTTGAAGATTCTATAGATTGACGAAGTAAGATTAAAATCAAGGCATATAATGATGATGAAAGGGCTTCCAAAGGCCTCATAATGCTACCAATTAGAGTGGGACCTATTCTGAAGAATACCTTTTGTCAGGTTCTAGATCAAGATCTCTCCTATAACATACTCTTGGGTCATCCATGGATCCATGACATGCAAGTTTTTCCATGTACTTATCATCAATGCTTGAATTTTCCATATGATGGACAAGAAGTAATGATACCCGTTGATCACATTAGCATTCAAACTTTCTCTAACCTAGGAACAACTCAAGACACACTCATCCCACATAATAGAGAGGATTTGAGCATCTCTACCTCCAAATACAATGAACAAGAATGAGAAATGATAAGTAATTTTGGCACCAAACTAAAATTGAAAGATAACGGAGTGGGAGAATATTCTTTATCTCTCTCTAATTTACCCATATCTCCACGATCTCGTGGTCAACCATCAACATCCATACAATAAGCTACGATAGCTTTAGCTTTAGCTTTAGTTCCCATCACCAAGTTTAATGGAGTGTTTATCAAAGAAAATTAAATGGAAGATAGAGCTATCCTTGATTGGATCTATAAATATGAAAAGGATCATTACAACATAGCAAGTTACCCACAGAACAATATGGAAAAGGTTATGCGATCATGCAGCAAATGGATTATGAAGGAAATGACCTAGGTACTGATAAAATAAAAGAGGGTATCATTGAGCCTATCCAACTAAAAACAATGCACCCAAAAGATAAGACTGGGTTAGGATATGGTGAAGATACAAAGGAAGAAGTAGTATAAAGAATTTCCAAACAACAGTTAACTGAAACAATTTTGAGAATTCAAGCAAATAATTTTGACACCGAATCCAATGAATATGAATGGGATGAATTCTCTGATGATACATTCATCTCAGAGAAAAGGTTGGATGTCATACACAAATTCACACCCGCATTCTTACAAGGGGAAAGCTCAAGACCTCTGCTTGATTACGTTCTACAAAGGGATCATGACTCAAGTGAAAACGATTCGATTCAAAGTGAGACGGATCATCCACAGGAGGATATCATCCTAGAACTTTCCCATAACAACATTGACAATAGTATCATGACTCTAATAGCCAATGAACTTACTCATCCTAATGATCCATTTCCTTTGGTTCATCCCGAACTCATTGATTGGGAAAAAATCACACCTAATGATGTCCCAAATTTTCCTAATGATTAAACCATCATAAAATTTCTTTGTTCATCCCAACTAGATATAAGTTCCACCAGGGAATCAAAAGATCAGAGTTTTCGATAGGAAAGTGCCAAGTTTCTCAGCTATAAAATAAATAAGATAAAAGAAAGATCTAATGGTGAAAACCTAACAAAGGCAGTATTAGATCAAGAAAAGAGAAAAATAAAAAGCATATCCAATAGTGAAAACCTTTCAAAGCCACTAGAGGATGGGAAACTTGACACTCTCCCAGAACATTACTAGGAAATTTCTTATATTCTATAAGAACCAATAGAGGCACTCAATATAGGTACTAGAGAAAAGACCAAAGTCTTGCAATTGTCCGCATCTCTAACAGAAGAGGAAATTCCAGGATTCACAGAATTTCTCAAGAACAACCAAATCAGTTTTGCATGGTCCTACATAGATATGCTCGGATTAGATCTAGATCTCATCATGCATCATCTATCTATTACATCAAGGGCAAAACCTATGGAGCAGAAACTTAGAAAAATGCACCCACATGTTGCATTGTTGGTTAAAGAAGAGTTAAAAAAGCTTTTAGATGTCGGATTCATTCGGACTATCGACTATGCAGAATGGATCTCCAATATCGTACCTGTTTCAAATCCATACGAAAGAATTAGAATTTGTATAGATTTCAGGGATTTAAACAAGGCATGTCTTAAAGACGATTTCCCTCTACCAAACATAGATATGATTTTTGATTTAACTATTGGACATGTAATGTACTCATTAATGGATGGATTTTTAGGATACAACCAAATAAAGATTGCACTAGAGGATCATTATAAAACAACATTCACATGTCCTTGGGGTACATATTGCTAGAACATAATTCCATTTGGGTTGAAGAATGCAGGAACTGCATACCAACGTGCAATGACAATAATTTCTCATGATATGATGCATACATTCATGGAAGATTATGCCGATGATCTCCTTGCAAAATCTAACACCAGAGAAGGACACATAGATATCTTATCTAAAATTTTCAAAAGAATGAAACAATTCAAAGTAAGACTTAATCCAAAGAAATGTGTCTTTGGAGTAAAATCTGGAAAGTTGCTAGGTTACATTGTATTAGAAAAGGGAATTGAAGTGGATCAAGATAAGTACAAGAAATTCTTGATATTCCACCACCAAGGAACATTACTGAACTACGCTCTTTGCAAAGACAGTTACAATCCATCCGAAGATTCATTGCCCAATTGGCGGATAAAATTTTACCATTCACTCATCTCTTATACAAGAATGTTTCGTTTAAATGGGAGGACAAATGTGAAGCAATGTTTGATCAGATAAAGCAGTATCTCATGAATCCACCAGTATCGATTCCACTAGTGCAAGGTGCACCACTCATATTGTATATTTTTTCCACAGAAGTGTCCCTAGGAGCATTGTTGGCACAAGAAGAAAACTTAGGAAAGGAGTGAGCAATCTATTACATTAGTCGAAATTTGACAATTCATGAGCTAAATTACACCTTTGTTAAAAAATATTGCTTAGCGGTAGTGTTCACTTCTCAAAATTTATGACATTACATGCTAGCACATACAATAAAGCTTGTGGCTAAGATTGATCCACTCAAATATCTTCTAAGTAAGGCAACCTTAACTGGCAGGTTGGCTAAATGGGTCATGATATTGAGCGAATTTGACATCCATTATGTGGATTGCAAAGCTATAAAGGGATAGGTAATTGCAGATTAGTTAGCAAAAGCACCAATGCTAGTAGAACGCCCTATACACATTTATTTTCCTAATGCTAATTTATTCACAACAACAATTAAGAAGTCATTGGCACTCTACTTTGATGGTTCCTACACTCAACATGGTTCAGGAGAAGGGATTATTTTTATTAGACCTCAAGGACATACAATTCCAAAATATTATCAGCTAATGTTCCCTTGCACAAACAACATAGCTAAGTATGAGGCACTATTAATTGGCATGAGAATTGCAGTAGACTCGAAAATCATGGAACTTTAATTTTTTGGTGATTCATAACTTGTTATAAATCAAATCAATGATGAATATCACACTAAGGATGACAATTTGATACCTTAAAAAGGGATGGTGGATGATTTCTAGAAATACTTTGTTCATATCAAGTTCATACAAATTCCACGTATTGATAATAAAGTAGCTGATGAAATGGCTAAAATAGCATCTCTACTCCAGTTGTTAGAAAATAAAACACAGTACGATTTCCTGGTGGAACAATTGTTTTCTCTCGCCTATGATAATCCAGAAACTCAAATCATTTGCCACTTAGCCAATTTTGATTCTCCCTTATATGGCCAAATTTACACTTACCTAAAGGATACTACTCTACCTTCAGATTGTTCTAGAAATCAGGAAAGAAATTTAATCTGTGAATCCTCTTGTTACACCTTAATTTTTGATGTCTTAAACCGGTGTGGTCTGGATGGTACCCTCCTTAGATGTCTCAAATGCAATGAATCAAAAAAATATTTACATGAGGTACATGGTGGTATTTGTGGGACAAACTCAAGTGGATTAACCTTAGTAAATAACCTTGTGAGATTGGGTTACTACTGGCCGACCATGGAAAAGGAATCATTCATCTTTGTGAAGAAATGTGCAAAATTTCAGATTCATAGGAAGCTCATTCATGCTCCTGCTCAGGAATTACAATTATTCACCACAACATGGCCTTTTGTTTAGTGGGGATTGGATTTGGTTGGAAAGATACACTTGTCATCTTCAAATGGACATAAATTCATCATTACAAACACTGAGTATTTTACTAAATGGATTGAAGTTATTCCCCTAACAACTATTAATGGAAAACAAATATCTTCATTCATTTTAAACTATATCATTTCTTGATATGGTATTCCCAACTCCATTATCATAGACAATGGAAGACCCTTTAAAAATTAGGATGTTGATGAGCTATGTGAAAGATTTCGCATCCAACATAAGTTTTCTACACCTTACTATCCGCAAGGGAATAGTCAAGTTGAAGCTTCAAACAAAACAATTCTAAAGATTTTGAAGAAAACAGTAAATGAAGCAGGTCGTGATTGGCATGTCCAATTAAATCTAGCATTATGGGCATACAAAACAAGTATTTTCACACCAATAGGTGCTACTCCCTATGATTTGGTCTATGGAGTGGAAGCTATTCTACAACTGTAAGTTGAGATTCCTTCACTTTGGGTATCACTAAAGGGGTTGATCAATGATGAAAACTACAGAGAGTCAAGGTTGCAAGAGCTGGAACTGCTTGATGAACGGTGTCAAACTATAGTTAATCATTTCAAGGGATATCAACAAGTTATGTCCTGCAACTACAACCATAGAGTTAAACCACAAACTTTTCAAGTGGGTGACTTGGTTCTCAAAGAAAACCCTCATAATCAGCAGGATCTGGAAAAGAAAGGTAAGTTCAAACCTAATTGGTTGGGCCCGCTCGTTATCATTGTGGCATATGGATCGGGGGCATATCAGTTGTCAACATCAGAAGGGGACCTATTTGAAGATCCAACCAACAACATTCATCTGAAGAAGTTTTATGTGTGAAAATATCAAAAACAATATAAAAAGTCTTGAAAAAAAAAAATTCAAAAATCGAAAGAGAAAAAATACAAAAAAAAAAAGAGAAAGGAGAGAAAGAAAAAAATTGTTGCCTTGATGAAAACTTCGAAAATAGGCATCCTGGTAACAACAAAAAAATCAGAAAATCAGAAAAAAGTGCAATAAAAACAAATGGTGAAAACCTGGCAAACAGGCATTGTTTGTGATTTTTTTAGGCTCTCTCATCTATTAAGATACATTTTTCATATCCATCTTTCACTGGCATCACATACATTCCTAGCCATCAAATTTGTATCATGCATCACAACATCTCCTTGAAATGAAAAGGATCTCATCATGGCTTGATGATTAGGTTTATCCTTAGCAGTAGTTGTGTCTAATAGGATTCAAAGTATAGGGTCACTAGGGGGGGTGGAAATTCGCTTCTTGGAGCTTTCTATGCAGGAAATTGGCAGCATGTGTCAGGAACCAGAATATCAAAAACAACAAATTTTTCCAATTAAACTGAGTCTACCATGACTATTTTGACAGATAACTAAAAAAAACTGGATGATCTTAATCTGAATAAAATGAATGACAAACTTAAAGCATAAGTTGATTGGTTGTTTTGACATTTGATGACATCATATCTTTGGATTGGTTCAATGATGTGTTGAACTAGAATCACAAGGAAGGAGTATGATTTTCTTTGCTTGTTGTATGTAAGCTAATCATTAGTATTATGCAAATTTGTCATGGGACATGCTCTACAACATATCATTAATGACATTTCAGAATTTGCATAGGAAAATGGTTAATTTTTGTTTGTTTATGCAAACAATACTTAGGTCATCTTGGTTCAATTATACCTCGATTCTTGTATTAATTTTCTATATCAAAACATCATGAAAGCAGTACTCAATTCATCATTGGTGCTAACATATCCTTTGATGCTTGTACTAAATTTTAACATATCAAAAGGCTCAATGATGAAAATCATGCGCAACATGAAATGACAAAAAGGAGAATGATTCATTACTACATTCTACGAATACATGATTCATTTAGGTTTGCATTTTGAAGGCTGTCTAAGGTAGATTTTTGAAGGTTGGCAAGAATTTCATATATCTTTTCAAAACAACAATTGAGTAAATTTGGACATTTGTGGCATCTTATTCCATTATCATTCATTTAGGTTATCATTATCATTACATTTGCATGTACTTACATAATCATTTCATTTTGTTATCATATTTTTCAATCTCATTTCTTTCGTCATCATCATTATCCGTTGTTACATATCATATGCATGGTCATTATTTTAATCATTCATTATTATATCATTTCGTAACTTTAACATTTACATTCATTTCACATATACATTTATAATAAGGTTGCATCCATTTCATTTATTTCACATCATCTTTTAGGTTATCATTTTCATATCCATCACATCATATTATATCATTATCATTAGTTCACCAATTAATATCATTACATCATTATCATACTACATCATTATTCATGTCATGTGCATATCATTCATTAAATATTACATCTTCATAATCATCTCATTTATACATTTATCTCATTTCATCATAAATTTTCATTTAGGTCAACATTTCATTACATAGCCATTTATATTACTTTTTCATCATTATTAGGTCTCATTCATTTCATTTACATCATATCATTTTTCACATCATTCAAATCATTCATCATTACATCTTGCATTCATTACATACATCATAAATAAAAATCATCATGTTAGAAATCATTTTGTCATTAACATTCTCAATCATTGCATCATCATACATAAAATAAAATCATCATCATTTGCATCATCATAATAAAAATCATACATGACATAGCATATAGAAATAAACATGCATCCATAATCATACATCATAAATCATCCATAACACGTGCATAATCAAATCACCACTGCATCTCATAAATCTCATCAAAACAAATGTCCAGGAGTACAAGGATATCAAATGTTTCAACAAGATATATAAAATACAATGAATAAATGTGTCAAAATGCTCATCACTAAGGGGCATCTGGCCGAGGCACATGGCTGCTACTATCTCCTAAGGTAGTAGGTCTCGCTGGATCTCTGCTCCCTGAGGCTCTGATCTCTCGACTGACAGGCTGACCCACACTCCTGGTAGCACTCCTAAAATGACTACGTGAATGGGTCCAAGATTGAGTACCTGACTGTGTGAAGGCAATCCTCCTCTCGGGTGGTACTGCCTTGAAGTATCTCATCCTCTAATACTCAGCCTCTCGATCGGTCTCCAATCCCTCTGCTACAACCTCTTCAATGGAGGTGCTCTCGACTGATATGAGGAGTCTCTTAGCTACCCTGTCAACCTGTATGCATCTCTCTTGGAAGTTGTCTCACTCTGCCATGAGCTGAGCTATCTATGGGTCAGGAGGTGGTGGTTGTGCAACCTCTGTCTACAACTAACTGATTGTCACCTTTTCCTGTGCTAATTGACTCTTAAGAGTCTGAACCTTTTCCTACAAGGCATCTAGCTGTCCCTACGAGGGAGCTCTGATAATAACACATGGAGCCAAAGTACTCAACTGATCCACCACTCTCGATGTTCATGGCCTTGTACTGAATGGTACATCAAATAAAAATCTCTGCCCACCACCCCCACCACCTCCATCATCCCTACTATTGTCATCACTGCTATCATCGAGGCTGCCAGAGTCACCTCCCTCATCCCCCTCCTCGTTAATATCCATAGCTGCTGCATCTTGTACCCCTGCCTAAGCCTCTCCCTATGGCTGCCCTCATCTTTGCTATATAGCTAGTCCTCCCAATAATGGGGCAAGCTCCTTTAGGCTAGTGAACCTCAGAAAAGGATGCGTATAAAAGAAGGCTACATAGTCATCTGTCATCCCTGCATCTGTCACCTCTGGATGCATCGCCCAGTAATCTGGCTGTAAATCAAAATACTCTACCTTAGTAGCCTCTATGGTCATGAATGGACCCCACTCTACCACATCCTCTCGACACCTAGCATAGTGTGCCACATCCTGTGGCATCATCTATACTAGTCCAAATTGTCTCAAGACCTGCATAACTAGAAACTACTCGATGATAAACGAGGTTCATCCAATCAAGTATCTTGATCTAGTACAAAATGGAAGCTCTATATCATCTGCCTCCTAGGGGTCATAGTCAAGATAGGTCTATCCATGTCATCGAGTACCCTCTTCCAGTACTCTGATTTTCCCAACCTTGGCTGGAAAAGGGGAGCTGTGTAGGCATAAACATATGAGAACCCAAGAGGATGATCCCTTTGAACAATGGGAGGAGTGATTACAATCTGCTCCCATGCCCATATCTGAAGAAGAGTAACTCCACAGGAGAGACTCTTACCATCTATGTACACGACCTGATGAAGATCGTGGTATAGATGGGAAAGCATACAGGACCCCCATGCATATCTAGTATGATGGAGAAGCATGTTCTCCAAGATCCGACCCCACCCGACTGATAGTCTCTTTGACCTGTGATTGGAACAAAGGAAACCACTGATGAAACCTACTAAAACTGAAGGCAGTGGGGCACATCTCTCCACCATCTCCTTCCAAGGAAGCTCAAATCTAGAGACATGAGGATCCTAGGAGACTCGTCTTAGTGCATCGGTCCCCCCAATTTCCTTGTGATCATAGATCACAAACTCACCAACTACAGGAATACCCAGAATCCTGTATACATCCTCTAGAGTCATAGTCATCTCTCCTATGGGAAGATGAAAGGTGTTATGCTGGCTATGCCACCTCTCAACTAATGTGGTCAACAATGCGTTGTTGACCCGTTATTGTGGGATCCTCAACAATGGACTCAACCCACACTTGTATATAATCTCTAAATCATCCTGAGATAGTTGCAGAACCATCTCCCAGGTACAAGGAAATCTCTCTCTGATCTGGAGGAGGTTAAATTCCTCCTTTATTAAATCATCAAGCAATCATGCAAATCAATCAACAAGAAATCTCTAATCAAATCAATACATCAAGCAAAATCATTAATTACATCAAACAAGCAATTAACTGAATCAAATCAAATTTATTTTGTTTTTAATATCGCATGGAAAGAAAATTTATCAATCATTTCATCTATTTTGTTTTTCATATTGCATGGAAAAAAAATTACTAGTCAATTGACTCAAAATCAATCATTTGTCTTGCAAGCAGGAAAGCAAATTTATCTACCTATCATTTTTATTATTTGTTCTTCAAGCATGAAGACAAATTTATCAAATCAGGCTAATCTATCCTTGATGCTATTTAACAACATATAATCAGTTGTCTAATCTAGCAACAATCATCAAGTGCATATCAAATTTCAATTCAAAATTCAAAATCGACAAAATCCCATGGATGCACTAAAACAATCAGTCAATGTGCTAATTCATGAATGCATTATTTAAATCCATGGATGTGCTAAAACAAAGCTACAATGCGCAACTCCATCTATACGCGATTCTATCTAGTCTATGCGCTAAAATAGACCTTCTATGCACTAAAGCACCTAAGCGCTATTCTATCGAACGGATGCGCTAATCTATCTCATTAATGCGCAAATCTACTTTATGTGCTAATCTAGCATCCTACGTGGGCATAATTCCTAAATGCGCTACTTGAGGTTTCCTTTGCACTATTCTATGCTATGCACTAATCTACACATCTATGCGTGACTATTTCACATCTATGCGCTACTTTGTATGCAAAAATTTATCTAACCTATGCGCTATATTACGACTTGTATGTGCTAAAACAAAACATAAAAAAATCAAAAAATTCAAAAAAGCACGAAAATTGATCAAAAAAATTTGCGAGGATCAAGTCGACCTAGCGGAGGTCCGTACATGGTTGGTCTCTGATGACAGCGGGATCACTCGAATTTGTGGTGCTCATAATGGATCGGCATCTTGTTTTTATCTCTCAGAGCTCTGAAAATTATTGCAAGTTACTATTCAAATGACAATGAATTTTTACTTTTTCCACCTTTTAAGGGGGTAAAAGTGAGAAATTATTCAAATTTTTACTATGCAGAGTTCTATTTTGAGAGCTAAATCGCCAAATCTCTCCAAAAATCATCTAAATTCTTTCAAATCATCCTCATCGTCATTCAAATCATGCGATTAATCTTTCGAGGGGGCATATAGCATCGGTAATTTCTAAATTCTGGGGCAAAATTCTTCAAAGCAATACATAAAACACATCACTTCAAAGAGGGGCAAAATGTACACATCTAAAAATAGTCACGATTATTCAAACCTGTTAATTAATTAAATATGAATTATTTAATTAATATTCTAAAGTCATCTACATATAAATAAAATTAATTATTTATTTACATTGTTCATTTTTCCAACTCTTCTAGTTTAATTAAATAAATAAGTTTATTTAATTATTTCTATTTTCCTCTTAATTAATTTAAATAAATTTCATAATTTATTTATTTAATTATCATTTCATTTCTAAAGTTTGAATATTTAAATTCAAAACAATGGAATATTCATCCTTCATTTCACATTTAAATATTATATATTTAAATATCTTTTTCACCTCACTTAATTAAATATCGCAAAATATTTAATTACTTTTCTTTTTCACTTGTCACATATAATTAAATAAATTTATTTATTTAATTAGCATTATCCTCAACTTTCGACCAATTTTCATAAATGAGGAGATAAATGCCATATTTGTCTCCGTTTTTGAATGAAGATGGTTTTGTGGGTTGAAAATATTCTTCCACTTTCCTCTCAACCTTCCACCTTTCTCTCAACCTCTCCATCTCTCATCATTCATCTTGACAAGTTTAAATTTCAACTATCGATCTCCGCCAACTGGATTTTTTCCTTCGAAAATCTATAAATACAGTCTTCTCGTAAGTAGATTTCATCCTAGATTTCATGCGTAGTTACTATATTTGCATTCAAATTAGCATAATTAGCATATCAACATCATAGCATTTTAGCATTGAAATTTCATAGCTTAAATCATATAGCAATACACATGCATTTTCAATCAGTCTCATTCTCCTAAGCTATCATTTCAACAAGTTGCTGCTTGCACAACTAAGAGCCAACAACTTTAATCAAATCCTTGGAGATAGAGGGTGATGGGATGAATTTGAAAGAGCTGCTATTGTTTAGAGTTTGCATTTATGTTTTGTAGACTAGTTTTTTTCAATATAATATCTTATTGGTGTGTTTAGTTTACATTTTAATTAGTTCACGCATATTCTAACTCACATAGGAAATAATTGATTTTATACTTTATACTTAATTGTGAAGTTGTCAAACCATAAAAATTCTATCTAAAAATTATCTCATTTTTTTTCATCAATAAAGGGGAATAATTTCATGATGTTAATAGGTTCTATTTATTGCTAATTTTACATATTTTAACTCCTCAAAAGTGTGACGAAGGAAGGTAGGTTTAGTATATTGAAATTTTTTGAAGGTTCATGAACTAGAGAAAAGTGTGATAAAGAGAAGGAAGAAGTTCAACAAGTTTGTAATGTCACAAATTTTGTGACTTCACAAACGTTGTGAAAAACCAATAAAATTGAAAGAATGAAAAAAAATGTGACAATATGAAAATAAAGAAAGAGAGAAATAAATGGTCAAGGGTGAAGAAGTAAAAAATTTAAGAAATATCATGACTTCATGAACCCTTTGAAAGTGAAAAGATGGGAAAAGGCTAAAATCTCTAACCTACATGATAATGGAAAATTCAAATTTTAAATTAAAGTGGTCCAATTAATATAGTTGGTGCATCCACTATCTATGTGAGGCACATCCTTCTCTGATCCTTGTTGAATCCATGTTAATTTGGTATTATTATGAATCTTGCATGGTGGTTTCATGATTTCCTATGTTTGGATATTATTAATGAGTACTATGGATGATAGTTAAACATAATTGGTATTCTTATGTTTATTATTGATATGATTAGCTAATGGATATTAGTTAACTAATATTATTTATAGATACACTGTGATATTAGATAGTTTCTTATGTGAAATTCAAATATGTGAGTTTCAAGATTATATATTTTAATGGATTAAATGTTCATTTGTGGAGCTTCATAAAATTATTCATTTTCTATATGATTTAGTGAATAACTATTGTGAACATGGGTTTTGAAAAGTGATAATTGATTTAAAATATTATTGTTGTTATATTCTCGGATTTGGTTACTAATGCTTTATCTGTTATGATTTATTATAATAAACTAATATCTATGTATCAAGTGTGTAGGTGAATTGCCAATGGAAATTTGGGGTCACGTATCAATTCTAAATTGTGTTCTTTCACGTGCAACAATCTTAATTCATTTGGAGGAATTAAGATCATATGTTATGTGTATAAATTAGTAATGTATATATGATGTTATGTATGTTATAATGTATCTTTGATGTAATTTATTTGTGAGAAAGATTAATTTATATTAGTCTTTGTGAGTTTTTTTTATAATATTTCTTTTCAAGAGTTTTATGTGGATTTTAAGTGGATTAATTAAGTTTTTATAATCAAAATTTAACCCTAGGTGTTAGGTATAAGGGTGAGGGCTATGTCAAACCTTAAAAGGACCTTTTAAAATATTTTTAAACACCTTAAACTTCCCATTACAAAATTTTTGCAAAAATGGGGAAGTTATTTGGTTGTTGGGGTAGTTAGGGATAGGAAGTCTTCCTTCTTTTCTATTTATGTTATTTTCTTGAGTTCATAGTGGAATTTTTCCCTCTTGGAGTTCTTGATTTATTTTTTGGGGATTATTTTGGTAGAGAAAAAATTCTAGGTTTGAGAGGAAAGGAAGAAGGGTAGAGAGGAAGGATTGGAAGAAGGAGGCTTGAAGGGTCATCAAAAAATCTACCAAGTTTAGAAAGAATTTTAAGGTAGGATCTAAACATTCTTGTTTAGATTTCATAATGTTTGTGAAAATATTTGATTTTGGAGTGTTTTCATTTTTGTGGGATTTTTGAGTAAAATGGTGAATCTTTTTATGAAATCATGTAATGTGGGGTAGAAATTATTGCATAGGGTTGTTATTTTTCTTGTATGTGAGTCTTGTGTGGAGTATACCTCCTCTCATGAGAGATAGGTCCTCTATTTGGTGGGGTTTTGGGTATGAGTGTCCTTATATGTGTGTAATAAAGAGGAATAATGGAATAGTGAATGGAATATTATGTAGATAATTATGTTGAAAATATTGGAATGTGTATGTTTTAAATATAATATGTATTGGAGAAGTCTTTTTCTCTGCGTGTAGAGTGCCTACTCCCCTTATGTAGGATTCCATAGTAGGAATCGTGTGTGTGGGTTACACTGGGATTTCTTATTTGTGTAAAACCTTATATTGTGAAATGTGGTGCGGTGTATCATTTTTGAAAGTCTAAATGTAAAAATATTTTTATGAACATTTTAGAATTTGTGTGAAACCCTAGATTGATATGTGATCCCAAGCTCTAGGGTGGGTTGTATTCAACCCTATAGTTGGGAGGTGAGATCCCATTGGCCATTGTAGAATTTTATTTTGTTTGTCCTACTATTGCAAGTCTAAGGTTTAAGGTTGAAGACTATTTTGGGATCACCAAACTATGGTTCACAAAAGAAAGTAACATGATGGTAATTGTTTATTTTTGGAAAGATTAAAGAACTCAATAGATGAAATGGTGGAATAGATTTTTTAAGTTGTACATTAAAAAATACCTTTACTTTACTAACTTTGGTAACAATTTAAAGAAACAAATGTTATATTCATTCATCATTTTTTTCTATTTTGAGCATGGGAAGAGAATAAATAAACTAATTTCCTAATTGGAAAAGGTTACTATTCTATTATAGTTGATATCTTACATTGGGTGATGTAACTGTAGATTAAATCCATGATAAGATCTGCAACTAGAAAGAACAATATTAATTCTAATCTAAATCAAAACTAATCTAAAATCAAACAATAAAGAATGAAATTGAAAACATAATGAATAATTAACAAATTGAATTGATCTCACTGAATATGTATTCAACCTTTCGAATTAACTCCATTGCTCTTCTCCATTTTGCTTTTTTAGTGTTCTTGCCCTCAGATTTCTATGTTTCAATGCAAGTATAGTTGTGTTGAATGTCTAAGCAAAATATCAAAGAATAGTCTTTTCTCAAAAGTGTATAATTTCGGGGAGAGGAATAATGATTATGACAGGCCATTTTATAGATTTTGTGTTTTCGAACGATCGGCTCAGATTGAAAGAGAAATCGACAGATGAGATTGATGAATGCCATGCAATGAGTTATGTGATAAATAGAACACGAGTTAGAACGTGAGTTCAACTGCAGAAAAATACTAATTTTAGAACATGAGTTAGAACATGAGTTCCAATCTTCATCTTCAAAAATAGAAGAAATAGACTTTGTTTGCAAAGGCCAAAGTTAGAAGTTGGAGATTAAATGCATGTGAATGCAAAATGAGTTAGAACTAGTTAATTGACTAGTTGTGATGGAGAGTTCTCTCTCAGAGTTAAACTGGTGTTTGAACTCAAGAGATAACTGAATGATGGAAGAATGTGACATAATTAATTAAATAATGAATTAAATATTAATTTAATTCAACATTTGAAAATAAGACTTTAATTAAATAAATAAAGTAATTTATTTAATTTGACTGTTTGAAAAGGATAAATATGAATAATTAAATAATAAATATTTAATTATAGATAAAAGGGGTTAAATGAATAATTAAATAAAGATATTTAATTATAGTTAGAAAAGTATGATAAAGGGGGAATTAAATAATAAATTATTTAATTGATAGATAAAGGGGGAAGAATTAATTAGTTCACAACATAATTAAATAAATATGATTTATTTAATTAATTAAGTTGAATAAAGGATGATTATTGAATTAATGAATTAATTAAAAAGGATATTTAATTAATAGAGGAAATATGTGTTAGAAAGGTAATTAAATAATAAACATTATTTAATCATGACAACGGACTATAGAAAATTATTTCGAATGTGTACTCGCAGGCCTAGACCAATTTTCGGTATCTACAGTTTTCCCCTCTTTGATACAATGTTGGTATGATGTTGTGTCAAAGAAAATATGCCCCAATCATGCCCCAGCATGAAACAGGGTAGGGTATACCCCCTCGGGAAAATTGACAAATTTTTGAAAGTTTCAAAAAAATCAGGAAATATTCCCGATAAGTCAATTTGATAGTCAAATATGCTATGGAGTTGACGGAATTGAAATCAGAGTTAAGACGGACGAATACGAGTTGTTTGAATTTGAAAGAGTACGTGGCCAGTAGATTAGGTTAGAAGAAATGCCACTTTTACCCCGCCTATAAATAGAAATTAGGGCTAAACCTAATTCATTTGCACCTAGAGGAGATAGAAGAAGAGAAGATTTTTCTCTGACTAGCTGACGAAATGGCACCTATTCCATACACCAGGCATCGCGATTATCGGATCCGAACCTTCAGGCGGCCAACCGACGCAAGACCACCAGTATGTACATGAAAATGATAGCTTCAAATTTAATTTTTGCACATTTTTCAAGGCTTAGAAAATGCATTAAGCAAATGTGGTTAATCATGAATGACACATATGCCATCGTAATCGTTGCATTTGACTGTGAAACGATGCATATGCAAATTAACGCATAGGCTAGAATAGGATTTAGGAGAATGAACGCATTTAAAGTTTGGTGCACCACATGTGTATATATGCAATGCATTTGTATGGGGGTTAGACACATGTGTGATCGTGAACTGCATATGCATTTGGGACCGCATATGTAGTAGAAATGTAGGCTAGGAAAATGCACTGCATGTGTTAAAATGGGTAGGTTAAGGAAACAGCAACACATTTGCAACAAATGACCGCATGTGGTTTAGTGAACCGCATGTGCAGAATTAGAATAGGGGTGTGGGAAATATGTGATGCATATGTAATATGCACCGCATCTGAGGAATTGTGCGTCGCATTTGAAAAAATGCACCGCATTTGACAATGTGAGCCGCATTTGGCTAGTAAATTTTTCAAAAAATTTGGCAAAGTAAAAGCTTGAAAAATTTCTGACATCATGGTTTAAATGCAGGTGATTTTAGATCCGATTTATACGTGGGAGTCTTGACTAGATATGTTTGATCTAAGAGAGAATTTGACTTCTGTAGAGATTCGATTGCTATGGGTTGTAGGTATATGTTAGTGCTTGTCTATGCCTACCATTCAGGTGAACAGGGGGATGTTGACTGCACTGTGTGAACGATGGCATTCTGAGACATCATCGTTTCATTTGCCGACTAGGGAGGCCACTGTCACATTAGAGGATGTGTACAGGATATTGAGACTTCCTATTAGAGGAGAGCGGGTTACATATGATCCCCAGCGAGGGTTGACTGAGTTGGCATGGTTCTATTAGGTTGATGACATCAGTAGGCTCGACATTGAGCACTACAAGATTAGATGGCCAGTGTTAGTAGACAGATACGAGAGGATTGATTGCATCCTATGTACATTGATTGGCGGGATTGTGCTTTCGAATAGACGAGGTCATGGATTTCCAGTGGGATGGGGAGCTATGTTGGTTGGGATGTTGGAGAGTGAGACGAGATATGCATGGGGTCCATGTCTACCCGGGATGCTATATTTTCACCTACATGACATTGCTTACAGAGATGCACAGTCATTGAGCCGTGGGACGACATTGTTGATGATATGGGGTTTTGAGAGGATAGTTGTATTCCATCCTCAAGTTATAGTAGAGCGAGAGGAGAGACTTCCATATGTGTTTTGATATATAGGACAAATTACACAGACACATGTTGGAGACACAGGATACTAGAGACATGCATTGGATACACTTGACCAGTTTATATGGAGACATTACATGGATTGTGAGGCATGGGCAGATGATGATATACATTTTCCATTCTGCAGATAGACATAGTACCTTATTGAGAGGATTGTTTCTAGTGTTCACATCATTGAGCGACACCTGCCAGATAGAGTTTTGAGACAGTTTGGACAGGTTCAAGATGTGCCTCTGAGCAGAGCAGAGTTTGCTCGTTCATCTAGAGAGGTTCCATGGTGGGGACCCATGATACCAGTTACCACAACTGAGCCAGACATGCAGGCATTACAACCAGTACAGTGGGGATGGAGAGATGGATTAGCAGATCCAAGGACTACAACTGCATATGATGCATGGTGGGTAGTGCATCGCCTGATTCCCTATACAAATCCAAATTTGCTAGCACCAGTCAAGAGACGAGGCACAGGACCGAGAGGATGACGAAGAGGTGGAGGTGCCAGAGTGGGTAGAGTTGGTGGTAGAGATGGTGGTAAGGTGGGAGATGAGGACGGAGAAGATGGAGAGGGGGACATGCACCGATTGAGGAGGCAGTAGCAGTTGATGTACCAATGGTGGACATCGGAGGGGGAGTGGATGTACAGGCTTGGGGTGAGCATGTTGCAACAGAGGTAGTGGTTGAGGAGCATGTAGATGTGGATGTTGGACTAGAGGATGTTGCAGAGGATCTGGATGCAGAGATGGATTTGGACCCTCTAGGGATTTTGGCGAGATATGGAGAGGGTAATATAGAGGAGGATGTTGAGGAGGAGGCATCAATGGAGGAGCAAGAGAGATAGCTTAGAGATCAGATAGTGGAGGGGAGACAGGAGGAGGATGCTCCTAGGGATGGTGATAGGGAGGCTTTGGAGGAGAGACTTAGACTGATGATAGCAGAGTTTGATGCGATGAGATTGGAGAGAGACAGTGCCTTCATAGAGAGGGACAGTGCATATGCAGAGAGGGACAGTGCATACACCAAGAGGGATAGTGCACATACAAAGAGGGATAGTGCTCTCATGGAGAGAGACCAGGCTATAGCCCGACGGTAGGAGGTAGAGCAGCAGTTTTCAGAGATCAAATGCCTTTGCAGTGGTTCTTCATTTGAGGGTTTTGCTCATGAGCTAGTCAGATCAGTTGAGAGAGCGTCATACTATAGGGATCTTTATGAGGCCATAGTGCCAGCAGAGAGATGGGCTCCTACATTTTCAGAGGTGCGTAGTCAGGGCAGGAGTCATACTCAGAGTCAGAGGACATAGAGTACAAAGGGGGTGGTAGGACCATCGAGGACAGGTCCATATGATATGCCTTCCACCTCACAGAGGCTACCTTCGACTGTTTTCCCACCACCATCACCACGTGACAGTAGGGGTAGTGGGACACGATGAAAGGGAATTATGTAGACAGTTGTATTTTGATCAAAGAGCCTAGGAGCTCATGTTTTATGTATTGATACATTCAAACATTGTACTATGACACACTTTTTGATATATATATATATATATATATATATATGATTTTGGCGGCTTCTACATGATATGCAATTCTATGTGATGGATATACATGTGTTATGAATGAATTTTTTCTATATGTTTATGAGTTATAAATTTTACAATGATGTTATGGATGATTCTATTTACTTATGATAATGAATGCAATGATCTATATGATGCTTATTTATATGTGTGATAATATGTACATGCAACGTTTACCTTATATGATGATGCAATGCCTATTATGTAATGATGTGAAATGCAATGCAACTATGTGAAATGTATAATAATGCAAATGATCTAATGTTGTTATTGTGTCATAGGACCTTATCTTTATGTTAAAGAAGAGAAATGTTAGGATGAAATTAATTCAGAATGTTAATAAGACATAATTAAAGTGTGATTGATGGAGAAAAAGATAGAATGAAAATTGATTGATTGAGAAAATAATATAATCTTCGATATATTTCCAAATACGCCATACTTGCTTGTTATCATCATTGGTTGGGACATGACATAGATGGATAGTACACACTATGATATGAGATAGATTATAGTGTACAAAGCTATCCACCTGTGAAAAATAGACAGTCGTAGACAAGGAGTGTCTTAACTTAGACTAAGGACAAGATGCCCCAGTCGTTTAGTCCAGAAAAACCATAGACAACAGACAAATAAAATATGGGTCATGAGACGTCATTGCTCCTCTAAATCCTTGATTGCACATCCTTGAGGAAACTAGTAACATGACTCAAAAACCAATGTTTGAACAAATAGTTGATAGACAATAGCCAAAGAAAAAGAGTCCTGAGACATCGTTGCTTCTCTAAATCCTTGAAGGGACATCCTCGAGAAAGCTAGTAACAAGATCTTGCACAAATCGATAAAAAGATAAGACAAAGTAAGATATAAAGTCATAAAGCCAAATAAATGTATTTTCCAAAACTTGATCTTGTGGGATTGTTTGATGTTGATGTTTGACATAGCGTAATGTTAGAGAATGACACATATCGCATAAGACGTTGAGTCTAGTTTTGACTTGGTGACTATTGTATAAGGAATGACAAAGCTTGGTTTCAGAAAGACACGTGTAGTATAAGACGTTGGAGTCTGATGATGTTGAAGTGACTAGATACATGAGACTATGACAAGTTGATGACGTATATTGACAAGAAAGACATATCTTACATAAGAAATAGGTTGATCACTTTGACAATGTGTTGGATATTTACTTGATGACTTTGAGATGTTTTTCCTTGTTGTTGCATGACTTGTTTTGATTCCTTGACTGATAAACTATGTGTGTGTGTGTATTGACAATGTATAACATGAAATGATACCCTAAACTATGATATGCAACTTGTGTGATAGTGATTGTGAATGAACCCTATTGGACTGACCTAGTGTAGTCTCAGGAGATCATCAATTGATTAGCCTTGCCTACGTTGTACACGTAGAGACCCCATAGTTCTACACGACCAATGACTTTGAATGTACAAAGAGTCATGATTTAATGTGTGATACATGAAAAACCTAAACTAACAAACATAATGCCTCGATGGCACATTGATTGATGGCCTTGCCTACGTCTCAGTTGAAGAGGCAACGTAGTTTGACTATGTCTATGACTGACTTAACATGACCGACTTGACATGATACTTGACTCTATTTTTGGGATTTTCTGACATTTCTTGATTTTTTTGGATTTTTGAAGTTTTCTAATGTTTTTGGTATTTTTTAGGATATTTTCGATGATGTGACGTTATGTACAAGGTGTTAGGGCATAGAACAAGGATTTGCCCCCAGTCAAGAATAAGATTTGGAAGATGGAGTGGGTAATGTGACGAAATGGACGCTAGATGTCAATCGTTTCAAGGAATGGATAAGACAACTAGTTATTATGAATGATGAAAAAAAAGTCTGATTAGAATGATGGTAGATGAAAGAGCGAGCTTGACTACACAAGGCACCTTTTTTCCAGGTTTTCACCATGGTACTTATCCATAGCACCACTAAAGTGGTTTTCACTATTGGACGGATTTATTTCTCTTTTCTCTTTTCATTTTCTCAAAAAAAAAAAAAATTTGGTGTTACAAAGACACCCGTTTGCCAGGTTTTCATCAAGGTAACCATTTTTTTATTTTTTCAATTTTTTTTGTATTTTCTAGTTTAAGACACGGATTCTCAAAAGCTAAGTATAGAACCTCTTTAGATGTAGACTATTGATAGGTGACATAGGCAGCTCACCTTCAGGAGTAGAGAGTTGGTATGCTCCTGATCCAAAGGCTTCTGTGACTATATAGGGCCCCAACCAGTTAGGCTCGAACTTACCTGGTTTTTTCTTTTTTAGCTTGGTTCTTAAGATTCTCCAATAATACCAGGTCACCAATGTCAAAATGTCTATTGAGAACCTTCCTATTGTAACTACGACGAAGACGATTCTGGTATGCTTGCAAATGATCTAATTCTTTCTATGTTCATTCATCCAGCAATTCTAGCTCTTGTAACCTTGAGACACAGTACTCTTCATCATCAACATGACCCTTCAAGGATACCCGTAGAGAAGGTATTTCAACCTCGATAGGGAAGATAGCTTCAGACCCGAATACGAGGGAAAATGGAGTGGCACCAGTGGGAGTATGGATGCTTGTGCGATAAGCCCATAAGGTAGGATTAAGCTATAGGTTCCAATCATGGCCAGCATCATTGATAGTCTTCTTAAGGATTCTAACAATAGTCTTATTAGATGCCTCAGCTTGGCCATTACCTTGTGGGTAATATGGAGTGGAGAAATGGTGTTTGATGTGGAATTCTTCACATAAATGGCATACTTCTTGGTTCTTGAATGGGCAGCCATTGTCTATGATTATGGATTGTGGTACACCATATCGACAAATGATATAGTTTAGGATAAACTTAGATATTTGTGTGCCGGTTATGTATGTCATGGGAATAGCTTCAATCCATTTGGTGAAGTATTCGGTGGCGGTGATGATGAATTTATGGCCATTTGATGATGGAGGGTGTATCTTACCTATGAGGTCGAGTCCCCATTGGACGAAGGGCCATGGCGAAGTAATTGAATGAAGCTCTTGCACTGGCGCTCTTATCAAGTCTCCATGTATTTGGCATTGTCTAAACTTCTTTACAAAGATGTATGAATCTTTCTCCATTGTAGGCCAAAAGTAACCTAGTCTCATAATCTTAAGGGCTAGAGTAGGACCACTTGAATGAGATCTGCATATACCCTCATGTACCACTCACAAAGTTGTTTGTGCTTCTTCAGCATTGAGACATCTCATAAGGGTGTTATCTAAGGTGTGTCTATATAGGGTTTCTCTGATGATCGTGTACTTAGCTGAATTTCAGATGAATGTTCGACGTTGGTTATTAGACAAGTCTTGAGGTAGGGTTTGGTCAATGAGGTAATCGAATATGTCTTTATACCAAGGAGATGTAGGACCAACAATGGTACACACTACCGCCATATTCGGTACATCATAAGCGGGAACCAAAAGTTCTTCAACCAAGAACTCAAACTTAGGCACGTTACTTAGAATATCCAACAAGGAACCCATGGTTGCCATTGCATCTGGAGCTCTATTCTAGATATGTGGTATTTGTTGAAAAGTTGTCTTTGAAATACTATTTAAAACTATCTGCCATTCACTTATATGGTGCAAGCTTCTCATCCTTAGTCTCGTAGTCATCATTTACCTATCGAATTACAAGTTGAGGCTCGCCAAAAACATGTAGGCTCTTAATTGTCCATTGAATTGCCATTTTCAACCTTGTCACTAGAGCTTCATATTCTGCTATATTGTTGGTGAAAGGAAATGCAATCCTGAATGATTTGGGAATGGTATCACCTTGAGGTGTGACAAATAAGATACCAGCTCCTAAACCACGATTTGTGTGTGACCCATCAAAGTACAGCTTCCATTCTATTTTAATGTCAATGTTGAAGAGAAATTCATCTAGAAAATCTACCACTAATGGATGGTCTGCCTTTATAGGTGCATCAACTAGTTGATCTGCAATCACCTGTCCTTTTATAGCCTTCCTTTCGACATACTGAATGTCATACTCGCTAAGTATCATGACCCATTTAGCTAATCGGCCTGTTAAAGCTACCTTACTTAGGAGGTATTTAAGTGGATCAATCCTTGCAATTAACCTTGTTTGTCAATTGAGCATGTAGTGCCAAAGTTTTTGGTAGCAAAAACTACTACAAGACAAGCATGTTCTATGTTGTTGTAATTCAATTCATAGCCCACTAAGGTACAACTGATATAATAGACTACTTTCTCATGACCTTGATCATCTTGTTGTGCAAGAAGAGCCCCTAATGCCGATTGAGTTGTTGAGATGTATAATATCAATGGTTTTCCCTCTATAGGTGGCATTAAGACTAGTGGAGTAAGCAAATAGTCCTTGATTTGTTGGAAGGCCTCTTGACATTTAAGAGTCCATACAAATGGCACTCCTTTCTTGAGTAGATGCTGAAATGGATGTATTTTATCTGCCAATTGTACTATGAAATGTCTAATTGACTGTAATCTCCCTTGTAAGCTTCTGAGTTGACCAATGTTGACTGCAAGATTCATTTCTATGATGGCTCTTACCTTCTTTGGATCTACTTCAGTGCCTCTATGAGAGATGATATACCCTGACAGTTTCCCTGATTTGACTCCAAAGACACTTTTCTTCGGATTTAGCCTAACATTGTAATTCTCCAGCCTTTGGAATATCTTGTCTAAGACTTTCAAATGATCTTCCCTTGTTTTTGATTTTGCTATGATGTCAGCTACATAATCTTCCATGAAATTATGTACAAAGTCATGGAAAAATGTGGTCATGGCCCGCTGATAGGTAGCTCCTGCATTGTTAAGGCCAAATGGCATAACATTCCAACAATATGTGCCCCATGGACACGTAAAAGCCATTTTATGTTGGTCTTCAGGTGCGATTTTAATCTGGTTATATCCAGAGAAACCATCCATGAGGGATAGCATCTCGTAGCCTGCTGTAAGGTCTACTATCATGTTGATATTCGGAAAAGGAAAGTCATCCTTAGGACATGCCTTATTGATGTCTCTAAAGTCAGTGCAAATTCGAATGCCCCTAGTTGGCTTATTCATTGGTACAAGATTTGATATCCAATCCGCATAGTCTATTGCCCTTATGAATCCTACATCCAAAAGTTTCTTAAGTTCTACCTTGACCAATAGAGCAATTTGCGGATGCATCTTCCTCAACTTTTGCTTGACTTGCTTAATACCTAGCTGTAGCGGTAAATGATGTAATATTAGGTCTAGATCCAGCCCCGACATATTAGCATATGACCATGCAAAGTTTATCTATCTCTTTTGAAAGAAGCCCTTAAACTGACATTTTTCTGTCTCTGTTAAAGAAGCTACAAAATAGGCCTTCCTAGGATTCTCTTCTGTACCTATGTTGACTTCAACAGATTCTTCCACCAACATTGGTGACCTTTCATGTTCAATAGGGAGAATATTTAAACCTCTATCCTTGGGTGCCTCTGAGAGGTTTTCACCCTCGGATACGTCCTTTATTTTGTCTTCTTCTTCATCCAAAGGCGCCTTTCGGTTTTGACCTAGCGACTCATCATTTTTCTTTTTATTGTCTTTTTTCTTTTCATTTTCATTTTTGCAACTAGAGGTGCAAATGGACTCCCCAAAGTATGCCTTATCGTCCAAGTCTATGGTAAAACCTGCTTTATGGTCCCCTCTTGGTATGCCTTCTCTAAGTCCCATGAACCCAACAATTGCTTCGTCATTCTCGAATGTATCTATGATAGGTGTACCTTGTTGATCCTAGTCAATGAGTTCAGGATATATAAGGGGCATGTCATCATTGGAGTTTATAAAGGTATCTGCTATTAAGGTTAATACGGAGTGGTTGACATGGTTGCAGAATTTTTGGACTAACTCCTACTTGGTCTTTTCCCTACGGGTAGGTAAACTCTGATGTGGGACTATAGTAAGGGCAGATTGGTCAGAAGATGGGTTTTTAGCTGCCCCAAGATGCATGATCAAGGGTTTCCCAATAATAGTTCTCTTGCCATTCTTGTTTGGACAAGTGCTTCTTAGGATGGGGACTAGATAATTTTGGTTCAGGTTTCACGTTAAGGTCCAATTCTCCAAATAAGGCATCTATCTTCATAGTACTAGTAGATGAAAGGGACTCCCACTCACCATCACTTGAGTAAGGGGATTCATCAAAAACTAGAGGTTTGTCTTAAATTGGGGTTTTTTCGCAAATTGGGGGAAGTGGTTCATGAGATGTCTCGATGTCTGCATAATCATTCACGTCCTCTTGAAATGATAACGAAGTACTAGGAAACCCGATTCTAAGCGGTTAACACCCTAGCCCTAGATATTTTGGTCGTGGGTAGATAGTAATTGGTTTTGTCCTTCCATTCTGATATAGACCTAACCCATTGTGCCTATCATAGCCTTCCTTTTGCATTATTTTAAAACCTTTCCCATACTGGTCCTTGTCTATTTGAATAGATGGGGAGGGGTATTCATGTTCTTCTTGATACAACCAGGAATCACCTTGATCCACAATTTCTTCACTTAACTCTACCCATTTGGTTAATGTCATTGTAGGGGGAACATGAAATGTGACCATTGACTGTCTTCTATCCACCATGGGTAGGCCATATGCCTTAGGTGGAATCAGTTCACTAACACAGTGTGATGCCTTTATTTTGTATTTGCCACAGCCCTTGTCTTGGATCTCGAGTTTTGGAGTGGATGGTGGTGGTTTGATTGAAAGGGACTTAGTGAGATGTGAGGGGTCAATGTATTGGGATAAAGTGGATGAAGAAGCTTCTTGGTTAACTAGCACTTGTTGTTGTGGAATTTCCTTTAGGCTTGTACAAATACTGAAAAGGATCTGGATCACCATCAATGGTGATCTCTGTGCTATTATAGGGGAATTTGAGACATTGGTGGTATGTTGAAGGTACAACCTTCATTGCATGTATCCATGGTCTACCTAACAACAAGTTGTATGGGAGGGTAAGATCCAAGACTTGGAAGTTGGTGTTCATGATTGTTGGGCCAATTCAGATAGGGAGTGTGACAACTCCATTGGACGATCTTTCCTCATCGTCGTAAGCCTTGATGACTATACTTTTAGAGGTATCTACACAGTCTTCTAAGAATCCTAATGCCTTAACCAATTTAAGGGTACATAGGTTCAAACCTGCTCCTCTGTCTACCAAGACTCGTCTGACTCTGGTTTCATGGACTAAGACTTCAAGATGTAAGGGGTCATTATGATCTAACTTTTCAGTTGAGTAATCCTATTGGGAAAAGGTGACATGATGCGAATTGGTTAAATATCCCACCATCTCTTCGAAACGATTGACATCTAAATCTATAGGAATAGTTGTATTCTATAGAGCTTTGTCAAGGATGGCTCGATGTCCAGGTGATAAGGTCAACAATTCCAAGATAGATATTTGTGCGGGGGTTTTACTCAATTGATCAAGAAGATTGTACTTGAACTTGGAAGGTTGCATAGATGGTTCAGAAGAAGGACCTGGAATAGTGATCTTAGTTCTGCGTGTGTTTACACTACATTCTGGATGCTTCTTAATGGTGAAGGTATCGACATGCTCATTTGTTGCGCGGAGGCTATATACGATCTTTCCTTTTCCATAGTCATAGTTGGTGTTTGCGTAATTGGCTGATGGATCGGTCTTATGTCCTGAACTGGAGCCTTTTCCTTTTGTGTGGTCATGTAATGGGTCCTTGAAGACCTTATGATCACTATTCTTAGTGTTTTTCTAGCCACCAACCTCTATGGTTCCGTTCTCAACAAAGTCTTGTATTATGTTCTTGAGTTGACGGCATTGTTGGAGGTTGTGCCCTTTGGTTTGATGATATTCACAATGGGCTTTGTCATCCCACCAAGAAGGTTTAAACTATCTTGGATCATACTCCCTTGGTTCCAAAGGTTTGATGAGATTGTGTTTAATCAACTCTTTGTAAATAACCTCAATTGGTTGTCCTAAAGGTGTAAATTCACATGTAGGAAACCTCCTTTGTTGCGGCCTTTGTTGTTGTGAATTTTGGACATAGTTAGCTTGTTGATCTGGACTATCTATCGTGTCTTGATTGGAGGTGTACCCTCTAAGTGTGATAACTAGTCTGGTATGTACGTTTTTAGCATCAACAATTCCATCATTTTTAACATTCTTGTTCCTAGACTAGAATTGCCTTCTATCATTTGGCGCGTTTTGATTTTGGGCAATGGGGTTCCTGCCTGGTGCCTTCATTTCACCTTTGTCTATAAGGCCTTTCTCAAGGATGATTCCCTTTTGTACTAAGTCTGAGAATGAAGTACAACAGTGTACCCTTAGATCACTTCACAATTTGGGGTTAATGTTCTCTAGGAATATGGTGACCTTTTGTTTTTCTGGTATTTCAATAGGACATCTACTAGCTAGACTTTGCCATCTCTAGAAGAAAGTGTTGAAGGTTTCACCATCTTCTTGTGTCGTGTGGCACAAGGTTGCAATTGTTACCTCATTGTCTATGTTAAATACAAAATGTTTGACAAACTTTTTAGCTAATTCACCCCAAGATCATATACCATATGGTAATTTAGAAAACCATTCCAGTCTTATCCCGACAAGGGTTCATGGAAATAGTCTCATTAAGTATGTGGGGTCATACAATATGTCCATACATGTTGTTGAGAACTCTCTAATGTGTTCTAAAGGATTCTTTCTCCCATTATACTTAGGCAAAACCGGTATAATGTGTCCATGGGGGAAAGGTGTCATATACAACACTTTGTCAAATGGACATGGACATAGGTCTTGTGCTGAGATAGTTCATTTTCTGGACATAGGTCTTCTGCTGAGATAGTTCATTTTCCGGACATAGACATGTTATCCATCTACTGTTGAAGTGTTTGCATTTGGTTTTGAAGGACATCGACTTGCATCAAGGACATGGTGTTTGTGAAATTTGGATCAATGTAGGTGTTTTGATACGCCATGTTCTGTGAAGGGTTGTGATTGGGTGAGGGAATATATCTTGTCAAAATATTCCGATTCGGTATAGGGATATTCCCTGTCTGAATGGTTTGAGTTGGTATAGGAATGCTTCCTGTCTGAATTGTCTAATTAGGAATAGGAATGCTTCCAATCTGAATTGTCTGACTTGGTATAGGTATATTTCTGCCAACTTTGGTTCTCTTACCAGTCATGTTAGTGCTAAAAGGGTTAGAGAAAGTTGCGCCCGTAGTAAATTGTAAACCATGTGTGATGTTGAAAGGGGTGGTGTTTAAAATTGATGATGTCTAAGTTGGTATACCAGTCGGTATTGCTGTGGTAATTTGTGGAACAAAGACAGTTGACGTTGCAGTTTGAGATGGTTGAGTTGAATATGTCTGCAAGGTACGTATATCAAATCCTATGGGTAGTTTGGCACTTTCTGCTAGTAGTTTTGCTAGATAGCGTCGGGGATCATTTGCCAAACAGTCATCCATAAAGGATGCAAATTCAGGATCTTGTACTGCTGCGTCTATGTCTTCTATGAAAATCTAACCATGTGTGTCTCTTGTGACATGTTTTTCTAGCAAATATTTGTGTGGTTGTTTATTGCTTGATGGTTGGTTTCCGAACGGATTGATGAATTCATTAGGGTCTGTCATTGCTTTTTGTTTCTTTTTGGACCTTGTTTCGACCATGAAAAAGTTGCTCAAAATGGGTAATGCAGATTGTAACTATAGATTAAATCTGTGATAAGATCTGCAACTAGAAAGAACAATATTAATTCTAATCTAAATCAAAACTAATCTAAAATCAAACAATAAAGAATGAAATTGAGAACATAATGAATAATTAACAAACTGAATTGATCTCACAGAATATGTATTCACCCTTTCGAATTAACTCCATTGCTCTTCTCCATTTTTCCTTTTTATTGTTCTTGCCCTTAGATTTCTGTGTTTGAATGCAAGTATAGTTGTGTTGAAAGTCTAAGCAAAATATCAAAGAATAGTGTTTTCTCAAAAGTGTATAATTTCGGGGAGGAGGAATAATGATTATGACATGCCATTTTATAGATTTTTTGTTTTCAAACGATCGGCTCAGATTGAAAGAGAGATCGACGAATGAGATTGATGAATTCCATGCAATGAGTTATGTGACAGATAGAATGTGAGTTAGAACATGAGTTCAACTGCAGATAAAGACTAATTTTAGAACGTGAGTTAGAACATGAGTTCCAATCTTCATCTTCAAAAATAGAAGAAATAGACTTTGTATGCAAAGGCCAAAGTTAGAAGTTGGAGATTAAATGCATGTGAATGCAAAATGAGTTAGAACTAGTTAATCGACTAGTTGTGACGGAGAATTCTCTCTCAGAGTTAAACTGGTGTTTGAACTCAAGAGATAACTGAATGATGGAAGAATGTGACATAATTAATTAAATAATGAATTAAATGTTAATTTAATTCAACATTCAAAAATAAGACTTTAATTAAATAAATAAAGTAATTTATTTAATTTGACTGTTTGAAAAGAATAAATATGAATAATTAAATAATAAATATTTAATTATAAATAAAAGGGGTTAAATGAATAATTAAATAAAGATATTTAATTATAGTTAGAAAAGTATGATAAAGGGGGAATTAAATAATAAATTATTTAATTGATAGATAAAGGGGGAAGAGTTAATTAGTTCACAACATAATTAAATAAATATGATTTATTTAATTAATTAAGTTGAATAAAGGATGATTATTGAATTAATGAATTAATTAAAAAGGGTATTTAATTAATAGAGGAAATATGTGTTAGAAAGGTAATTAAATAATAAACATTATTTAATCATGACAACGGACTATAGAAAATTATGTCAAATGTGTACTCGCAGGCCTAGACCAATTTTTGGTATCTACAGTTTTCCCCTCTTTGATACAATGTTGGTACGACATTGTGTCAAAGAAAATATGCCCCGATCATGCCCCAACATGAAACAAGGTAGGGTATGCCCCCTTGGGAAAATTGACAAATTTTTGAAAGTTTCAAAAAAATCAAGAAATATTCCCGCTAAGTCAATTTGATAGTCAGAAATGCTATGGAGTTGACGGAATTGAAATCGGAGTTAAGACGGACGAATATGGGTCATTTGAAGTCAAAAGGGTACATGGCCAATAGATTAGGTTAGAAGAAATGCCACTTTTACCTTGCCTATAAACAGAAATTAGGGCTAAACCTAATTCATTTGCACCCGAAAGAGATAGAAGAAGAGAAGATTTTGCTCTGACTAGCTGACGAAATGGCACCTATTCCATACACTAGGCATCGCGGTTATCAGATCCGGACCTTTAGGCAGCTAGCCGACGCAGGACCATCGGTATATACATGAAAACAAGAGCTTGAAATTTAATTTTTGCACATTTTTTGAGGCTTAGAAAATGCATTAAGCAAATGTGGTTCATCATGATCAACGCATATGCTGTTGTAATCGCCACATTTGACTACGAAACGACACATATGCAAATTAACGCATAGTCTAGAATAGGATTTAGGAGAATGAACACATTTGAAGTTTGGTGCACCACATGTGTATATATGCAACACATCTGTATGGGGGTTAGATGCATGTGGGATCGTGAACCACATATGCGTTTGGGGCCGCTTATATAGTAGAAATGTAGGCTAGGAAAATGCACCACATTTGTTTAAAATGCACAACATGTGATAAAATGGGTAGGTTAAGGAAACGGCAACGCATTTCCAACAAATGACCGCATGTGTAGAATTAGAATAGGGGTGTGGGAAATATGCGACACATATGTAATATGCACCGCATTTGAGTAATTGTGCGACGCATTTGAAAAAAATGCACTGCATCTGACAATGTGAGCCGCATTTGCCTGGTAAATTTTTCAAAATTTTTTGCAAAGTAAAAACTTGAAAACTTTCTGACATCATGGTTTAAATGCAAGTGATTTTAGATCTGATTTATACGCGGGAGTCTCGACCAGATACATTTGATCTAAGAGAGAATTTGATTGCTACGGGTTGTAGGTCTACGTCACTACTTGTCTATGCCTGCCATTCGGGCAAACAAAGGGGATGTTGACTACAATGTGCGAGTGATGAAATTCTGAGACATCATCTTTTCAGGTTCATCAAATGTAACTGTAGATTAAATCTGTGATAAGATCTACAACTAGAAAGAATAATATTAATTTTAATCTAAATCAAAACTAATCTAAAATCAAACAATAAGGAATGAAATTGAAAACATAATGAATAATTAACAAACTGAATTGATCTCATCGAATATGTATTCACCCTTTCGAATTAACTCCATTGCTCTTCTCCATTTTTCCATTTTAGTGTTCTTGCCCTTAGATTTCTGTGTTTGAATGCAAGTATAGTTGTGTTGAATGTCTAAGCAAAATATCAAAGAATAGTCTTTTCTCAAAAGTGTATAATTTCGGGGAGAGGAATAATGATTATGACAGGCCATTTTATAGATTTTGTGTTTTCGAACGATCATCTCAGATTGAAATAGAGATCGACGGACGAGATTGATGAATGCCATGCAATGATTTATGTGACAGATAGAACGTGAGTTAGAATGTGAGTTCAACTGTAGATAAAGACTAATTTTAGAACGTGAGTTAGAACATGAGTTCCAATCTTCATCTTCAAAAATAGAAGAAATAGACTTTGTATGCAAAGGCCAAAGTTAGAAGTTGGAGATTAAATGCATGTGAATGCAAAATGAGTTAGAACTAGTTAATCAACTAGTTGTGATGGAGAGTTCTCTCTCAGAGTTAAACTGGTGTTTGAACTCAAGAGATAACTAGAGAACTAAAAATAGAACTCGAGTCCAAAGGTGAGTGAATGTAAGAGATAACTGAATGATGGAAGAATGTGACATAATTAATTAAATAATAAATTAAATGTTAATTTAATTCAACATTCGAAAATAAGACTTTAATTAAATAAATAAAGTAATTTATTTAATTTGACTGTTTGAAAAGGATAAATATGAATAATTAAATAATAAATATTTAATTATAGATAAAAGGGGTTAAATGAATAATTAAATAAAGATATTTAATTATAGTTAGAAAAGTATGATAAAAGGGGAATTAAATAATAAATTATTTAATTGATAGATAAAGGGGGAAGAATTAATTAGTTCGCAACATAATTAAATAAATATGATTTATTTAATTAATTAAGTTGAATAAAGGATGATTATTGAATTAATGAATTAATTAAAAAGGGTATTTAATTAATAGAGGAAATATGTGTTAGAAAGGTAATTAAATAATAAACATTATTTAATCATGACAACGAACTATAAAAAATTATGTCGAATGTGTACTCATAGGCCTAGACCAATTTTCTGTATCTACACAGACTATGCCTAAAAACTGATATAACCTATGTCTATGTTTTTGGATTTTTTTGATGATAAATGATGTAGCTAAAATGGTTTCCAAAATACGTACACTAAGATGACGTATGATAGGACTAATGATATGCGAGAAGTGAGTAGACTATGACGATAAATCAGTCTAAAATGGTATAACCTACCACCTATGGGATAAATGCATGCAAAGACTTGTTTTTGACAAGGTGAATTTTTCAAACTAGACTACATGAGCTGAAAAGATCCACTAGATGGGACTAAAGTGACAAGGTTCAATGATTTTGACAAATTGACACATGAATGTTTCCAATTACAAGGAAAGTTATCTAATCCTGTGATATGCAATTTCCTAAGGAGTATCTATTTGCATGCGACTTAAGATGACTATGACAAAGACGAGGATTGTAACTAAGACGTATATGACACCTAATGGATGCAAGATTTGTGAGCAAAATTTTGATAGTTTCTGTTCAAGGTTGATCTTAAGGAACAAAAAAGAAAATGACAGTGATATGTTCGGACTCAGTTTGTAGTTTTGAATGTTTTTTGTTAACAGGCAAATGCGGTTCACCTAACAGTTGCGGTTCACAATTTGACAGTTGCGGTGTTTCTGACAGTTGCGGTCTTTTCTATGATAGTTGCGGTTTACCAATGTACATGCGGTTTTTCCTATTCTGGACTCTGAAAACCTGATTTTCCTACCAAACACTTGTGGTTCATAAATTGACAGATGCGGTTTATGTTCACACACGCAACTCAGAATGTGATAGATGCAACTCGAAACTTCCAGACTGTGAAAACAGAAAATTTATGATAGACAGATGCGACTCACTAATACAGATGCGGCGATTAAACTGACAAATGCGACTCTGTTTCTGATAGTTGAAATTTTTCCTGAAAGTTGTTTGACTGACTTTGTTTGATCAAGATTTTGGAAAATATAGCAAACAACAAACACAACATGCAAAGTATTTTCAGTTTTGTGATGAATGGACTGTCGAGACTTGAAAAAATTTTACACCCTAGGCTTTTAGGATAGTACTTGGTGAATTCTTACTTGGATTTCTCTAGCTACGCATATTTATGGTGGATGATTAGTAGCTTGACCCCACTGGCTCCCCTCCATGGCACTCACTTATATGGGGCAGCCAAGCTATAGTACTCATGAATCTCCCATGGCATACCTTTCAACTGTACACGTAAACCGTAAGATTGTAAGACAGCTTCATAGGGTAGACCCTGCTATGCCAACAAGTAGATAAGATTTTGGTAACTCTATAACAAGGTGTTTAATTCAGCCATTCCATTCGTGGGACACTATCCAATGTCGGTGAGAGTCCATTTCTATCCATTTCATTGGGATAGTGCGTGTGATTCTTGGGGTTTCCCCAAGAATCCACTTTTGTATACTGGCTGGAAGTCGCTTTGCTTTAGCATGCTACTGGTCTGAGTCATCTTGGGGTGAGTACTTTTTTTCATGAAGGGAGGCCCAAATTCTAGAGTCAGTAATCATTTCTCTTACACCCAGGATCGCATGAATGTGCAAGGGGAGAGGATACTTCCATTACTAAATTGTGGGGTTTTAAACTAACAATGCAGACATGAAAAACACTGGTAAATTATTAAGCCCAAATGAGATTGTTTACACTACCAAACAGAAGTTCATTTTAATCCACATGATGATTATCTATCTATCAAACGAAAAAGCTTGGTAAAAAGATAAAAGCATTAGGTCCTGCATGCAAATTTTGTCAGTAGTTCATTGTTTGTCTTTAGTTTTTGTATTGTCTTCTATGTTTCGTCTTGCAAACACTTGTTATTCCACCTTGACACAACTGAACCAAACATTAGCAAAAATACAAATCACCTAAAAAGTGAAAATTGAAAATATGGATGAACGAAAATCGATTAAAAAAAATAAAAATCTTTACTAGCCAGATGTAGCTTTTGGAGCCACAGATGCGGTTTGACTGGTGACAGGTGGATGTGGTTAATGGAGTATTTGATGTAGTTCGAGAATTCGTTGATAGGAAGATGCGGCGATTGATAGGCAGATGCAGTTTATGGCATGGCAGATGCGGTTCACTAGACGAAAAACCTACGAAAAAATTAAAAAAATAGAAAATGGAAAACGAAGAGATGTGCGGATTTGAAGTGTGTTCATGTCAGGTTCACCAAATGTAGCTATAGATTAAATCTGTGATAAGATCTGCAACTAGAAAGAATAATATTAATTCTAATCTAAATCAAAACTAATCTAAAATCAAACAATAAAGAATGAAATTGAAAACATAATGAATAATTAACAAACTAAATTGATCTCACCGAATATGTATTCACCCTTTTGAATTAACTCCATTGGTCTTCTCCATTTTGCCTTTTTAGTGTTCTTGCCCTCAGATTTCTATGTTTCAATGCAAGTATAGTTGTGTTGAATGTCTAAGAAAAATATCAAAGAATAGTCTTTTCTCAAAAAGTGTATAATTTCGGGGAGGAGGAATATTGATTATGACAGGTCATTTTATAGATTTTGTATTTTCAAATGATCGGCTTCGATTGAAAAAGAGATCGACGGACGAGAATGATGAATGCCATGTAATGAGTTATGTGACAGATAGAACGCGAGTTAGAACGTGAGTTAGAACATGAGTTCCAATCTTCATCTTCAAAAATAGAAGAAATAGACTTTGTATGCGAAGGCCAAAGTTAGAAGTTGGAGATTAAATGCATGTGAATGCAAAATGAGTTAGAACTAATTAATCGACTAGTTGTGATGGAGAGTTCTCTCTCAGAGTTAAACTGGTGTTTAAACTCAAGAGATAACTGGAGAACTAAAAATAGAACTCGAGTCCGAAGGTGAGTGAATGTAAGAGATAACTGAATGATGGAAGAATGTGACATAATTAATTAAATAATGAATTAAATTTTAATTTAATTCAACATTTGAAAATAATACTTTAATTAAATAAATAAAGTAATTTATTTAATTTGTTTGTTTGAAAAGGATAAATATGAATAATTAAATAATAAATCTTTAATTATAGATAAAAGGGGTTAAATGAATAATTAAATAAAGATATTTAATTATAGCTAGAAAAGTATGATAAAGGGGGAATTGAATAATAAATTATATAATTGATAGATAAAGGGGGAAGAATTAATTAGTTCGCAACATAATTAAATAAATATGATTTATTTAATTAATTAAGTTGAATAAAGGATGATTATTGAATTAATGAATTAATTAAAAAGGGTATTTAATTAATAGAGGAAATATGCGTTAGAAAGGTAATTAAATAATAAACATTATTTAATCATGACAACAGACTATAGAAAATTATGTTGAATGTGTACTTGTAGGCCTAGACCAATTTTTGGTTTCTATAGGTGAAATATTATATTTGTGTGTTTTGGAAGTAAATTTAACTAGAAATGTAAAAGACCTAAGATTATTTAATTGAGTAGGTGTTGTAGACATGTAAAATATACATGCACCTGATTCTTATCCTACTAACATCATTTCGTCTTGAATCATACTCTCAGCTTATCAATACCTTTCATCCCTTAATTAAATAAATCATTATTTATTTAATTAGGTCTTTCTCCTCTGGTGATTAAATTAATCATCTTTCTCCATTCATTTAAATAATTCATTTTATTTAAATATAAATCTCTAAAGTATTTTTATTAGATTGAATAAATTAAACATTATTTAATTTAATCTAACATTATCCCCTTTAGTTAAATAAATCAAAAACATTTATTTAACTAAACCTTTCCTCTCAATTCTTGACTTAAATCAGTTCATAAATTCAAGTCTAAATTGTCACATCTCCTAATTCCTTATTAAATTAATCAAATCCTTTATTAAGTTAATCCCTATCACTAAAATCCTCTAGAGAATGCAACTTGCACAATAAATCAATTACTTTGATTTATTTAAATCTCTATTTTCCCTCACAAAGCATCAAAAGGGAATATTCCCTCATTTAAATTCAAAAAGGCCAAATGGACTTGGTCCTTCCAACAAGGCATTCAATGCCTCTTACATGTCCTTGTTTATTGAGCCAAGTGACATTAACTCCATTTCTCTTTCCCTCTCATATGTCACATTCAAAATTCAAATTTGAATCCAATGGCATTTATCATGCACATTGACTAAAACGTGCTCATTCCTCCTCCAATCGCATGTGGACAAATGGTCTCTTCTCATTGGTTGGTCTTTTATCCCACATTGATCCAAATCCCTCATTCTTCCAACTTTGGAATCTATAAATGAGAGACTCTTCCTCTTATTCAAACATCCACAATTTGAGCAAACTTACTATACTCAAATCCATCATCATCCATAATTCATAAGCAAAGTTACTCTCTACAATTGAGAACTAATTTTGCTCATCATATCCAATAATTCATCATTTTTTCATATTTGATACCAAGGTTATGCTCAAATCTCTTTGGAGATTTGACAATTTCTAGATTCACATATCATTGCTAATTAGGAATTGGGAAAGGGCCAATTGCAACACTTCATTGGCACCAATTCCCCCATAAGATCATCGTGCTATTAGTTTAATTAGGATTGCTTTCATTATTATTTAAGTTTTGTTATTTTCTTAATTTTAGCTTGAATAGATGGATTTTATGGGGAATCTTTCATATTTGCATGCATTTTGATCTAACATTAACCATGTTTGTTGTTCTTGTGCATTTGCAGGTTTAGGGGTTCACAGTTTGGTACTAGAAGGAGGGCAAATCTCGACTTCAAATCATGTTTTTTTGAAAATTCTGCTTTTTTTTTTTTTTGTTTTTTATAGGTTATAGGTCTGTAGCTCTGTATTGCATCACTTTTGTAGGTGCGGTGCTATATAGCACCGCCTTATTTCAAACTCCACTGCACCCGCAAACTCCGCCGCACTTGCACTCACTATATCTATAGAGCATCGCACCTAGAGAACCGCACGATGCTATATAGCACCACACCTATTCCAAACAGTGCCGCACTTGCAAACAACACCACTCCCGAAGGGCACCGCATATGATTTATTATTTTTTCACCCAATTTTAAAATGGTCGTATTTTGGTCATTTTTTAGTTTTTTTCGAAGCTTTTGTTTTTGAAATGGGGTAGAATTTCATAAGCTATCCAATGGCGTAGGTGTTTCTCAACTTTGATAGAGTTAAAATTTTCAAAATTTCACCTAATGTCAAAACACCATGAAACTTGGTCTAAATTTTAGGGTTTATATGCTTAATCTTCTATCTAAACCTCATATCTTCTTATTTTTTGATTTCATATAACATTTGGAGCTTGCATTGTAGGTTTTAAAAGATCATGGAACATGTAAATAAAAGAATAAAAAATTATCACATGATTGTAACAAGTGTTTTTTAACACTTTGGGAGAAATGATAATCCCTTTCCAAGGATTTGTTTACTTTCATGCTCTTAGGACACTAAAATTTCTTTTGGGATTTAAAAAGAATAATAGAAATGTTGCTTTCAAATTTTGCAAACAAAAGGCTTAAAAAGTACTTTAGATAAATACACTAGATTTTGTTTGAAAGGTAACAATTGAACAAGGAAAACTCACACTTCATTTGGTGCTTAAAAAGAAGTCATCATTGCTTTGAGGTTTAAAATGAACAAATTTTTTCCATTTTTTATAATTTTTTTTTACAAATTAATATTATCTAAAATGTGCATGTGCTTCTCTCGCACTTCATTATGATCTTGAGAATCAATTTTTTTTTTGGTGATATTAGGTTGTTAAAAAGATTGCCTCCACATTTCAATTTGGGCACTTAAAAATGAACAAAACATGCGAGTGTGAATAGACTTATTGTGAGTGTTCTCCTTTTGTTTTTAAACAAAGGTTGATCGAACTACGAATAATGTTTGTTCGCTATTGTTTATCTTAGAGGGCCTACCTTGTGGGAAAAAGTACTCACCCAAGGGAACGACCCAACGGGGAACACGCTAAAGCCAAGCGACTTCCAACTGGTATATAAGTGTGGGTTCTTGAGGAAAGTTCAAGAATCATGAGGATTATTCCGACAAGATGGACAACAATGGACTCTTGCCGATGTTGGATAATCCCCCAAGAATGGAATGCTCGCATTATAACCCTTTGTTTAGAAAAAGGCCAAAACCTTGTCTATCTTGTTGGTGCAAAAGGTTATGTCCTTTGAAGCCACCCCACATTATACATGCAGTCTTGTTGTGGAAATGGAAAGTATGCCATGGGATATTCATGGGTACTAATACTTGGCTGACTCGAATAAGTGAGTGTCGTGGAGGGGAGCCAGTGTGGTCAAGCATTTAGCCATTCACACAAGATATGCATAGCTAGATTTATCCAAGTGGGAACCCATTAAGATATTGCCTCATCATCCTAGGAGTGTAAAAGTGCTTGGAAGAAATACATTGCTTGATCTTGAAAACATTTAAAAATCAAACATTCACAGAAACCTTCAAATTTCAAACCCCTTGTGAGAAACAAATACTCTTGATGAATTAGGCACTCTTTCTTTCCCTAGGGAGCATATTCCTAGAGGTTTGTAAGTGCACAAATTCTACCATCATTTATTTTGAACAAGGTTAAACATAAAGAAATTTTGCCCTATTTTCCTTGATTTCCACACAATGGACCTTGTGGGATGAGAACAAAAGTGGGACATTAGACACATAGTTTGAAACATAAGCAAGCAAGTGTCTTTGGTAACAAAGAATTCATTAAACCAAGATAAAAGACAAATTGAACCACACATGTTCTTGTTCTCTTTTGGGTCATATGGTTTTTATGTAAACATTGGTCTTTTGGTTTGAATTACTCCTAGGGAAAAGCATGTTCTTCATCACCTTGGTCTTGTAAGTAAGTCCTCATAGGGTCATCTAGGATCAAAATCATCACTTCACCCATTTCAAACATCAATCAAATTTCCATCTCACCAACAACTTTTGGAGCTTTGAAAACATCACTTATGCTAGCCTTTTGGAAAATCAAAATCATCTCATTTGACTTAATGCACCTAGTCAAATCATCAATCTTCTTGAACAAATTTTCCTCTAGGATAACACAACTTCTTGAGGTCTACTAGTTCATGATCACTTTCATTGGCTTAACACACTTAGCCAATTCATTCTCTTATGCAAGTTTTCCCTAGGATAACACAACTTCCTAGGGTTTACAAATTCACCATCATCTTGTTTGACTTAACACACCTAATCAAACCATCCTCAAAATCAAATCAAATCAATTCCTGAAGTCTAGCATTGATCCAAAGTTCATAAATGTTCAAACACCCATATCACTCATCCTTTCATCCTCCATCTCATCATTGGTCCTAAACCCCTTGGAGGTCAACAAGTTCAAAACACAAGAAGAACATGGAATATAAACTTGATCCATCTATCACGAGTAATCCAATTCAATCAAACTATCCAAGTCTCACAATGCCAATTGATTATCGAAACTCACATTTATACATGGCATCATTATCTCCTCCAAACCTCAAAAGTACAATGAATGTGAGTATGCCCAATCCAAAGTTTGGAACACCTTTTCCAATGATAGATTTAAATCCAAGTCCAAATTTGCAAATCTACCAACCAAACACTCAATGCATGAGTTCTCCAAACAACATTATCCCACCAAATCTATACATGCCAAGTAGGACTTTACCAAACATGACCATTTCAAATCCACACTTGGTAAAATTTGGGGTAGACATGTTTGCAAATCCCATTAATGCTATTCAAAATCCAAGCAATATGTTGATGACTCTAGGTATTGATCCAAGTGAAGGTAACACCATGCAAAATCAAAGTTACCTAAATCAAGGCAATATGATTCCCAACCACAAAAATGTTCAATTTCAATATATCATGCCAAATCAAAACATCATACCAAATCCTCTCATTTTGCCAACAATATCCCAACAATAGGTGGCAACCATCCAAGCAATCCCAACAATCAACACCATCCCCAAACCACCACCGCCACTACCACCACCGCCAAAACACAACATAAAAAATTCATTATCCATCATGTTGCAAGCCACTCAAGAAGCTTCCCACAAAAAGACGCTCCAAAAACAACAAGTTGCATAGCTAGCTACTCAACAAGCACAAGCGGCTCAAGTAGCCCAACAAGCTCAAGCCCAGCACTAGGCTCAACATGAGCAAACACAATTTAGGGCACTATTGCAAGCACTCCATGAACAAGTAGCACAAAAAGGAGCCCAACAAAAATCTTTGTTGGCACAACAACAACAAGACCAACAACAATATTTGTTGGCATAGCAGCAGCACGACCAACAACAAACATTGTTGGCTTAGCTGAAGACGCGTGCCTTACTCCCACAACAAATTTTGCAACTGATTCTCACCATAATCGTTAAAAATGATGATCAAGATCCTTGGACCAATGATAATTTTGAAAATGTCTCTACATCACCTAATGAGCTAGAAGACATATCTCAAGAATTCACTTGAAAGCATGATGAACATCTTTCACCAAGGTCTAGCAATGATTCCTTTCCAAAACATATGGACATCTTTTGACCTCATAACATTTGAGAAACTTCTTATGCCTACTGAAGATATCCAAGAAAGTAATTCATTCTTTGAAATTGATCCATGTCAAGAACTTGATCCAAAGCATGTCAAAAGCAATTCTGAAATCATTCAAAATCAAGAATTTGCATCTCCAAGCTACTACAATGATATAATAAACACTCTCCTATCCATACAAGATGACCACATCCACATAGGATATACTCCTCCATCTACCCATGAGATGCTTTCTTTGGATGGACACGTGGATGATCTTCATTCAAAACAAGAGTCTCTTACTCTTAACATTTGTACACATGATCAAGATATAGACAAATGTAGAGACATATCAGAAACAAATCATGAAGAAGGCTTCTACATAAGTTGTGAATCAGAAACATCTCGTGAAGTGAGTTATGAGGAAGACTTTTGTGTGGATAGTGAAGCATCGACACTTCTTAAAGAAGCACTACAATATAATATCTCACAAGATCAAGCTAAATATATCAATCAAAAATTCATCCCACATATGGAGGATCCTATCACTTATAAACTTGGATCACTTACCTTTGTAAGAGAAAGCTATCTCATCAATACAGTAGCTGGCACTTTTGAAGATCCACCACAGAGCAGAGAAGGAGTAGCTCCTTGTTTCCAAGAAAAATAATATCCTTTTGCAAATAAAATGTTTCAATAGATGAAGTATCAAGGCAGAGGATTAGGCCTACATGAACAAGGTATCCCAGAACTAGTGCAGCTTGTTGGCAACCCTAAGCATCAAGGCCTTGGTTATTCGACAATCAAGGAATATAAACATATCAACGATACCTCTAAAAAACTAGGGGCAACTTTGTCTCAAGCAAACTTCAACATAAGGAGCACGAAGAATCCTTATGATGAAACCAATGCCAATACTATAACCCACCACATCATGAGTCTTCATCCACCCATCATCCCATCCACAAATTGGGACCAACGTCAAAAGAAAGATTTGAATCAAAGGACGAAGCATGAAGGACAAATAAAATATAGGTGGATACCAAAGAATATAAAGAATGACTATCCCTATCAAACTCCATTAGTCAAAGAAACTATGGGGAAAAATAAAAATGGGGCAAGTATCCATCAAAGATTTCCACAAAGGAAAAACTAGGCTTCTCAAGTGACATACAAAGTGTATCAAGCAGTTGGTCCTAATTCCACGTACAGTTCCGTATCCACCCATCATTACTCATCTTCCCAAGTTTGGAGAGTCAAAGGCTCCAAATTGTCAACCGATCCATCTTTCATCCCTAAACAAACTTCATCCATGCCTCTACACATGATATCCAAGTCTCACATTGACCATGTATTGGCAGCGACCCTTCATCATAAGGATTCAGAAGGTACTCTATCACGATGTGTGCACAAAGACAGAGTTAACTCTGGTATCAACAAAATAGATCAAGGATCTCAAAAGTTGCATTCAAGTGCACGTGTCTTGGCAAAGCAACTTCTTCAAACAGGATACCAATGGAACATTATGACAAAAGAATCTACATTAGGACCACCAGGTGGTTCAGCATCAACTTAAAATCTCTCAAAAAATTAAAAAAATAAAAAATAAAAAAATCCAAAAATAAAAAACCAGAAAAAGGATTTGAAAATAGTAAAGAGAAAAATCGTTCTCGAGTGAAAACCACTTCGATGGTACTGTAATACCCCTCTATTTTTCTTCTTGTTCAAGTTACTTTATGCTATGTTTGGTTGCAATTATTTTGATACTGGATACATTTTGTTATGATATTTTGATCGTTACTATTGAGTGACAACTATTATTGTGGGATGTAGTTATCTGATTATTGTTTCACATGCATTATGGATTAATGATGTTGTAGAGTTAACATGAGATATTATTATGAGATTATTGGAATTATGATGGAAGTGTCAGTTTCATGAGTGTATGGTGAAGAGGACGAGTTCGCATCACTCGCTTGCGAGCGCCCTGCGAATCCGTAATTTCTTCTTCACGGTGTGTATTATATGCTAGATATATTGTATGATGTTGTTTACTTGGTTGCAGGATTGCAGGTACATGACATCGACTCCACCTGGTTTCACAGGTTTGAGCGTGTCGATCCAACGGTTAAGTTGAATGGGAGATAGTAGCTAGGTAACATGTGTCAAGTTTACACCCTAGCCTTAGTGTGTCATCAGTTGTGTGTGTCGAGTCATTGTCTGTCTTGCTTTGATGTTATTTAATTCTGAAGAATTCTTGATTTGAAAATAGATATTTAGAATAATTGCATTTAAATCATGTTGATGGTTATTTAATTTAAATAATGCAATATGGATAAAAGTTTATATTTAAATTAATTAATTATATTTAATTTATTTAATTAATTAAATTTAATCCATGGGGGTTGAATTTAGTTATTAAATAATTAAATTAATTAATTAAACGTGATGCAAGAGAATGAAAGGAAATAAAAGAATTGAAATTAATTTTGGAATTTAATTTAGACGTGTGGGAATTAAATTGGAAATTGTAATTAAATGTTTATTTGAGAAATTAGTTGCAACTTTAGAAATTAATTTATTGTTTCAAATTGCATTTTAAATTGAAAGTGGGTTTTCCAAAAGTGAAATTGAAATTGAAATTGAAATTGAAATTAAAATTAAAATTCAAATTTGAAATTCAAATTCAAATTCAAACTGAAATATCTAATTTGCTTGCAATGTGAATTAGGGTTGTAAAAATTGAAATTGAAATTGAAATTGAAATATCTAATTTGCATGTAATGTGAATTAGGGTTGTAAAAATTGAAATTGAAATTGAAATTGAAATATCTAATTTGCATGTAATGTGAATTAGGGTTGTATTAGGTATTTTTGATTTATAAAGAATACATGTTTTAATTTTAGGGCAGAAAAATCTTTTAGAAAAAAAAATACATTTTTACAGCAGGGAAGAAATTTTGGAAAATTTGCACAAGGGTTTGAAGAAAGTTTGATTGTAAAATTGATTGAAGAAAATATTGTTTGCATTTGTTGGATTTTGGATTGGATTCATTGGAGGATTGAAGAAAATTCAGGAAATCCTTGGAGGAGGCTTGCATCAGAAATTCATCTCTTCCTGTAGCTTCTTGTACCAGGTTTTCCTCTTTGTGTTTTATTATTCTTGATTGTTTTTCTTTAAAATAGTAATGATTAAAGATTTGTTTGTTAAATCTGTTTTAGAAAATAAATTTGATATTAGAAGAAAAGAATTAAATAAATTTACAACCTTTGCTTGTGAAAATTCTTGAGTGAAAATTGTGAAAACCTCAATTGAATTTAAACTATTTGGGGAAATAGATTTTGTTGTTATTGAAATCAAACATAGAGATTGAACAATGCATTTAGAATGTTTTTAGAAAATGAAACCTTCTATTTATTATTAAAAAAACGGATTTTAAAATTTGCAGTATAGTTATATTTTTCATGGTAAAATGGTCTGGTTGTGTCGCCTATAACTTCATTTTCACAAACTGGGTTGTTAGGAAATTTAAAGGGTTTTTGCATTTTAAAATTTTCTTATCCTTGTCCACAAATCGCAAATACCCAGATCGTAGTTTTTGAGTTATGCTTGAAACATGAAACTGTTGTTAAGTTATTTTCCCATGGCTCCTCTGAAAATAAAATAATAATAAATTGATATTTATAAATATTAATATTTTATGTATTGTTATTATAATATTAAAATATTATTTAATAATATTTTATATTATAATTTATAATATTAAAGTATTATATTTATTTATATTATTTTAAATAGAATTTGTATATTAAATTAGTGGAATTAAAATTATAAACGTATGGGAAATTATTGTCTATTTTAAAATGGCATGTTAAAGTTTAATTGAAGGTGTTATAGATTTGATTTAAAGAATGCATAATTTAAAATTTAATTGTGGAATTTAAATTCATGTGTAAAAGGTCCAATTATTGATTTGATTTAATTGGAAAAATATATTTATATTTTGAAAAATTGATGATAAGGGATATTTTATTTTGAATTAAACAATTTGATATTTTGTAAAGAATGGAAGATATGTTAATGATTAAATATATTTAAATATATTAATTTATATTTAGTATATATATATTGAAGGTATATATCTATTTGAAAGACTAAATAATATTTTATCTTATTTTATTCTGTTGTTTGCAAATTGGGTATTATTAGTGTTCTAAAAGAAATGATTAGTATGTATGGAAAATGGTTAGAGAAACAATATGTTATTATATTAAAGTGATTGAATGTTTTAAATAGAAAATTGAATGAGATGTAAGATTTGGTTAGGAAATGGAAAGAGTTTACTTGCATGGATTTGTGTCGATTTAAGAGTAAATTAAGAAGTTGTTTTATTGATGAGACAATTATTTATATTACTTATTAATTTCTATTTAGATTAATTGAATCATTGTGATTGGATTATGAAAAAGATATGGATTTAGTATATCCAAAAGTAGTATCTTCCTCGTGATTATCTTAAAGGATTTAATTCTCTGTATTCAGTAAAGGGAAGTAAGTTTAATTGTTTTAGATTTTCAATAATGAAAAGGGAAATAGGGGTTATGATTATTTTAGATGATCTAGTTATCGTTTCTTTGACTTTGTTAACACTACCTATTGAATGAATATGGATTTAGGAAATCCAAATATTAGATTTGATTAATGACTTGAATGCTTTGGTTGCTATGTCATCAAGTTGCATTGTTGGTTTTGGGATTTAGTGTTAGTCCTAAATTATAAGTCTTTCAGAAGAACTTAGAGGATAAGGGTTGTTGAATCTTTATGCCATCCAGTTGTTTTCCCTTGGGTAGTGCATGGCGTCTTTTTAGTTTTACCCGGTTTTCATGAACAGGGATGTTTGCACCTCCTTGATTTAGGAGCGGATTATGGGATCCATGTCTCCTTGTATGGAGTGACCTTGTGATATGGTTTCATCTTGTTGCCTCTTGTGAAAGGAGTGGACTATGTGTTTGGAGTGAGTTCTATTATTTGTATCCTCCTTGTGTTGGAGTGGATTATGATGCCTAGTTGGTATGCACTTGTGGTTCCCTTGGTGGATTGTTTGGATGTGTGTTGTTGAATAGAAGAGTGGCTTTTGTTAGGGGCCGGAGCCCAAAGTGGTAAACTGGGTAACCTTCAAAAGTGAGTTAATCAAGTGATAATTAAATTAATGTACTTAGATGATTAGGATGCAGTTCACACTAATCAAGATAATTTAATCCCCACTCATAGACACAAGGGCTTGTTTAGACTTGGGATGAGTGAGAAGGCCTGGAATGGCAAGATCAACTATCTTGTTCTTGCGAGAGGTAGTTGATTCAGCATGAATGAGTATGAGTGCCGGGATTCGGTTGAGGTCACCAGGATTACTTGTGCCAGAGCCTATGAAGAATGCCCAGAGGAGATCTCATGACAAACCTTGCGATGGCACTCTATCTAAGACAACTGTTGTTAATTGTTTTACGTGTATGGTTCTATGAACATACTTGATCTATTTTATGTCTGAAAGCAATGTGACCTATGTCAGTGATGTTGGAATTGTACTTGTATTGTACTTATGTTGTACTTGAGTTGTACTTGTTAATTCATTTGGTTGGTTATAACAGTATGAGTCAGTTTGAGTCTGCCTTTGGCTAGAGGTAGTAAAATCTTTGTCCATGTTACTTTGTTACTATCTCCTAGCATGGGGGGTGGGCCTTCGGGTACCACATTGGTTGGGTGTAACATGCACCAAAACCGTTGGGTCCCCATCTATCTTCAGTACTTGGTGGCGAGACATCTAGATGGACAGCTCGCGGTTCTTGTTGTAATTTCTTGCATTGTAATATTTCAGCTTGTATAAGTTATCTCTCCCTCTTATGTTTTTGAGGTGAAAGTTTGTAATTGTAATACATTTGTACTAGTGTCTCATTCTGGGAATGAGTGATGTAACTATTGGTTTAAGATAATGTTTATGAGATTGTATCTTCGTTGATTATCTTATTATGTTATGTGGTATTCTTATGATGTATGATGTTTATTTCATAAAGTTCATAAGGCTATGGTTATATGTAACACGTATGTGTGGGTTTAAGTAATCCTAACCTTGTAGCTTTAGAGGTTGTTGTTAATTAGTAAGTGAATGTGTATGTTAAATGCACTTTATAAAAAAAAATTGGTTCGCTTAAGATATTAATTGCAACTTCCTTTAAGATTACTTGGCGGGGTATTATAGGCACTTTGGACAGGTACCATGATGAAAACCTGGCAAACAAGCGTCATGTGTAGAATTGAGCATCTACGTGTGCCAGTTTAGGAGAAAGCATCTTATCACATCCATAATAAAGCCAACATTTCGGCCATATCATCCATTCATCCATGAATCGTTTATCCAATCCATGTTCATATATTTGCATCCATAATCCAAGTTATCTTGATCTTGGAAAATTTTAGTGCGCACTTTGCCCTTGTGTATGGTGAACATCTTGTCATGGGTCATTCTCATTGATTCCATCCAATCCAAATGCTATCTGAGCAATAAAGTATTATCCAAATGAGAATCCTCTATTTGAACACCCTTATCTTATCACAAGATAATCCATATCCAAGAATCCAAGAATCCACCCATGGTCATTCAAACATTGCTAGACATTGGAGGCAAATATTTGCATCTTGCTTTGAGAATAAATCTTGATCTATATCCTCAAACTTATTTGGCGATTTGAACATTGGAAAACATGAAATCAAATTAGTCAAAGAACTTGTGATCCAAAATCCAAATCACTAGCCCATGACATATTTTGACAAGAAGATGTTCCTTATCAGGCTTTATCTTTCATCGAACATCAATCCAAACAATCAATATCAGTTGCATCTAATGTGTACATCAATATCACATCAAATCATCAAAGCAATTTTGTTCCAAATCAAGCTTCATAAATCTTGATCAATTGAATCCAAGTCCATTACCACCTTGTTTGGCTTAACACACTTAGTCAAAATATCAAAATTCAGCATCACTTGTTTGGCTTAACACACCTAGCCAAACCATCCTCTTTTATACAATTTTACTCTAGGATAACAAAATTTCCTAGATTTTACAAGTGCATTATCACCTTTGTTTGACTTAACACACTTAGTCAAACTATCAATCCCTCAATCTGACTGATCAACATTAAGTTTGGTTTTCAACAAAATTCCAAAACAAACCACTGATATCATCACATATCCATATCCGAATTGTCAAAATCATTCAAAAATCCAAAAACATGTCAAAATATCAGAAAATCTTCAAAAATTCATCATTGAGTCTTGTCAGTTTTTCACCATGTCAAACTACATCATCTCTAAGCTTGAGCGTAGGAAAGGTTGAACTTTGATCATCCCCCGAGATAGTAGGGTTAGTCCTTAAGCATCCATCACATTGGCAATCCATTTTCCCATCTTTTTTTTAACAGTTAGGGTCAGTCCTTTAGGTGTCTATCGCATTGGCAATCCATTTTCCCATCTAGTCTGCATCTTAAGTCAGTCCTTTAAGCAATCAAATGGCAATCCATTTTCCCATCTATCTCATTAGTAGTCAAGTCAATTGGAGTTCGAACTACGTTGTCTCTGAGCTTAAACGTAGGAAAGGCCATAATTGATCGGCCCCCGAGACACAAAATACCAAAAACATTGAAAAATGTGAAAATACCAAAAACATTTGTAAAACATCTCAAAATACCAAAAATAGCCTCAAAATATCTGAAAAAACCAAAATGGTGCACCCATTTAATCTCACTTTCACCCATGATCGTCTCACTCATAATAAAACAATCATCACTTTCACCCTTTGGTGAATCAGTCAGAAGCAAGTTTAGCAGGTTCAAAAAGTGAACGCTTAATCGTCAAAGCCTCAAGTCTAGATCAGTAAGCAAGCAAGTTGGTTAACTTGGAGTATCAACAACTTATCACCCAATCAGTCCCATCAAAACACTGATCACTACATGTCCTAGGATGAAGCTTTCCTGCGATGGACATAAACATCAGGTACCCCATAGTAGTTTAGCCTTGGCTAGTGATACAAAGAACATTAGCTTATCTATTTTCTTTTTTTTGGTCTTTGTTGACTTATCTTATTATGCACTCATTCCAATGACCTCTCAATGATGCCTAAACAAAATAGGTTTAGAGAGAAAGGAATGGGGCAATGATCATTATCTTTTTGTCTGTTGTGCTTGTTGGATACCCTTGTAAAAAAATTTGGCGAATACTTGCTTCGTTGGGTTCGTCCTTGCAAGGTTTCCATATGTCAAGTGTGAACAAGAGAACTCCTATCTGATTTTCAAGTCAGATTCCATCACACTAAGTACAACGCCATCCTAGTCCTTTATACCTTGATGCATCGTACCTATGTGTGTTATCAAACATAATGCAATTGACCCTTTGAAAATCCCAATTCCTAGCAATACATCATCATCATCGGTAATAATGTGAACTTGTGTGGATCCTCCTCCCATCCATCTTATTCTTCTTGTTCTTCTATCTTTACTAACATTTCTATCTAAAATTGGTGTGTTGTATCAAAATATACATGAGGCTACCCATGGCCGATGACTGTCTATACATCATTAAAATTGTCTACATCAAATAATTATATTCCATCCTCTGATCAATAGAACCACTCCACTAGCATTTTATTGTGATCTCGATCAAAAAATTGATCATTTTCGATCGATGTCTCGAGGGGGCAATATACCGGAATAATTCTTCTTGCTGGGGCAATAGTGGGGCATCTGAAAAATCGAGAAATTTTGAACTTTCATCACAACAGTTATTCTTTGAATCAATGCAACAAATACATTGCTTCAAAGAGGGGCAAAATGTAGACACGTAAAATATACATGCACCTAATTCTGATCCTACTAACATCATTTTTTCTTGAATCATACTCTTAGCTTATCAACACCTTTCATCCCTTAATTAAATAAATCATTATTTATTTAAATAGGTCTTTTTCCTTTGGTGATTAAATTAATCATCTTTCTCCGTTCATTTAAATAATTCATTTTATTTAAATTAAAATCTCTAAAGTCATTTTATTAAATTGAATAAATTAAACATTATTTAATTTAATCTAACATTATCCCCTTTAGTTAAATAAATCAAAAACATTTATTTAACTAAACCTTTCCTCTCAATTCTTGACTTGAATCAGTTCATAAATTCAAGTCTAAATTGTCACATCTCCTAATTCCTTATTAAATTAATCAAATCTTTGATTAAGTTAATCCCTATCACTAAAATCCTCTAGAGAATGCAACTTGCACAATAAATCAATTACTTTGATTTATTTAAATTTCTATTTTCCCTCACAAAGAATCAAAAGGGAATATTCCCTCATTTGAATTCAAAAAGGCCAAATGGACTTGGTCCTTCCAATAAGACATTCAATTCCTCTTACATGTCCTTGTGCATTGAGCCAAGTGACATTAACTCCATTTCTCTTTCCCTCTCACATGTCACATTCAAAATTCAAATTTGAATCCAATGAAATTTATCATGCACATTGACCAAAATGTGCTCATTCCTCCTCCAATCACATGTGTACAAGTGGCCTCTTCTCATTGGTTGTTATTTTATTCCACATTGATCCAAATCCCTCATTCCTCCAATTTGGGAATCCATAAATGAGAGACTCTTCCTCTCATTCAAACATCCACAATTTGAGTAAACTTACCATACTCAAATCCATCATCATCCACAATTCATGTGGAAAGTTACTCTCTACAATTGAGAACTAATTTTGCTCATCATATCCAAGAATTCATCATTTTGTCACATTTGATACCAAAGCTATGCTCAAATCTCTTTGGAGATTTGACAATTTCTAGATTCACATATCATTGCTACTTAGGAATTGGGAAAGGGCCAATTGCAACACTTCATTGACACCAATTCCCCCATAAGATCATCATGCTATTAGCTTAATTAGGATTGCTTTCATTATTATTTAAGTTTTGTTATTTTCCTAATTTTAGCTTAAATAGATGGATTTTATGGGGAATCTCTCATATTTGCATGCATTTTGATCTAACATTAACCATGTTTGTTGTTCTTGTGCATTTGCAAGTTTAGGGGTTCACAGGTTGATATGGGTAAATTCCTTCCACATTAACATTATTGCCCATGTAATTATTTATGAAATATGGTATCATAAAATTCTACTAATTTTTGTAGATATAATCTAAATTAAACTTTTCATTTTGAGTACACATTAAGTATGCTTTTATTTTGTAAAAACATTACACAATTATTATTTTATACATATACATAAATAACAAATTTATTTACATTTATAATAACATTAAAATATTTTTTAAATACAATGAATATATATTCATATATAAATAAATTTAATTTATATTTAATATAAACTTATTTATATAATTTAAAAGTTACAACTTTAAATTAAAGAAATAAATTTAAAATTAAATATTAAAAATTTTCATTGACTAGGTCAAAGGGATAGCTTGTGCAATTTACAAGCTATCCCCCACCTAGGTCCGCCATGGAAGTCATGGCTTGCATGGAGCCACCACCCTCTATAGGGCAACAACCACATGGAGGCCATAGGCCCTCCGTGGTGGTCACCCCACCAATATTATTTCAAGCTAAAAATAATATTTTGTGAATTTTAAATACCATTTCCATGACATAACAATTGATGTAGAAGCATATAAGGGTGTAAGAAAATCTTGCATCAATTTTTTTTTAATAATTTCATGCCTTTTTTGTTTGATTTTTGGTTTGTTGCAAGCAGTTTTTTAGTGCCTAATTTGTGCACTCTCAGAGCTTGGAAACTTATATTTATTAAATTTGTTGGGAATATAAATGTTTTAATGTTATATTTGAGTGAAAAATGGGGCCAAATTTGTTGATCCCTTTGACATTGGTTTTGGCATTGATGTTAAGGGTTGTGTTGGCATATGACTCATGTTCTCTACATTTTAATGATTATCATGTTTTAGTTTGGGTTGGTTACATGATTGATTTGGCACATATCTATAGGCGACATACATATTTAGGTGATATATCTTTGCATAAATTTTTGGTATTCATTGAAGAATTTTAGTTTGGTTACAAAGGAAACTTATACTTTATGTGTTTATGAGTGACACTAACATTGGTGTTTAAGAAAACATACAAGGACAACATACTTGGTTTAAATACAATTGATATATTGGTATACTTAGATTATATTCATTTATCATTGATCAATTTATTGATAAATGATTTATGTTGATTTTGGCACTTTGGCATTGGATATCAAACCAACACAAGGCATTATGGTGTTTGATTAGGTGGACCGACATATTCATTTGGGAACTATGAGGCTTATTATAGTTATGAAAAATATCAAAACATAATATCTAGCATTAAACACCGACACAATCATTTGTGCCCTAAAAGTTATTATTTGGTAAACCATGAGACATTGTGTTGAGTAGCTGAGTTAGGGCTTGAAGAAATCAATTGCAGTTGTGGAATGGCGGCTTGGTTGAGTAGATAAATTATTTTTCAGTTTCTTGAAGGCAGTTAAGGTTACTTCAATAGAAAGTTTTTTTGGTAACTCCATTCTTTTCTACCTATGTTTATTGGTTTGATTGGAGATGGTATTTGTATTGGTTGAGAGGTTTTCAGATTTTGTGGTTGTGTTCATAGTCGCTTATCGAGTTATGCTTGGGTTGTTTCAAATATTATGTTGTCTTGTGAGGTGTTTGTGAAAGGCTATGATAAAATGTGGTTTAATGTGTATAACGGTTTACATTTTATTTATTCATGGGTGTATTGTATTTTATATTTGAGTTGCCCATTGTTAAGACACATGTTTCTAAGTTATTAATAGATTTGTTAAAATCCTTTACACATGTCATTTAATGTCCCTCTGTAGTGACCTTTCCTGACGTTTGTGTAAGTATTTAATAAAGTTGTTATTTATAAATGTCGTTTAATTAGTTAATTTAATTTAACAATATTTATTAATATTGTGATTATTTTAATTAGAGTATTAAATTTAATTATTAAAGTAATTTGTGGAAATGTCCAGTATCTAATGAAATATTAAATTAGATTGTAAATTTAAAGGTTTGTAGATTTAAATGATTATGGTATTTTAATTGTTGATATGAAATATTTTTAATTGTAAATGGAATAATATCTTTTAATTTCAATATTGCTAATTTTTAGTTTAGTGTTTGATAATATTGTTTATTTATTAAAGATTTAATTGAAAAGGAAATTTATGTGAAATTGCCTAGTTTGAAAATTGGAAAAAATAAAGAAATAAAGAAAAGAAGCTAATTTCACGGGAGTTGGAATTGGTAATCGGTGAGTAGCTTTCTATTTCTTGTGTTCTCGGGTTTTTATATGGAAAACTTGCTATTTTTATCGATGTTGGTTTTTAGAAACTTACCTCTCAGATTTGGTACTACTAGTTTTTGGATCTTTTTTGGAGAGAGTTTGTCTTTGGGTTTTCAAAAAAAAAAAAAAGTTGCTCTGCAAAAAAAATATTGCTATGAAAATACAGATTTGAATTGAAGATTATGGTTTTCAAAGTGGACATTTTCTGGTCATTATGATGAAGGTTTTGGGAAGAGTTTGTGGGTGCAAAAGGATTGTTGTTGCTTGTCTTAACCACCTTCGAACAAAGGACTCCCGATTAGCACCGTTTTCCTTTCATTTCATTTGTGGACTGTGAAATTTATTTTTAATATTTGATTTATTGAAGCCTTCCAATTTGTTTCACTCCAGCGAATGCTTTCAAGTTTGGAAAAACATAGATTTTAACCCTAGTCTTGGAAATTGAAGTATTCTTGTATGTTTGGAATCCTATCACAACCATTGTGAATCATTTCCTTACATTTATTGAAGTATTATGTCATTTAGATCATGCGCGACCTATTTGATTTTGTTTATCTTGCATGCAACAGTTGAATCACTACCTACTAGCTATTTATTTTTGGCTCCTTGGAGAATCATTTTGGTTCCATTTAGATTATCACTAATGGCATGGAATTCTCTACTCTCATGTATTTTTGTTGGGTCACCTAGATTTAGTGATTGGTTTGATCTGTTAAGAGGAGATTGGAGATCAAATTTACCCTTAATTCCCTAGCTTTCCATTCGATTGTTACTTAGTATGCCTGATGCATTAGAATTCTAGAGTGGATGGCCCATCAAATGGGCTGGAGTTTTCCATGTATGCACGTGTCTAGGCGTCTTTATAAAAAAATAATTTCACTACCTCCATGGTATTTGTTAAATTTTGGTATTTACATGTTGTCATAGTATGCTGCCTACTTGTGATTCACACTTGTCTATATTTCCTCTTATATTTTTTTTGATGGATGGGTGTTTTGGTGGGATTCAATTCCTATAGAAGGAATTGGTTTCAACCTACATGTATTTGATAGGCATGTTTATCGTTGGATACCATTCAAGGGCTCAGTTATACCAAGCTATTTTCTTAGCACCCTAGTGGAGCTTTTATTTTTTCCCTTGTAGGTATGTTTTGTCCTTGGCTATGAGTGGTTGGGTCATGGGTTTTCTTTTTGAGCATTGACTTGTTATTAATGGTGGTCGGTCACTTAAGTGGTTTTTTATCCCTTTTTGGTTGTGACTTTATCGGCCCTGTTTACTCGTCCTTTCAGTCTTTTGCATCATGACTGTATTATATGTTCATAGTGTCGAGCTATTGAATTATTTTAGATTAGACCTCTAAATAATATTTTTGACTTTGAGGGTCATTTCCCCATCCTTCTAGTCGGTCCCTTTCTTTATGAATAACCTTTTCACATGTGCTTATTGCGCGATCATTAGATGAAGTGATTTTAATCTTGACCGTTGCTCGTAGACCTCGCATGGTTTTTGCTAACATCACAAATATGGTGTGAGGTGTGCAAGATGTTTCCATTTGTTGTGTTTAATGGTGGGGACCAGTTTTTCTCATTGACCAATGATGGAGGTTGATGTTGATAGCTATTTGATTACCAACGTGTCGTGGTCGTACCTAGCTAACCTCATGTAATTAAAATTGCAGTTTCAATAATGCTACAAGATGTGCGATTTGGTGATGCATGGACTCCAATGTTGTGTGTTGGTAGCAAAGATGGGGCCTGTTTCATGCTGATGTGGTGCCCGGTAGGTGAACGTCCTATCCGTTTGCTGACTAGAGAGTGGACGTGGAATTTTCAAACTATTTTGACTTAATCTGAGTCGTTCTCTTGGCCAACATTGCTTTGGATCAATGACTTGTATTTAAAATAAACTAGTGTTGTACTATAGTCATTTTATCTCATGCGAGTGAATAGTAATGGTCGAGTTCAACTCTGTCTGCATAATTAATTGCTAAAATTTGTGAATTACTATTTTCGTGTTGTATCTCTACCTTGAGCAAGAATTTCCTAGTATCGAGTAAAGCAATTTGTTGTTGCGATTTCTCTATTTCACTACCCTGGATTTTCTGCAAACGAAATCGTAAGTAGCACGTATGCCCATTTCTTGTAATTTCAAAAGATTCTATGGTTTTTTTTTGAACAATTCATGATTGTTTCTCATTTTGTTCTTAAAGAATTGTTTGAATAGATTTTCTTTTAGAGCTCATCTAATTAATATTTGAAGACTCTAGAATCATGAGGTATTTTTATGTTTAAGGCTAAAGGAAGAAAACTATAATTGCTTGCCATCTAAAAATAAGAAAACCCTAGCTCGAATTATCATTTGTCTAGTATAAATGGCACCCAAGGCCCGAATTTCTGGTTCTAAAACCATTACTAGGTCTTTTTCCCAAGATATTATTGATTTGTTAAAGACCTCTACTAACAAGAAGTAGGAGGGAAGGGTTTTGTTCTATGGGCCTCAACTCTTGGAAGGATTGACAGACAAGCAGTATGCAATTCAATATGTTGAGTTACCATACACTGGGTGGCAGTTTTTCTCCAATTGGTTTGGGAACATGAATTTTTTTGTTCCTTTGTGTAACCCATGGAGGTTAGACCTCGGTAAGTTGGTGGTGCCTAATGTCTACTTTGATGTAGATATTTTGAAGGATATTGTTGCGAGATATAACCCTATGAACTGAGTGGTCAGAACTTATGATGGTGTACAGATGATTAAGATAACCAGAGAAAAAATTGCAGAGATTTTCAAGTTGCATGAATGGAGTCAAGATATGGTTCCTATCAACCTTGAGGTTTTCAAACAGGACTATAGAAATGCTAAGGGTTTGTTTAGCACATCCCTTTTGATACCTCATTTGGCTGTCTAGGGAAGAGGAAAATATCAGAAGAAGGTAGTGATTGGCAGGAATGAGCCCAAACTTTTTCCCATGGACTATTTCTCCACTTATTTCAAGAAGACTATATGTGCTTTATGTCAAGTTCTAGGAGTCAGTTTAAAGACAACCTTGCCTACCGATATTATGTATATGGCAGTAAATCTCCGACACCCGAGTTTCAATGTGGTGTATGATTTTTCCACCTACCTAGCAGAGAAATTGCACATTGGTCTAGTAGCTCTAAAGGAGGGGAAGAATTGGGTTGGATTCATGTGGTTTTCCCTATTAATTCACATGTTTTTGTATAGGGGTTAGACTACGTTTGAAAGAGATAAGGAGTTAAAGAAGAGGGAAGGAAATATTGAAATGCCTGTGCAATATTGGACTAGGATTCTAGACATGCATGATCATAAGTTTGATTATGTAAATTTCCATAATGTCTTCGGAACTAAATTAAGGAAGGCTTTGGTTCATGGCCCCCCAAGGATTCCAAGATAAATTCATGACTTCTTGAGGCCGATGGAGAGAAGGTCTGAATTTAACATAATCCTCAATTGGGGAGACATTATCCCCTATCATAACACAATAGTTTTCAGGGTTTTTGGCACCAATGTCAATCCAAGAGTTTTGCCAAGGGAGGTGCCCCTTAGAATTGGATTCCTAGAAATCATGAGGAAATTAGGAGGCACTCAAGAACTACACTTGTTAGTTAAACAGAAGAAAGGTTCTTTCTTCCCTGAATATACAACATTTGCCAATTTTTTTATGGAAAAGGGAGGATGGAAGGAGTTACATACATTACTTGGGCCTTATAGGCTAAGAACTGTGTGCCCCAGGAATCATGATCTTGAGCGTTTTATATCTCAAATGAAGGCAAAGCATTTAATAGGGGCCTTTGTCCACAATTTTTACTTTCCTAAGGACATCATCAAGAATATTTTTCATTTGGAATTACAAGAGGAGAGAAAGGCAATGTACATTTCCTACTCTAAAATGATAAAAAAGAAGTAGGAGAGAATACGTGGTTTCAATCCCATACCTAATGCAAAAGATGAATTAAGAAGGGCGATGGATTCCATTGATAAATTTGAGAGCTTGGTCGGGGTTTCGAAAGATGAAAGAGTTGTGGAAGAAAGGGGAAAATCAAAAACCATTGAGGAGTACCCTGAAGTAGGATTGGAGGAGAGGCCTACTTATCAGCCCCAAAAGAAGATAAAGGTTTTTTATATAAGAAGGGGAAGTAGGGGTGAAGATGCCGCTAAAAATATTGCACCATCTTCTTCAGGGTAGTCAGTGCCAAATGTTGTTGATTTGGATTCTCCTTCGAGTTTTTCAGACTAGGCTTTCCCACCATCACCAAAGAAGCAAAAGGTTGAAAGAGTAAAGATGGTTGATTGTGATGGTGATGAGGATGATGAAATTATTGTGACTCCAAATGAAATGCATCTCAAGATGCCATTGGATCCAGTTGACACTAAAACAAGTTTAGGTGCAGTTACTTTGAGGTTAGGAAAAGATGAAATTAGAGGAATAACAAGAAATGATGACTTGAGAATAGAAGCCTACAGAGCATTCATGATGGATGACTCTTTTATTCATACTATTCCTTTTAAAGATTTTGTGTGGAGAGAACATACTGCATTATATGTTGAGAAGGTGGCACATGAGAGAATTCTGCATCCAGAGCTCCTAGAGAAGGTAATTCAAGCTAAGGTTAGGGAATAAATGAGAGACAAATTCAAAGAAATAACACCAGAGCAGGGTCAGGCAATGGTTCAAAAAAGTGGAGTATTGTTACTTCCTGAATGGGATATCGTTGATTCTATGGTGTTTGACACAATAAGAAGGGATAATAAGCCACTTCTTGCTACTGAAGATTAGGCTACATTGGCACTCAAAGGATCAGCCTTTAGTGAGGAGTGAGATGCTTTGGCAATCTGGTCTCTATCCACTGGCTCTAAAAAACCAATTATCACAAAATCGTCTGACTTCAATGGTCACTTGGTTGTGAGGAGAGTTGCTGACACCTCAACACTGGAAGTTGTTGATATGGTTGTGAATGTTTCCAAATTCACTAGAGCAACTATTGAATATTTGACCAAGGACCGAGATACTCTGAGAAGCTAATATAATGAAATTATTATTGAATATAATAAGAGTCAACAAAAGGTCTGGCCTTAGATATTATAATACAAGTCATGTATAATACAAGTCTAGCCTTAGATATTATATTTTAAAATTGCATTCTCCTTTTGACTTCAAGCATAGGGTGCTGAGGTGGAGTTAGTACTATAACAGTTAAGCATGCCTTCAATGTAATGGGAGCGGCCTTTGGAGTGATTTTTTCCTTCCTCCATATCAACTAATGATGATTCTTGTCTTATGCTCTCCACTCACATAATATAATTGTAACTGAATTAAGAATTAGCGGTCCAATCACAAATGGACATGTGTACTCACCGACTTGAAGCTTGTTGGCTCCCTTGTTTTAAAAAAGGGAATTCTCGGTCGAGAGAGACATCTATTGAAATATCCAAAATATGAGAAATAAGAGTCTAGTGATACAAAGAGTATGAATTACAAGTCCAAGTTTTAAAGTTTTGAGTAAGATGGGAAAAATTAGTTAATCATCAGGTTTTTAAACATGTTTGTATTAAACTTGTGAGTATTTGGAGTTTATTTTCTCTCCTATTATGTTATGTTACATGGATTATTAATGAAATATCAATCCAAGATGATTTTCATTGATCTTAATTTGTTATTTACTATGAATTATGTTTAACTATAGGTCTAGTTCAAAGGATCGGTTAAATGCTTCAATTAATCAGTAAGTTCATGCAATATAACAAATAGGATTCATAAAGAAGTAATAAACTCGAGTGTAGATATATGGATTGTAATGCAATTCATAATAGATCATAAGTGTTCAAAATGAAATTTACCATGTTTTTCAGTTTTCTCTTTTGACTCCGTTTGTTGGGATATGGCATTGGAATTGATTACATATTATTCTTGCATGTTATTTTTATGGCCTCGGGATATTTTACTCTATCATTTCCTATCAAATTACTTTAAGTTGAGTTCATGATTCTCTGTTAATTGGACCTGATCCTTTTCGAGGAATAGCTAGTTTCTTGAAGGATTTCATCCATTAACAATAATTGGGGATCTATCTATTGCTTACCCATGTGCAAGTGAATCATTTAAATTTTATATGTTAAGAGCACATGTTAGGGAATACCCTCCTATATTTTACAGAGTCTGAAGTGTAGGAGAATTAGCCTCATTGCTATTCTCGTTAAGTTGGCCATATTATTCCTAGTCTTTTATTATTAATGTGGCGATTTCATAGGAGCTTCTAGGAAACACGTGTGGGTTGTAGTAAAAAATGCCAATAGAATGGTGACTCTATTGGGGAACTATCGAATGAAAGGTCTCGAGTGTAGAACTAGTTTTGTCAGAGTCATTTGTTATAATATACTTGGTTTACATTGTGTGCCTAATTTGTCATATTCATCGTATGTGTCTGCTTTTCCTAAGTTCTCTGTCAGTGTGTCAGGTAATTTCAAAACTCTTGTCTAAAGTCACAAGTGCAAAAGTGAAGTGCAATCACTTCATAATTCCCAATATTTTGGGTGGCGAATCTGATATCTCAAACAAAACTATTCATACAAAGTACAAACAACAATGTGCAAAGGAGAGTCCTCGTACACCAAATACCATGAAGAAGACTAGAAACTATGCAAAGAAGAACCTAAAGCCAATGCTAGAGCTTGAACCAGGACAGGACAAGAAATGGGTAAAAATAAATGATACCACAAGTAAGTCTATTTCATCTCCTATCATCTCTTCTCCTACTTTAAAGACCAAAATAAATAGTTCTTTTATTGGTGGAGATTCCTTAGAAGTTGTGTCTCAAATGGATCATGGTAGTTGTCCTTATGAAATGGCTTGAGAAGTTGAAGCTGATATGTCCAAAGAGGAGGAATGATGGGGATTCTGGGAACAAGAAAAAGAAGTTCCCGAAAGCTACAACACCTATTACTATGTCCATTTTTACCAGACAAAATTTGAAATCATGAGGGACCTCTTTGAATGAGGAAATTCCTTTGCTTCAAGATGAAGATCAAGTAGAGCAACCTTACTATACTCCTACTCCAAGTGAGGAAGGAGATATGCTTGAGAATGAAATGGATATAAACAAGGATATGAAAACCTTAATTGAAGAAGAAAAGAGGTTGTAGGCAATAGAGGATAATAGGGATAGAATAAGAAGAGAGAATCTAGAGATATTTTCAGCTAAGAAGTCCGCAAGGAATGCCCAGAAAAAGAAAGTTGAAAATATGAGGGAAGAAGAAGCAAAGAGAAAAACCTTTGAGGAAAAGATGGCTAAAGCAATAGCTGATAGGGCTCAAGAAGTCTCTAAAGTAACAGTCTCTATTGGAACTTTTTCTACTCCCACATATACGACTTCCATATTAGCTACCAAAACTTCAGATCCATTTGTTGGATCCAAGAAGAAAACCTTTGTAGACCATGGGAAAGCTCATGTTGACCAACCTCAAAACAGTGCTTACAATTCTCCAAATTATAGAAGCCATCTTAATACTAACGATGAAACAAATAATGAAATTAATCCTAGACCATCGGATTTTCCTCAAAATCCTGAGCTCTCCTAAGATTGCAACTAATAAATGATTAGTTGCAGGCTGATATGAGAAAATCCAAAATAGAAGTTGCTAATGCCAAGATGGAAAGAAAGATAGCTTTCTTAAAGATATCTATACCCACTCCCCAAGCTTTTGGTTCAGGAAAGAGAGAGAATGAGTCGTTGAGAAAGACTTTTGAGAAGAAAATTCCTAAAGGTGGGGCTGGTGGTAACCAAGGTGGTGGAGGTGGAGGTGGTCATAAAAACTTCAGCTCTTACTCTGAGGATGAAGAGGGAAGCACTGGTAAGGGTAAATAGGGGGATGATAAGAAAGATATTGAGAAACACAACATGCCCAAAAGTTGTTGTGGTGGAGGATCACCCCAAATTGATAGATACAGAAAATTGTGTTTTGGCAATATTTAGGGATATCCTAATCCAGTTCTAGATAATGCATGAAAGCGTCTCCCAAAATTCACTGGTAATAATTCTTTTAGTGGGGAAGACCATTTGAAATATTTTCAAGGCTTTCTTAAAGAATTTGAAATATGGGATGATGATGTAGCAATGAAATACTTTATGCAGTCATTAGTTGAAGATGCTATGGATTTTTATAAAGGGTTACCTGATGCTAGTATTGACTCCAGAGATGCTTTTTGCAAAATTTTCAGAGAACAATACGAGGATCAAGCTAACCCCATATTTAAATTAAATGTTTTTAATAACATTACGAAGGGGCATACTGAACTGGTTAATGAGTTTAATGCTCATTTCCAAAAGGCTATGACAAGAGTTCTTGCATATTTGAGGCCTAATGAGAGTGCATGTTTAGTTGTGTATTGTAATGCTTATCATACTAAAATGTGATATTTATTAAGAGATAAAGATCCTCAAAATTTGAGGCAAGCATATAAGATGGCTGTGAATATTGAAAATAATAGAAGAGCTTCTAGTAAAGTAGGGAGAAGGGAAGATCCTAAAAATTTTAAAGGTACCAAGAATCATACTGAAAAGGTTGGTAAACCTACTGCTGCTGATGAAAAGATATATCAAGTCCTTACCCTGTTGCAGAAACAAGAAAAAAATGACAAGCCTCACTTTCAAAGAAATGATAGGCCTCCCAGGCTACAAGATTATCCCTATAATACCAATTGGAATATTGTAAAACCTCTACAAGGAAACTAGAGAAACAATCAAGTTCCACCTAATCCTTTACATAAGAATTCTCTAAATGCCACATAAAATTTACCTTGGTGTGAAGTATGTGGAATGCCTCACTCTTCACAATAGTTTGCAGTAGCACAAAATATGGTAGAATATCAATATGATCAAGGAGATGCTCAGTCTCCCCAGGATCAGGATATAATGAAAAATGTATTATTAGGACCAGTTGATCTAGCCTATGATGATTATACCTCAAATGATGAGCCTTCTGGCATGGATGTTGATATTCAGAGACAACATAATGGTGTACACCATCAACAAGTGTTCCCAAATGAAGGAGACAATGATGATTGTTTTATAAATAAAAGGGAAGTGGATAAAACTTTTTTGAGAAGACCTTCTGATGAAGAAATTGAAAAATACACTATTTCCTTAGTTGCAAGGGCAAGGAATAACATACAATTGAGAAACAAAACTATTCCAGGTGATTCAGGTAAGCCTTGCATCTTGTTCATAAAAGAAAAGGATGTAACTAGAACAAATGTCAATTTGGAGGCTAAGAATGTCATTTCAAAGCCTAAGGAAATAAGGGATCCCCGTATATGGGAAAATAAATTTGATACAACCAAGACAAAAAATGACGTTGTACCCCAGAATATTAAGGACAACAAGTAGCACTCCTCTAATGATGAAACTCCCAAAGGAAAAGAAAAGGTAATTTTTGAAAACACAAATTTTCCTGAATTACCAAAGTACACTTCAATAGATATGTTTCAAGTACTTTCACAAGTTAGGGTTACTATTCATTTCTTGGAAATGATGTGTATAGATGAACATAAGGATAAGAATGTTGCACTTATTAATAGTATTCCTACAAGTGGAAAAATTAAAGTGGTTTACGATCAAGTGAAATCAAAAGAGGATCAAGAAAAGAAAAAAAGTTGTGGAAAAAAATATCACAGAAAGTCCCCAAATATACTTAGGTACCACTATTACTGCTAATCCCAACCATGTCAATCCTTTTTTCTTAAGTTTGATTATTGATGGGAAAATGTTGAGAAATTGCATTATCGATTCAGGAGCATCTAGCAATGTGATGCTAGTAAAAACAATTCATGCAATGGGACTAAAAGTGGACAGTACATATGGTAAGTTCTATGCAATGGATTCTAGGGAAGTACCTGTTATAGGTATTATAAGTAATATTCCATATAGACTAGCAGCATTTCCTGAGAAAGAGCTACACATGACTGTTACAGTGGTGGATATTCCACCTACTTATGGCATGATCTTATCTCGGCCTTAGAGTGCTTTAATGGGTGGGAGTATACAATGTGATCTATCTTTTGCTACATTTTCCATTGAATAGAAAGATGCCAAGGTAGATAGGAGAAAAAAAACACCTCACATGGTAGAAAATGTGGAAGAATCACCTTGACCTATTAGAATTAACTTTATGGAAACTGATGTAGAAAACTTCCGATTTGAGGAAGACAAAACAAAAGAAATCCAATCTATGCCTATTGAAAAGGAAGTACTAAAGATGTCATCAGATGGTGATTAATGGATAATACATTTGGATGGATCTTGTTCCAAAGATGGCTCAGGAGCAGGAATTTTCTTTACTTCCCCACAAGGTAAAAAATTTAAATATTCTTTCCTGTTGCAATTTGCTTATACCAACAATGTTGGTGAGTATGAAGCTCTAATACTTGGTCAAAAGATAGCTTCAAAGCATGGTATTAAAGAATTAAAGGTTTTGGGAGATTCTGAGTTAGTTGTGTTCCAGATTAGATCCCGCTTTGCAGCTAAAGATAAAAGACTTATGCAATACAAAAATGCATAATGGGACACTATTGACGGATTTAGTGCTTTTGGTATAGAATGGATTGAAAGAGGACAAAATGCTAAAGCTGGCTTGTTAGCAAATATAGCTGTCAAACTAGATGATGTCACTTTTGGTGGCATCTCACAAATAGAAGTACATACCAGGCCTACAATACCTAATAATATATGTAACTGAAAAGTGTTTGAGGATGACATAGACATATTGAAATTCTTGCATTGTGTGGATAAGTATGAGAGCCAGGAAATTGATTTTGGCTCATTTGTAACAAAAATTGATGGGAAGGAAACCTTATTTAGGAAAGAATTGATTTAGCTCAAAACAAATACCATCCCTAGGGGTCTTGTTGCACTTGCAAGGGTATTTGATGGCCCTGATATGTCAAATACTAAGCAAACACCATCTCATAAGGATGATTTAGAAGAAGTAAACTTAGGAACAAAAAGTGCTCCTAAGAATTTTTATGTTGGAAAGAAAATGAAGCCACATGTTAGAAACATGTTGATTACCCTGCTTAGGAAATATAGACATGTTTTTGCTTGGTCCTATGAAGACCTTAAATCATATAGGGAGGACTTATTCCAACATGAGATCCCATTGAAACCTGATATGAAGCCTTTTGGGAAAAAACAGAGACCGATTAACCCTACCCTACAACCCAAAATGTAGGAAGAACTTGCTAAGCTAAGGGAGACAGGAATCATCAAACCAACTAGACACTCATCTTGGATCTCTAACTTGGTACCTGTTCAAAATAAAAATGGAGATATCAGGTTATGTGTTGATTTTAGAAAATTGAATGTTGCTTCTTTAAAAGATAATTACCCATTGCCTAATATGGAGGCTATGTTAAAAAAATTTACATGATGTGAATTGTTATCTATGATGGATGGATTCTATAGGTACAACCAAGTAATGGTTAAAGAGTTTGAGGAATTCAAGAATTCTTTCACCACACCATGGGGAACGTATGTGTATGTAAGAATGCCATTTGGATTAATAAATGTTGGAGCAAATTTTCAGAAGGCTATGGATCTAGTCTTTGCTGATTTTATTGATTTGTTCATTGCCATTTACCAAGATGATCTTACTGCCCATAGAAAAAGTGAGGAGGATCATTGTACTCACTTAGAGAAATTTTTTATTAGAGCTCTGGAATATGGGATATCTTTAAATCCTAGGAAGTGTGCCTATGGGGTAAAAGAAGGAAAATTATTGGGGCATCTTGTTTCAAAAGATGGGGTGCAGATTGATCCTGAAAAAGTGACTGCTATTGATAGAATTATGTAGCCAAGAAATGTAAAAGTCATCCAATCTTTCTTTGGACAGATAAATTTTCTAAGAAGATTTGTCACAAATTTTGCTGAGATTGTCCGCCCCATATCAAAGATGTTGAAGAAGGGAGAAAAGATAATATGGACAAGAGAACCATCCAAGGATTTCTAGGCTATCAAAGATTAAATTAAGTAGGCCCCTATCCTCAAGTCACTTGATTATTCAAAACCATTCCAGTTGTTTACTTTTTCCTCTTTTCAAGCTATAGTTGGTGAGTTGTTGCAGAAAAACAATGATGGCTTTGAGCAGCCAATTGCATTCTTTAGAAAATCATTGGAGGCTACAAAATTGAAATATGACATATTTGAAAAGAAGGCATATGCCCTGGTAAAGGCAGTTAAGAATTTCAAACCTTATCTAATGGGAGCAACTGTTGTGGCATATGTACCAACAACAACAATTAAAGATATTTTCACCCAGCAAGAGACTATAGGATGAAGATGCAGATGGATAAATAGATCCAAGAGTTTAACATTAATGTACAAATTACCAAGCTTGTAAGAGGCCAAGGTCTAGCTAAATTAATGGCTAAGGAAAATCTGGAGGTAAATCAAATAAATCAAATAGAGCAACAAAACATTGTGCCTATTTGTGATATGCAAACTTATGGTTGGTATAGGGATTGTTGAGTATTTAAAGACGATGCAATGCCCTTAAGGTATGCCCATTCCTAAGAAAAGAACTCTCAAACTACAAGCAATTAGATATGTCATTATTGAGGGTGAGCTCTAGTGGAGGAACTCTGAAGGTATTATACACAGATGTGTGGATGGGGACCAAGCTGAAGATCTACTGATAGAAATGCATAAAGGAGTATGTGGAGGCCATTACATGGCTAAGAAAATGGCTCATAATATTCTAAGAGTAGGATATTGGTGGCCTAATGTGTTCAAGGATGCCCATAGATATGCTAAAAAATGTGATGCCTGTCAGAGGTTTGCTAGAAAGTTAAAGTTTTCTAGGAATTTTCTGTTAAGACCAGTGTTTGTTTCAACTCCTTTCAAGAAATGGGGTATTGACTTCATAGGGGAGATATCTAAAAAATTAAGTAGAGGACATGCATGGATATTTGTGGCAACTGATTACTTTAATAAATGGATTGAAGAAATCCCAACCAAAAGGGCCACAAGTAAAGTTGTTGAATTTTTGACTGAAAATATTTTGAGTTGTTTTGGGGTACCTAAAAGAATTGTTTCAGACAATGCTATGTGTTTCAGATCTAAAGATTTTGTTAATTTTTGTGATCAATATGGTATAACTGTTTCATATTCTTCCCTTTAGCATCCCCAAGGGAAGGGATAGGAAGAGTCCAGTAATAAGAGTTTGATGAAGATCATCAAGCGTATGATTGAGAAGAACAAAAGGGCTTTGGATTCAAAATTAAAATTGGCACTATGGGCTGATAGGGAAATTTTCAAGAACACAATTGGTCATTCACCTTTTAACCTAGTCTATGGGATGGAAGCATGTATCCCACAAAACAACCTGATAAAGATGTATGATTTTTTCCAAGAATATGATGATGATATATGTGTTAAGATGCAACATAGAATGGATGAATTAAATCAATTGGATGAAACTAGAAGAGAAGCTCATAAGAAAAATTAAAAATTAAAAATTCAGGTAAAGCATCTTTATGACAAAAGGGCAGTTGAGAGAAAATTTGATATTGGAGCAATGGTATTGCTCTAGGATGCAAGATCAAAAGATAAGGGCAAGCATGGAAAATTTGATCCCCTTTGGCTAGGCCCATATATAATTATGGATACACATGGAGAAGAATCATATTTTTTAGAGTCACTTGTGGGTGAAGTTCTAGAACTGCCAATACATGGATAGTTCTTGAAATACTACTTCTCTTAAAGTAGCTCTTTTTCATGTACATTGTATAGTCCTATAAGTATTGTGTATAGGCATGTTTCCTTCTGTTTTTTGTTTTTTGTCTCCTTGTCTTGTCCGAACAGGTCCTTGGTTTTTGGTTCTCTATGTATCTGGTCTACGTAACCATATATTCTTGAATCTTGCTATGCCCACAAGGGGCATACATCCCTAGTCAGAGCCACTAGTGGAGCTTTTATTTTTCCCCTTGTAGGTATGTTTTGTCCTTGGCTCTGAGTAGCTGGGTCATGGGTTTTCTTTTCGAGCGTTGACTTATTAATGGTGGTCGGTCACTTAAGTGGTATTTTATCCCTTTTTGGTCATGACTTTACCAACCCCATTTACCCATCCTTTCGGTCTTTTGCATCATGAATGTATTATATTTTCATAGTGTCAGGCTATTGAATTATTTTAGATTAAACCTCTAAATAATATTTTCAACCTTGAGGGTCGTTTCCTCGTCCACCTAATCATTCCCTTTCTTTATGAATAACCTTTTCACATGTGCAGACTACGTGACCATTGGATGAAATGATTTTAATCTTGACTGTTGCTCGTAGACCTCGCAAGGTTTCTGCTAACATTACAAATATGGTGTGAGGCATGGGATATGTTGCCATCTGTCATGTTTGATTGTGGGGACAAGTTTTACTCACTGACTGATGATGGAGGGTGATGTTGAAAACTATTTGATTACCGATGCATCATGGTCATACCTCGCTGACCTCACGAAATTAAAAATGCAATTTCAATAATGTTATGAGGTGTGCAATTTGGTGACACATGTAATCCAATGGTGTGCACTGGTAGCAAAGGTGGGGCCCATTCCATGCTGATGTGGTGCCCGGTAGGTGAATGTCCTATCCATTTGGTGACTGGGGAGTGGACGTAGCATTTTCAAACTATTTTGACTTAATCTGAGCCATTCTCCTAGCCATTATTGCTTTTGATCAATGACTCGTATTTAAAATAAACTGGTGTTTTACTATAACCATTTTATCTTGTGCAAGTGAATAGTAATGGTCAAGTTTGACTCTGCCTGCATAATTAAATGCTAAAATTTGTGAATTACTATTTCCGTGTTGTATCTCTACATTGAGCAAGAATTGCCTGGTATTGCGTAAAGCAAGCCGTTGTTGCGATTTCTCAATTTCACTACCCTGGATGTTATGTGAATGAAATCGTAAGTAGCACGTATGCAATTTCTTGTAATTTCAGAAGATTTTATGGTTTCTTAATGAACAATTTGTGATTGTTTCCCATTTTGTTCTTGAAGAATTGTTTGAATAGATTTTCTTTAACAACTCATCTAGTTATTTTCTGAAGACTCTAGAATCATGAGGTATTTTTCTATTTAAGGATAAAGGAAGAAAACTGTAATTGTTGGCCATCTGAAAATAAGAAAACCCTAGCTCAAATTATCATTTTTCTAGTATAATGGGCACCCAAGGCCTGAAGTTGTGGTACTGAAACCATTACCAGGTATTTATCCCAAGATATTATTGATCTGTTAAATCCCTCTACTAACAAGAATCGGGAGGGAATGGTTTTGTTCTATGGGCCTCAACTCTTGGAAGGATTGGTAGACAAGCAGTGTGTAATTCGAGATGCTGACTTACCATACACCGAGTGGCAGTTGTTCTCCAATTGGTTTGGGAAAAGGAATTTGTCTGGTCCTTTGTGTAACCCATGGAAGTTAAACCTGGGTAAGTTGGTGGTGCCTAATGTCTACTTGGATGTACATCTTTTGAAGGATATTGCTGCGAGATATAACCCTGTGACCCAAGTGGTCAGAACTTATGATGGTGTGTAGATGATTAAGATAACTAGAGAATAAATTGTAGAGATTTTCAAGTTGCACGAATGGAGTCAAGATATGGTTCCTTTCAACATTGAAGTTTTCAAATAGGAGTATAGAAATACTAAGGGTTGGTTCAGAACATCCCTTTTGATACCTCATTTGGATGTCTCGGGAAGAGGAAAAAATCAGAAGAAGGTAGTGATTTGTAGGAATGAGCCTGAACCTTTTCCTGTTGACTATTTCTCCACTTATTTCAAGAAAACTATCTGTCCTTTCTGTCAAGTTCTTGGAGTAATTTTAAATACAACCTTTCCTACTGATATTATGTATATGGCAGTAAATCTCCAACACCCGGGTTTCAATGTGTTTTATGATTTTTCCACTTACCTAGCGGAGAAATTGCAAATTGTTTTGATAGCTCTAAAGGAGGGGAAGAATTGGTTTGGATTCAGGTGGTTTTCATTATTAATTCACATGTTTTTGTATAGGGTTTAGGCTTTGTTTGAAAGAGATATGGAGTTAAAGAAGAGGGAAGGAAATATTGAAATGCAGGTCCAATATTGGACTAGGATTCTTGACATGCATGATCATAAGTTTGATTATGTAACTTTCCATAATGTCTTTGGATCTAAATTAAGGAAGGCTCTGGTTCGTGACTCCCCAAGGATTCCAAGATAAATTTATGACTTCTTGAGGCTGATGGAGAGAAGGCTTGAATTGAACATAATGCACAATTGGGGAGACATTATCCCCTATCATAACACAACCGTTTTCAAGGTTTTTGGTACCAATGTCAATCCAAGGGTTCTGCCAAGGGAGGTGCCCCTTTGAATTGGATTCTTGGAAATCATGAGGACATTTGGAGGTGCTCAAGAACTACATTTGCCAGTTGAATAGAAGAAAGGTTCTTTCTTTCTTGAATATACAACATTTTCTGATTTTGTTATGGAAAAGGGAGGATGGAAGGAGTTGCATACACTACTTGTGCCTTATAGGCTAAGAACTATGCACCCCATGAATCATGATCCTGAGGGTTTTATCTCAAAAATGAGGGAAAAGCATCAAATAGGGGTCTTTGTTCATAATTTTTACTTTCCTGAGGACATCATCAGTAATATTTTTGATTTGGAATTACAAGAGGATAGAAAGGAAATGTATATTTCCTACTCTAAAATGATAAAGAAGAATCAATAGAGAATACTTGGTTTCAATCCCATACCTAATGCCAAAGATGAATTAAGAAACGTGATGTATTCCATTGATAATTTTGAGAGCTTGGTTGGTGTTTTTAAAGATGGAAGGGTTGTGGAAGAAAGGGGAAAATCTCAAACCATCGAGGAGTACCCTGAAGTAGGATTGGAGGAGAGGCCTACTTATCAGCCCCAAAAGAAGATAAAGGTTTTTTCTAGAAGAAGGGGAAGTAGGGATGAAGATGTTGTTAAAAATATTACACCATCTTCTTTAGGGCAGTCAGTGCCAAATGTTGTTGATTTGGATTCTCCTCTGATTTTTTCAGATTAGGCTTGCCCACCATCACCAAAGAGGCAGAAGGTTGAAAGAGTAAAGATGGTTGATTGTGAAGGTGATGAGGATGATGAAATTATTGTGACTCCAAATGAAATGTATCCTGAGATGCCATTGGACCTAGTTGATAGTGCAACAAGTCTAGGTGTAGTTACTTTGAGGTTAGGAAAAGATGAAATCAAAGGAATAACAAGAAAATGATGACCTAAGAATAGAAGCCTATAGAGAGTTAATAATGGATGAATCTTTTATTCAAACTGGTCATTTTAAAGATTTTTTGTGGAGAACACATATTACATTATATGCTAAGAAGTTGGCACATGAGAGAACTCTGCATCTAGAGCTCCGAGAGAAGGTAGTTCAAGCTAAGTTCAGGGAACGGATGAGAGATAAATTCAAAGAAATAACACCAGATCAGGGTCTGACATTGGTTCAAAAAACTGGAGTATTGCTACTTCCTAAATGGGATATCATTGATGTTGTGGTGTTTGACACAATACGAAGGGCTAATAAGCCACTTCTTGCTACTAAAGAGGAGGCTACATTGGCACTCAAAGGATCAGCCTTTAGTGAGGAGTGGGATGCTTTGGCAATTTGGTCTCTATCCAATGGCTCTAAAAAACCAATTGTTGCAGAACCATCTGACTTCAGTGGTCACTTGGTTGTGAGGAGAGTTGCTAACACCCCAGCATTGGAAGTTGTTGATATGGTCGTGAATGTTGTCAAATTCACAAGAGAAACTATTGAAGATTTGACCAAGGACCGAGATACTTTGAGAAGCCAATATATTGACATTATTATTGAATATAATAAGATTCAACAAAAGGTAGCAGATTTAGAAACAGAATTAGCTTTACTAAAGAAACAAATGGATACCATGAGGTCTCAAAAGCAAGCCAATTCTAGCCACACTATTTCTAGCCCACCAGTTGAGTAGTCTCAACCTCCTGCACAAGCACAGTCTTTGGCTATTGTTCCATATAATATGGGACAAGTGCCTATCACAATTGAGAGGGCTACTAGTCCTGGAGGGGGAATTTCTAGGGAGAAACTAATTTATCAAGTTGAAGAATATAAGGAGATGGTCAAGAAAATCCGGGATGTAGCAGGGAGAAGAAATTCAGTGATAGTGGACACTGTTTTGAAACATTTAAATATAAGGGTCTAGAGTAAGCTAAATAGTGTTCATGCAAATTATGTCCTAATGTTGCAAGCACTAAAAATGTTTCCAAGGGATAAATAATTGGCTGTCCCATTGCTAGACAATTGGAGCCCTAAAAAAGAGAAGTTGAAATTTATGGTAGTAGGGGAAAAACAGCATGGTGATAAATATCCTACTATTATAGCAACATATCAATTGGTCAAAGGAATTGTTGAGCAAAAGTTTCAAGGATTTTCCACCCCTATGGAATTCAAGATTAAATTATTAAAAGATGTATATGATGGAAAGGACTTGACCCCATTGCCACATATTTTGCATAGTCGAGATGAAGTCAAACCCTTGAAGATTTGGAAGGATTGGATGAATAATATAATGATGTATCAAACACATGAGATATGCAAAAATGTTAATATCCACATGCTAGAGAATACATTGGAAAAATTGTCTTTTTTTATTAGTTTCTTAGAGAACTTTGATAAAAAGGCCACATCGATAATGGTGAAGTATGATCCCTATCAAAACAAGTCTAATCAGGTTGTGGCTTTCCAGTGGCCTTCCGAGGAGGATTTTGAATTATGGAAAAGGGTGTTCACTAATGAACTGGAATTATGAATGTTATAGTCGAGAATTGCAACTTGGTCATGTATAATATAGGTCTGGCCTTAGATATTATATTTAAAAATTGTATTCTCCTTTTGACTTCAAGCATGGGGTGTTGAGGTGGAGTTAGTACTATAATGGTTAAGTACGCCTTTGATGTAATGGGAGTGGCCTTTGGAGCGATGTTTTCCTTGTTGAATATCAACTAATGATGATTCTTGTCTTATGCTCTCCACTCGGATGGATAATAGAATTGTAACTGAATTAAGAATTAGAGGTCCAATCACAAATGGACATGTGTACTCTTCGGCCTGAAGCTTTTTAGATCTCTTTTTTTATAAAAGGGAATTGTGGGCTGAGAGAGAGGTCTATTGAAATATCCAAAATATGAGAAATAAGAGTCTAGTGATACAGAGAGTGTGAATTGTAAGTCTGAGTTTTAAAGTTTTGAGTCAAATGGGAGAAATTTGTTAATCGTGGGGTTTTTTAGCATGTTTGTATCAAACTTGTTAATATTGGGAGTTTATTTTCTCTCCTATTATGCTATGTTACATGGATTATTAATGAAATATCGATCCAAGATGATTTTCATTGATCTTCATTTGTTCTTTACTGTAAATTATGTTTAACTATAGCTCTGGTTCAAAGGATCGGTTAAATGCTTCAGTTAATCAGTAAGTTCATGTAATATAACAAATAGGATTCATAAAAATTAATAAACTCGAGTATAAATATATGGATTGTAATGCAATTCATAATAGATCATAAGTGTTTAAAATGAAATTTACCATGTAGTTCAGTTATCTCTTTTGACTCCGTGTGTTGGGATATGGCGTTGGAATTCTAATTACATTTTATTCTCGCATATTTTGTGTTATGGCCTTAGGATATTTTACTCAATCATTTTCTATCAAATTTCTGTAAGTTGAGTTCACGATTCTCTGTTAATTGGACCTGAGCCTTTTTGAGGAATAGCCAGTTTCTTGAAGGATTTCATCCATTAACAATAATTAGGGATCTATCTGTTGCTTACCCATGTGGAAGTGAATCATTTAAATTCTATATGTTAAGAGCACATGTTAGGGAATACCTTCCTAGATTTTACAGAGTCCGAAGTGTAGGAGAATTAGCTGCATTGCTATTCTCGTTAAGTTGGCCATACTGTTCCTAGTCTTTTATTATTGAATGTGGCAAGTTCATAGGAGCTTCTAGGAAACACATGTGGGTTGCAGTAAAAAATGCCAACACACCCAACGCTATTCCAGTTTTGTCCTTCGATTTTCTTGTGTAGTTTGTTTCTTTCTTAAAGTTGAACAACATGTTTGTGGTGCCGATATTTCCCCTTCATGCCTTCAATTCACTTTATATATATATATATATATATATATATATATATATTTTGGTATGTTTCTGCCATGCCTATCGGTTAGTTATTCTTTTTTCTATGCACAACAGTGTTTGATAATATAATGGAATTTGATACTGTAAAATGGAAATCAGATTTGTGCATATATCTATCTGTTGGTTACATTCGGTATATATGTATTTATACTTATAATTATATATGCATATTATGATATACTTTGGGAGAGGTAGTTTGTTATGATTAGTGTAATATGAATATCATAGCATGAAGTTATGTAATTTCCTTAGCCATTTGAATAATTCTCATAAATACATGTTAGTGTAATTGGTAATTGAATTGCGATATTCTTAAGTAGTGTTATGAGGATTACGTTTCTCTATTGTATTTTGTATAAGGAGGTTTTTCTTGTTGAATTCATTTGAGACCTTTATTTAATTTGTTTAAGGATTTCGTGATGTGGGTCTCTCTTTTGTGTGTATTATTATTTTTAGGAAGTTATGTTTGTTGTTCTTTTGTAAATAAATTGATTGGTAGAGAATGAAATTTGGAAAAGTAGTTAAAGTGAGAAAAGTTGATAATATTTCAAAGTGATAAATTATTAGAAGGCTAATTTATTTCCTTTATAAATTGGTAATTTCGTATTTGAAATAAAGAAAAATTAAAACAACATTATATCTTTTATATACGTGTATATTTGTATTTAGTTATGTTCGCTGACTTTAGATACTTTGTTCCAGTATGTATTTTGACAACATTATGTCTATAATTAAATATATATGTTTTTTTTAATTTATAATGATAATATTATCTCGTTGCAATGTTAGGAAATGATAGATAAATCTCTATATAAATATATATAGATAAGTATATATATATATATATATATATATATGAATATATATTGTTCTTAACTAAGGAATAATCTTTGGGCTATGTTGAGAATATAATAGAATATATGATAGTATTTATAACTGAGTGATAGTATTTTGAATGATTAATTGGATGGATTATTGTGGTAGGTTATAAATGTTCTTTTATATAGTTACTTGATAGTATCAACCGAAATGGGAGAATGAGTTTCAATGGTTCCTTGAGGATGTATTCCTCTCTTATACTAGTAGTGATATGAGGAAGCTTTTATGCATTGATTTACTTATACTCATCCCTTGCGGAAATGTTTAAATTATGGTGTCTTGAGTTATCTCTATATGGGAGTGTTTGGTTAGTTGGTTGTTAGGCTTCCAGAGGTAATGGAAAAAATTTCTTTATAATGGTCCAATGGTTAGTTCTTTGGGAACCCTATGTTTTCACTTTTGAATTGGAGATTTTGTGGGTTATTACCTAGCACCATGGTTTTACCTTGTGATGTGGCTTTTTGGTGTTGGAAGGTTCATGCCTCAAATGTGATTTTGTTTTGTGGTTTTCATTTTTGTGTGGTTGGTTACACCTCAGTCTTTATGTGAATTGTCTTGATGCTAGTAGGGAGAGTGGATCACCATGGGTTCCAATGCACAAAGTGGCGTAAGGGTAACTCATTGAAGAGTTGCATAATTAAGTGGTAACCTACATAAATTGATTGGGGGGAAAGGGTAACCAACACACTAATCAATATTAGGTGATGCCTCGCTCATTTCTTTCGTAGGTTAAGGGTGTGCTGAGAAGGCTTGGTCAGAAAGATAACTACCTTGTCCTCTCGAAAGCTAAGATATTCTGCATGTGTCACCCTATGGGGCTGATGCATAGTGAGTGGTAGTTAGGGTAACCATAGATGGGGGTCGATGTCTAGACTGTCAAGGTAACTCAGGGATGGGGTTCATCATCTAGACTGTTAGGGTAACCCATATGAGGGCCATGTGATGAAATTCCTCCCTTTAGCAACCCTATATGTTTTTATTTTTCCCTCGTTGTTCTGGTACCTCTAGAAGTGATTTTTTTTATGTTTTTGGTCTTCTCGCCTTTTGTATAGCGGATTCTTGGCAGCCTTGTACTCTTGATTGCTTTTATGTTGTGTGTCCTCTTGTCCTCCCCTAGCATGGGGGATGGACCTCCAAGTCCACATGGTCGAGTGAAATGTGCTATATACCCATTGAGTTCCCCACCAATGATTGTGATGCTATAGATTTGTACTAGTTGAAGTTGTTCCTGAGCTCTCCAGTGTTGGTGATAGTTTTGGTGTTATGATCTATCTTCCTTTCTTATCTACCTCATTATGTATTTGTGGATTCCTTCCCATTTTTATAAGGCAAAATGGTTTTATTATGTGTTGATCATTCCTTGTAGAGATATGGTGTTGTGATATATTTTTTTGCATGCATTTCACTTTGAGGTGTTGTATCTGTGGAAATATTTCTAATCATGTAATATTGGTTTGGAGATGTAATTCATAGTACTAGTGTAATGGATGTATCTTGGTGTTATCATGTGATAATGTTTATATGTTTATGAAGGGATTATGAATGTATGGTTATTGTTCTTCTCGTTTATATATGATTTTTAAATGAATGTATGTGTTTAGTCTTTATAGTTATCTTTGTTTGGGTTTCGTGTTAAGCTGGAAATGTTTGCAATGTAATGCAGTCACGTGCACCCCAAAAGACATAGTTAGTATTATATATGTGTTATTACATTACATGTGTTGTATGTTATGTACATCTTATGTTAGCTCACATTTATTAAAAAAAATTGTCCTATTAATTGTTAGTTCTTTGTTGTCTTTTGGGGTTCGCGCGACAGGGCATTACAACTTGGTATCAGAGCCAAGGTTATCAAACTCTAGGTACTCTAGGTTAAATTGATTCCATTACGTAACCTTGTGCTTAGCTCTTGAACTTATATGTTTCCATTCCTTGGTTGTGTAGGAGTATGCCTAGGGGTCGAGGTCATGGTGGTGGCCATAGGTCAGACCACTAGAGTACACCTTTTGAGAGTTCCCATGATAGTGAATAGGGTAGTGGTTGCTAGAATCAGGGTCAGCCGGGTGCTGAGGGAGCTCAGCTTTGTTAGTTGTTAGAGGAGGCTCTTGGCCATTTAGGTCCTCAAAAAGAGGAGCAGTAGGTGGTTAGAGAGAGAGAGAGAGATCACCGAGGAGGAGAGAGATAGCAACAAATCATGATGCCATTATAGTTGGTCACATGAAAGACCTTTTGAAGGCACATCCTCCCATGTTTGAAGGTGTTGGTCAAGGATTGGAGGAAAACATGGCTAATTGATCTAGATCAGTGTTTTGCTATGCACCCTTATGGTAGTATTACTAAGGCTAGGTGCACCATCATGCACCTTAGAGGATTCACATCCATATGGTGGTGATTAGAAGAAAAAAAATTGCACCTAGACATTGGTTTGTGACTTGGGAGTTATTCATGGAGAGGTTTAGAGCTTATTTCCTATCAAAGAATTGGAAAAATCATCGTGCAAACGAGTTCCACGAGCTGAGACAGATGGAAATATCCATAGAGCAGTACGAGCGTCGATTCTATGAGCTCAAGAAGTATGCTAGGATCGATGATGATAAGGGTATTCTAGTGCAACACTTTGTTAGGGGATTGAGTTCCTGAGTAAGTGGAGGAGTTTGGCTCTTCGAGCCAAGGATGATGGAGGTAGTGGTAGAAAAGTATCATCTTGTGGAGGAAAATTTGGCCATGGATTTAGAAGGCCACACTGGGGTTCAGATTGGTAGTGCATCTTCATCAGGATGTTGTTCCCAAGGTGGTTAGTCCTTGGTTGCGGGTTCCTCTAAGGGTCATCTAGCACCCGCTAAGCGTGAGAAGAATCCGAAATAACACTCCCAGTCGAAACTTGAGAAATCCCAAGCTTAGCATGGTAGCAGGCATTAGAAAAGGAAAGAACAGACTTGGCGGTGAAAAGAAGTGATCATTTTGATCAACCAGTTCTGAGTTTGTGGACTGTGGCTAGTGGTGGTAGTTTTCCACAGTCTAGTGTACCCATAGGTGGCTAGGGATATGGCAAGAGCATAGGTTGTTTCTCTTGCGGTCAACAGGTTCATATTCCTAGACTTTTTCTACATAGGAACTCTATAGGTTTTAGTCAAAGACCAACCGCTTCTAAGCCGACGGTGGGCGATGCGGGTAGGTCACACTGAGAATTTGTTGCAGTTGATAACCGCTAGGTTGGGCACCAGAGTGCAGTTGTGGAGGCTACCACTAGGGGATGAGCAGTTGAATCAGGAGGCCATGAGTGAGCTCGTGAGGGTTCAGTAGAGTCCTAGCGTTGTGGTAGTGCCTCCTGTGTTGTTTTCTCTGAATTGATACTTATTATATTATGTTATGCATTTTAAGACTTTATAGTTGTCTTTTTCACCATTCTGGATTGGTTTGGATGATGATTCTTTTTATTTTGATGATCATGTGACATTATAAACTGATGTTTATGTTATGTTGGTTTTATGGAGTTAGTTGTGTTTGGATTAATTTGACTATATGTATCATGTGGCTTATGTTTATGCTCATTATGCATTGGTTTAGTGATGGTTATACGATGTTGCATATAAAGTAGTTACTATTATTTGATGTTTTGGTTATTGTTTGAGGTCTTGGTGAGAGGAATGGGGTAGCATCAGTCGCTTGTGAGCACGCTGCTACACTGTGACTTCCTCTCACAGTGTGTTTGTTAATGGATATATATTTCTATATTTTTTTCAACATCTTGTTTTATGTAGGTTGCAAGTACCAGGTATTGACTCCACACACACTCTTTGTTCAAAGCGTACCTCAAAAACCCAATGTATTTGATGTGGAAAAATGGAGATGACAAAAGTCCCCAATCTTGCCATCATCCTCGATGAGGATGAGTTTAAGTTTGGTAACCCATCTATTTAGTTGTTACCCTATTTGTTGTCTTGTTGGTCATTTTGTGTTAGTCGTTTAAATTGTGTTGTCACATGTTGTTTGTTGGGAATGTTATGTTTGACTGCTTATGATTTACTTTACCCTACGAATTCTAGGAGTAATTCAAAGCTAAGGGGGGAGGATATAATGTCCCTCCGTACTGACCTTTCCTGACATTTGTGTAAATATTTAATAAAGCTGTTATTTATAAATGTTGTTTAATTAGTTAATTTAATTTAACGATGTTTATTAATATTTTTGATTAATTTAATTAAGAGTATTAAATTTAATTATTAAAGTAATTTGCGAAAATGTCCAGTATTTAATGAAATATTAAATTAGATTGTAAATTAAAATTTTTGTAGATTTAAATGATTATGGTATTTTAATTGTTGATATTAAATATTTTTAATTGTAAATGGAATAATATATTTTAATTTCCATATTGCAAATTTTTAATTTAGTGTTTCATAATATTGTTTATTTATTAAAGATTTAATTGAAAATGAAATTTATGTGAAATTGCCTAATCTGAAAATTGGAAAAAATAAAAAATAAATAAAGAAAAGAAGCTAATTTCACGGGAGCTGGAATTGGTAATCGGTGGGCAACTTTCTATTTCTTGTGTTCTCAAGATTTTATATGGAAAACTTGTTATTTTTATCGATGCCAATTTACGGAAACTGGCCTGTCACATTTTTTGGAGAGAGTTTTAGTGTTTGGGTTTAAAAAAAAAAAATACGTTGCTCTACAAAACAAATATTTTTATGAAAATATAGATTTGAATTGAAGATTGTGGTTTTCGAAGTGGAGATTTTCTGGTCATTGTGATCAACGTTTTGAAAAGAGTTTGTGGCTGCGAAGGGATCATTGATGCTCGTCTTCACCACCTTCTAATGAAGGACTCCGTGTTAGCACTATTTTCCTTTTGTTTCATTTGTGCATTGTGAAATTTATGTTTAATATTTGATTTGTTGAAGACTTCCAATTCTTTTCGCTTAAGTGAATTCTTTCAAGTTTGGGAAAACATAGATTTTAACCCTAGTCTTGGAAATTGAAGTATTCTTGTATGTTTGGCATCCTATCACTACCATTGTGAATCCTTTCCTTACTTTTTCTTTAAGTATTTTTTCATGTAGAACATGTGTGACCTCTTTGCTTCTGTTTATCTTGTATGCAACAGTTGAATCACTACCTTCGAACCATTTCTTTTTAGCTCTTTGGAGAATCGTTTTGGTTCCATTTAGATTATCACTGACGGCATGTCATTCTCTACTCTCATGTATTTTTGTTGGGTCACCTGGCTTTAGTGATTGGGACGATCTATTAAGAGGAGATTGGAGATCGAATTTACTGTTAATTCCCTAGCTTTCCATTTGATTGTTACTTAGTATTCCTGTTGCATTAGACTTTTGGAGTGGATGGCCCATCAAATGGGCTAGAGTTTGCCATTTATGCACATGTCTAGGCATCTTTATAAAAAATTAAGTTTGTTGCCTCCGTGGTATCTATTTACCTATTGTCATAGTATGCCGCCTACCTGGGATTCACACTTGTCTATATTTCCTCTTATATTTTTTTTGATGGTTGGGCATTTTGGTGGGATTCGATTCCTATAGAAGGAATCAGTTTCAACCTACATGTATTTGATAGGCATGTTTATCATTGGAGACCACTCAAGGACTCAGCTATACCATGATGTGTTCTTAGCGCACAACGCTATTCCATTTTGGTCCTTCGATTTTCTTGTGTAGTTTGTTTGTTTCTTAAAGTTGAACGTGATGTTTGCAGCGCGGACATTTCCCCTTCATGACTTCGATTCACACACATACGTGATGTTTGCAGCGCGAACATTTCCCCTTCATGACTTCGATTCACACACATACATATATATATATGTATATATATATATATATATCATTTTATTTTGGTTTGTTTCTACCATGCCAATCGGTTAGTTCTATTTTCTTTATGTACAATAGTGTTTGATAATATAATGGAATTCGATACTGTATAATGGAAACCAGTTTTGTGTATATATATGTGTTTGTTGATTACGTTAGGTATATATGTATTTATAATTTTGGGTATATATGCATATTATGGTATAATTTGGGAGAGGAAATTTTTTATGATTAGTGTAATTTTAATATCATAGCATGAAGTTATGTAATTTCCTTAGTCATTTGAATTATTCTCATAAAGACATGTTAGTGTAATTGGTTAATTAAATTGTGAAATGCTTAAATAGTGTTATGAGAATTGTGTTTCTCCATTATATTTTTTATAAGGGGGGTTTTTCTTGTTGAATTCATTTGAGAACTTGATTTAATTTGTTTAAGGATTTTCTGATGTGGGTCTCTCTTTTGTGTGTAATATTTTTTTTAGGAAATTACGTTTTTTGTTCTTTTGTAAATAAAATGATTGGTGTAAAATGAAATTTGGGAAATTAGTTAAAGTGAGTGAAGTTGATAATATTTCAAAGTGATAAATTATTAGAAGGTTGATTTATTTCCTTTATAAATTGGTAATTTCATATTTGAAATAAAGAAAATTTAAAACAAAATAATTTTTTCTTTTATATACATGTATATTTGTATTAAGTTATGTTCACTGACTTTAGATACTTCATTCTAGTGTATATTTTGACAACATTATGTTTATAATTAAATTTATGTGTTTTTTAATTTATAATGATAATATTATCTCACTGCAATGTTAGGGGATGATAGATAAATCTCTCTCTCTCTCTCTCTCTCTCTCTCTCTATATATATATATATATATATATATATTAGCATGAATATGTCTTGTTCTTAACTAAGGAATAATCTTTGGGCTATGTTGAGAATAGAATATAATATATTATAATCTTTCTAACTGAGTGATAGTATTTTGAATGATTAATTAGATGGATTATTGTGGTAGGTTATAAATGTTCTTTTATATAGTTACTTGAAAGTATCAATCAAAATGGGAGAACGAGTTTCAATGATTACTTGAATATGTATTCCTCTCTTGTACTCGTAGTTATATGAGGAAGCTTTTATGCATTGATTTACTTATATTCATGCCTTGTGGCAATGTTGAAATTGTGGTGTCTTGAGTTATCTCTATATGGGAGTGTTTGGTAAGTTGGTTATTAGGCTTCCAGAGGCAATGGGAAAACTTTATTTATAATGGTCTTATAGTTAGTTCTTCGGGAACCCTATGTTTTCACTTCTAACTTGGAGTACTTGAGGGTTATTACCTAGCATCATGGTTTTATCTTCTGATGTGGAGTTTTTATGCGGGAAGGTTCATGCCTCGCATGTGATTTTGTTTCTTGGTTTTCGGTGTTGTGTAATTGGGTACACCTCATTCCTTATGTGAATTGTCTTGATGTTAGTAGGGAGAGTGGCTCACCATGGGGGATGACACACAAATTGGCATCAAGGCAACTCATTGGAGAGTTGCATAATTGAGTGGTAACCTAAAGTAATTAATTGGGGGGAAAGGGTAACCAACACACTAATCAAGATTAGTTTATGCCTTGCTCATGCCTGTAGCGCTTTTGTAGGCTAAGGGTGGGATGAGAAGGCCTAGTCGGAAAGATCACTACCATTTCCTCTCAAAAGGTATGTGATTCTACATGTGTCACCCTATGGGGCCGATGCCTAGTGAGTGGAAGTTAAGGTAACAAGAGATGGGGGCCAACGTCTAGAATGTCAGGGTAATTCAGGGATGGGGGTCAGAGTCTAGACTATGAGGGTAACCCATATCAGGGCCATATGATGACACTCCTCCCTTTAGTAACCCTATATTTTTGTAGTTTTCCCTCGTTGTTCTGCTACCTTTAGAACTGATCATTTTTTATGTTTTTGGTCTTGTCACCTTTTGGATTGTGGAGTCTTGTCAGCCTTGTACTCTTGACAGTTTTTTATGTTGTGGATCATGTTGTCCTCTCCTAGCATGGGGGGTGATCCTCCAAGTCCACATGTTTGGGTGGAATGTGTTATGCACCCATTGGGTTCCCCACTGATGATCATGATGCTACAAAGTTGTACCGATTGCAGTGGTTCCTTAGGTTTTATAATCTATCTTCCTTTTTGATGTACCTTATTATGTATTTGTGGATTCCTTCCCATTGTTAGAAGGGAAGATGGTTGTATTATGTGTTGATCATTATCTGTATAGATATGTTGTTGTGATATATTTTTTTGCATACATTGCACTTTGAGGTGTTGTATTTGTGGAAATATATCTAATCATGTAATCTTGGTTTGGAAATGTAATTCATAGTACTAGTGTAATGTATGTATCTTGATGTTATCATGTGATCATGTATATATGTTTATGAAGGGATTATGAAATAATGGTTATTGTTATTTGTATCTATCTTTGGGTTTTAAATGAATGCATGTGTTTTGTCTTTATAGTTATCTTTGTTTGGGTTTTGTGTTAAGTTAGAAATGTTCGCAATGTAATGCAGTCATGTGCACTCCATAAGACATAGTTAGTATTTTATATGTGTTATTACATTACATGTGTTGTATGTTATGTACATCTTATGTTAGCTCACATTTAAAAAAAGAAGTTGTGTTGCTAATTGTTAGTTCTTTGTTGTCTTTGGGGTTCACGAGACAGGGTATTACAACTTGGTATCAAAACCAAGGTTATCAAACTCTAGGTACTCTAGGTTGAATTGAGTCCATTACGTAACTTTGTGCTTAACTCTTGAACTTATATGTTTCGCTTCTTTGGTTGTGTAGGATTATGCCTAGGGGTCAAGGTCATGGGTGAGGTAGAGGTCATGGTAGTGGCCATAGGGTGGATGACTAGAGTACACCTTCTAAGAGTTCCAATGACAGTGAACAAGGTAGTGGTGGCTAGAATCTAGGTCATCCAGGTGTTGAGGTAGCTTAGCTTCATCAGTTATTAGATGAGGCTCTTGGCCATTTAGGTCCTAGGCAAGAGAAGGAGCAATGGGTGGTTAGAGAGAGAGAGAGAGAGAGAGAGAGAGAGAGATCACTGAGGAGGAGAGACATATCAGCGGATCATGATGCCATTATAGTTGGTCACATGAGAGACCTTTTGAGGGCACATCCTCTCATGTTTGAGGGTTTTGGTGGAGGATTGGAGGTAGAAACATGGTTGATTGATCTAGATCAGTGCTTTGTTATGTACCCTATGGAAATAATACTAAGGCTAGGTGTGCCATCATACACCTCAAAGGATTCACATCCACATAGTGGCAATTAGAAGAATAGAAAATGTACGTAGACATTGGTTATGTGGCTTGGGAATTATTCATCGAGATGTTTAGATCTTATTTCCTATCAAAGCATTGGAAACATTGTCATGTGGATGAATTCCACGAACTAAGATAGATGGAAATGTCCATAGAGCAATACAATCATCGATTTTATGAGCTCAAGTAGTATGTTGGGTTCGATGATGATTAGGGTATGCTAGTGAAAGACTTTGTTAGGGGATTGAATGCTCGAATCAGTGGAAGAGTTCGGGTCTTTGAGTCAAGGATGATGGAGATAGCAGTAGAAAAGGCTCATCTTGTGGATGAAAATTTGGCAATGGCTTTAGGAGGCCACACTATGGTTTAGATTGGTAGTGCATCTTCATCAAGATTTGGTTCCCAAGGTGGTGAATCCCTAGCTACGGGGTCCTCTAAGGGTCATCTAGCACCCGCTAAGGGTGAGCAAAAACAACAGAAATCCTAGTCGAGACCTAAGAACTTTGAGGTTCAACATGGTAGAAGGCATCAAAAAGGGAAAGAACAAAGTTGGCAAAAAAAAAATATAATCATTCAAATCAACTAGTTCTGAGTTTGCAGACTGTGGCTAGTGGTGGTATTTTTCCATACTCTAGTGCACCAACAAGTGGCTGGGGATATGGCAAGAGCACAGGTTGTTTCTCTTGCAGTCAATAGGGTCATATTGCTAGACTTTATCCATAGAGGAACTCTACAAGTTTTAGTCAAAGACCAACCGCTTATGAGATGACACTGGATGATGTAGGTAGGTCACAACGATGATTTGTTGCAGTTCATAACTGTCAGGCTAGGAACCAGAGTGTAGCTATGGAGGCTACCGGCCGAAGATGGGTAGCTGACTTGAGAGGCCATGGGTGATCTCATGAGGGTTTAGTAGAGTCCTAGCATTGTTGTAGTGCATCCCATGTTGTTTTCTCTACATTAATACTTATTATATTATGTTATGCACTTTGAGAATTTATAGTTCTTTGTTTCACCATTCTGGATTGGTTTGGATGATGATTCATTTGATTTTGATGATAATGTGACATTATGAACTCATGTTTATGTTATGTTGGTTTTATGGAGTTAGTTGTGTTTAGATTAATTTGACTATATCTACCATGTGGCTTATGTTTATGCTCAGTATGCATCAGTTGAGTGATGGTTATATGATGTTTCCTATAAAGTAGTTATTGTTTGATGTCCTGGTGAGAGGAACGGGGTCGCATCGCTCACTCGTGATCACCCTGTTATGCTATGATTTCCTCTCATGGTGTGTTTGTTAATGGATATATATATATATATATATTTTGTTTGACATGTTGTTTTATGCAGATTGTAGGTATCGGGTACTGACTCCATCTACACTATCAGGCCAGAGCGTACCTCAAGAACCCAATGGATTTGATGTGGATAAATGGAGATGATAGAAGTCCCCAACCTTGCCATCATCCTCATTGAGGATGAGTTTCAGTTTGGTAACTCATTTGTTTAGCTGTTACCCTAATTGTTGTCTTGTAGTTCATTTCGTGTTAGTTGTTTAAATTGTGTTGTCATGTGTTGTGTTTGATTGCTTATGCTTTACTTTAACCTGCAACTTCCAGGAGTAAATCGATGCTAAGGGGGGAAGGATGTAATGTCCCTCTGTATTGACCTTTCCTGAAAGTTGTGCATTTTTTTAATAAAGTTGTTATTTATAAATGTCGTTTAATTAGTTAATTTAATTTAACGATGTTTTTTAATATTGTGATTAATTCAGTTAGAGTATTAAATTTAATTATTAAAGTAATTTTTGGAAATGTCCACTATTTAATGAAATCTTAAATTAGATTGTAAATTTAAAGGTTTGTATATTTAAATGATTATGGTATTTTAATTTTTGATATTAAATATTTTTAATTGTAAATGGAATAATATATTTTAATTGCCATATTACTAATTTTTAATTTAGTGTTTGATAATATTTTTTATTTATTAAAGATTTAATTGAAAAGGAAATTTATGTAAAATTGCCTAATTTGAAAATTGGAAAAAAAAGAAAAAGAAAAGAAAAGAAGCCGATTTCACGGGAGTTGGAATTGGTAATCGGTGGGAAGCTTTCTATTTCTTGTCTTCTCAGCATTTTATATGGAAAACTTGTTATTTTTATCGATGTTAGTTTTTGGAAATTGACCTCTTGGACTTGATAATGCTAGTTTTTGGATTTCATTTGGAGAGAGTTTTAGTCTTTGGGTTTTAAAAAAAAATACACTGCTCTGCATGAAAATATTGCTATGAAAATACAGATTTGAATTGAAGATTGTGGTTTTCAAAGTGGGCATTTTCTGGTCATCGTGATCAAGGTTTTGGGAAGATTTTGTGGCTGCGAAGGGATCGTTGCTGCTTGTCTTCACCACCTTTGAACGAAGGACTCTGAGTTAGCACCGTTTTCCTTTCGTTTCATTTGTGGATTGTGAAATTTATGTTTAATATTGATTTATTGAACCCTTCCAATTCGTTTCGCTTCAATGAATACTTTCAAGTTTGGGAAAACGTAGATTTTAACCCTAGTCTTGGAAAATCGAAGTATTCTTGTATGTTTAGCATCCTATCACAACCATTGTGAATCATTTACTTATGTTTCTTGAAGTATTCTGTCATATAGATCATGCGTGACCTCTTTGCTTCTGTCATCTTGCATGCAACAATTGAATGAGTGTTTGCCAGCCATTTCTTTTTGGCTCTTTGTAGAATCAGTCTAGTTCCATTTAGATTATCACTAATGGCATGAAATTCTCTACTCTCATGTTTTTTTTTTGGGTCGCCCGACTTTAGTGATTGGGCCGATCTTTTAAGAGGAGATTGGAGATCGAATTTACCCTTAATTCCCTAGCTTTCCATTCGATTCTTACTTAGTACTCCTATTGCATTAGACTTCTGGAGTGGATGGCCCATAGATGAGCTAGGTTTTGCCATGTATGCATGTGTCTAGGCGTCTTTATAAAATTTTAAGTTTTATGCCTCCATGGTATTCGTTAAATTTTGGTATTTACATGTTGTCATAGTATGCCACCTACCTGGGATTCAAACTTGTCTATATTTCCTCTTATATTTTTTTTTATGGTTGGGCGTTTTGGTGGGATTTGATTCCTGTAGAAGGAATTGGTTTCAACCTACATGTATTTGATAGGCATTCTTATCGTTGGAGACCACTCAGGAGCTCAGTTATACCAAGTTATTTTCTTAGCTCCCAACACTATTCCATTTTGGTTCTTCGATTTTCTTGTGTAGTTTGTTTCTTTCTTAAATTCGAACAACATGTTTGTGGCATCGACATTTCCCCTTTATGCCTTTGATTCACATATATATATATATATATATATATATAATTTTATTTTGGTCTATTTCTACCATGTCTATGGATTAGTTCTTTTTTCTTTTTATGTACAATAATTTTTGATAATATAATGGAATTTGATACTATATAATGGAAATCAGTTTTTTGTATATATATGTGTCTGTTGATTACATTAGGTATATATTTATTTATAATTATGGGTATATATGCATATTATGGTATAATTTGTGAGAGTCAATTTGTTATGATTAGTGTAATATGAATATCAAGCATGAAGTTATGTAATTTCCTTAGTCATTTGAATAATTCTCATAAAGACATGTTAGTGTAATTGGTTAATTGAATTGTGAAATGCTTAAATAGTGTTATGAGGATTGTGTTTCTCTGTTGTATTTTTTATAAGGGGGTTTTTCTTGTTGAATTCATTTGAGACCTTTATTTAATTTGTTTAAGGATTTCCTAATGTGGGTCTCTCATTTGTGTGTAATATTTTTTTTTGGAATTTATGTTCGTTATTATTTTGTAAATAAATTGATTAGTAGAAAATGAAATTTGGGAAATTAGTTAAAGTGAGCGAAGTTGATAATCTTTCAAAGTGATAAATTATTAGAAGGTTGATTTATTTCCTTTATAAATTAGTAATTTCATATTTGAAATATAGAAAATCTAAAACAACATTATGTCCTTTATATACATGTATATTTGTATTTAGTTATGTTCATTGACTTTAGATACTTCGTTCCAATATGTATTTTGACAACATTATGTCTATAATTAAATATATATGTGCTTTTTTTAAATTTATAATGATAATATTATCTCATTGCAATGTTAGGGGATGATAGATAAATCTCTATATAAATAAATATATATATAGATAAGTACATATATATATATATATATAAGCATGAATATGTCTTGTTCTTAACTAAGGAATAATATTTGGGCTATGTTGAGAATATAACAGAATATATGATAATCTTTCTAGCTGAGTGATAGTATTTTGAATGATTAATTAGATGGATTATTGTGGTACATTATAGATGTTCTTTTATATAGTTACTTGAAAGTATCAATCAAAATGGGAGAATGAGTTTCAATGCTTCCTTGAAGATGTATTCCTCTCTTATACTAGTAGTGATATGAGGAAGATTTTATGCATTGATTTACTTCTATTTATGCCTTGCAACAATGTTGAAATTGTGGTGTCTTGAGTTATCTCTATATGGGAGTGTTCGGTTAGTTTTTTGTTAGGCTTCCAGAGGCAATGGGAAAACTTTCTTTATAATGCTCCTATGGTTAGTTCTTCGGAAACCCTATGTTTTCACTTCTAACTTGGAGTACTTGTGGTTTATTACCTAGCACCATGGGTTTACCTTGTCATGTGGATTTTTGGTGCGGGAAGGTTCATGCCTCACATGTGATTTTGTTTCATGGTTTTTGGTGTTGTGTGATTGGGTACACCTCAGTCTTTATGCGAATTGTATTGATGCTAGTAGGGAGAGTGGCTCACCATGGGGGACGATGCACAAAGTAGCGTAAGGGTAACTCATTAGAGAGTTGCATAATTATGTGGTAACCTAAAGTAATTAATTGGGGGGAAAGGGTAACCAACACACTAATCATGATTAGTTGATGCCTCACTCATTCATGTAGCGCTTTCGTAGGCTAAGGGTGGGCTAAGAAGGCCTAGTCGGTGAAATAACTACCTTGTCCTCATGAATGGTAAGTGATTTTGCATGTGTCACCCTATGCGGCCGACGCCTAGTGAGTGGCAGTCAGGGTAACCATAGATGGGGGCTGACGTCTAGACTATTAGGGTAACTCTGGTATGGGGGCCAATGTCTAGACTGTGAGGGTAACCCATATCAGGGCCATGTGAAGACACTCCTCCCTTTAGCAACCCTATATGTTTTTTAGTTTTCCCTCTTTGTTCAAGTACCTCTAGAAGTGATTGTTTTTTATGTTTTTGGTCTTGCCACCTTTTGGATTGCGGAGTCTTGTCAACCTTGTACTCTTGATTGTTTTTATGTTTTGGGTCTTCTTTTCCTCTCCTAGCACAAGGGGTGGACCTCCGGGCTCACATGGTCAGGTGGAATGTGTTATGCACCCATTGGGTTCCCCATAGATGATCACGATGTTGCAGAGTTGTACCGGTTGGAGTGGTTCCTAAGCTCTCTAGTGTTGGCAATAGTTTTGGTTTTATGATCTATCTTCCTTCTGATGTACCTCATTATGTATTTATGGATTCCTTCCCTTTTTTATAAGGGAAGATGGTTGTATTATGTGTTAATCATTCTTTGTATAGATACGATGTTGTGATATTTGTTTTTGCATACATTGCACTTTGAGGTGTTATATCTATGGAAATATTTATAATCATGTAATCTTGGTTTGGAGATGTAATTCATAGTACTAGTGTAATGGATGTATCTTGATGTTGTCATGTGATCATGTATATATTTTTATGAAGGGATTATGAATGTATGTTAATTGTTCTTTCCACCTATATGGGTTTTAAATGAATGCATGTGTTTAGTCTTTATAGTTATCTTCCTTTGGGTTTCATGTTAAATTAGAAATGTTTGCAATGTAATGCAGTCACGTGCACCCCAGAAGACATAGTTAGTATTGTATATGTGTTATTACATTACATGTGATGTATGTTATGTACATCTTATGTTAGCTCACATTTATAAAAAAAAATGTTGTGTTGTTAATTGTTAGTTCTTTGCTTTCTTTTGGGGTTCGCGCGATAGGGTGCTACAAGTTGTGTCTTGTTCTTGTGATGTCGACTTGGGAGTTGGTTTGTGTATTGACCATGTATTAAGGGAAATATTTATTTGTTGAAAATAAATTCATCACAATGACTCAATAGGAGCAATTATGGAAACAATTTTGAATAGGTTTTAAAAGGTTACATTTGATAGTTATAATGAGTGACAAATGGTAGCATTATGTGTACTATTGAATGTTTATATAAATAGTTATTCATCATTGTTATTGGTTTGGTGCTTTATAAAGATATATCATGTTGAATTTTTAAACAAAATTCTATAATTTTGTTTTGTAAATAGTATGCAAAACAATGAGATGTGTAACTGATATATTTTGTATTTTAAATATTCCATGCCAATGAATCTTTAGGATATAGAATGTTTTAGTTTGGGAAGTGGAAATTTTATGTAGTGAAATAGATCAACCCTCTGTAATGTATTTTATTCATGGTTGAAAATTGTGTTGTAAGGCCATGTCAATGAGACAAAGATTGACCATTTCCATTGAGGCATTTTGTAGCTAGTGAGGCTTTGTGAGTGAGGCATAAATTGTAGCTAGTGAGGCATTCTATAGCTAGTGAGGATTTTCTAGTGAGGCATTTTGTAGCTAGTGAGCCATTTTGGTAAGCTAGTGAGGCATTTTATCGAGTGGTTTTTCATCCCTATGAGGGTTTTCCACTCATGAAAAATATTGTGTTATGACTCTTTTCTGGATGCCTTTTTTAATCTTGTTTTCTTCTATATTTACATTGCAATATTTGAGTTTATATGTTGTTTGAGAATCTAAATTTGATTATCACATTCTAATCATAATCTTGAAGCTGAACATTCATTGTTTTGAAAGAGATTAAGTGGTTTTGAAACATCAATAAAATGAAATTATTTATTAAGACACTGATTCACCCCCCCACCCCTCTCAGTGTCTTTTGTACTCCAACAAGTGGTATCAGAGCTATACCCTTGCATAAGTCTAATCAACTTAGGGGGTTCCTAGTAGTGGAGTACTATGGGAAAGTGTAAACAAAATAGAGGAAGGAAAGATGCCAAACACAAGATTGTAAATCAAGTCCCAGTCAAGTCAAGTAATGAGTTGTTGCATGAGTCACCCCTGAAAACTAGCAAAAAGTGTGATAAAGAGAATGATTTTTTTGTTGAGATTGATGATGAAGAAGGAGACCTCTTTGTGGGTGAAGATGACTCTGAATAGGATTATGGTGAACAAGAATATGAGGTTGATATTGAAGGTGAAATAAGATGTGCTTTAGGTGAGATAAAGAAGCTTAAAAAGGAGGTTGGAGGTTGTCATACAAAAAAATCAATCTCAAAAATATTTAGAAAACTTGATTGATTATATTGAAAAACAAGTTGCTGATTTAAAACTCCAACTTGAGGAAAATAAAAGAGTTTTAGAGGTCACCAAAATGTAGCTTGAAATAAAAGAAAAATAATGCTACACCTTAGAGGTAGAAATAGTTTCCTTAAGGAAAAAGGTAGATAGTAGTGACAAGCTTGCTAATATTTTAGGAAAACAAAAAAATCATAAGGACAAAAATGGCCTAGGTTATGAAGAAGGACAATGTTCTAAAGTAAGAAATGCACCCAAGAAGAAGATAGATTTGGGTCATCATGTTGTTTCTCTTGAAGATCAAACATAAGATAAATGTGTTGATGAAGATAGAAAGACAAGTAGATCCTCAAGATCCTCACCTACTATGCCACATAAAACATTAAGGTATAATTACTCACAATTCCATGGTTATTGTTTTTCATGTCATAGTTTTGGTCATAGAGCTAGAGATTGTAGAGATCATGCTAGAAGTGATTGTGAATGGAAAAAAAGTTCTTGTAGACTATCAAAACAAAGTTACAATATTATATGTTACAATATTAACAAAGTTTTTCACATAGAGAAATATTGTAGAGCACTTGAAAGATATGACTATATAAGGTACAATAATAGAAACCCTTATTGGTTTTGAAGGAAAATCTATAGTTCTTTTTATCTAGGCTACAATGTTATATGTTTTAAATACAATTATCCTAGTCATTTTGCAAAGCCTTGTAGTGCCAAGTTTGTGCAACAAAACAAGAGAAATAATTCCTCTCCTAAGAAGAGTACAAGGTTATTAGTTATTGGACACAAGGAAAAACAAGAGAGGAAACAACCTATGAAAAATTTGAGAAAACATGTGCAAGAGAAAGGAAAAACAAGGCTTGTGCATACTACACAAGAAATATCCATAACAGCTTAAAGGATAGCATGAGGTAAGGAGTAGCAGATTACTGTTTTATCTTTTAACCCCTTTGAGAATTCTAGAAGAAGTCTAGAAGAATGTGTCAGTAGGAGAAGGTTGTAGGAATCAGGATGGTGATGAAGATATATCATACATGTCATCATAATGATCTTCAATAGTCCAAAGAGACTTTTGGATGTCTGAGACTGTGATGATGTCAGTTTAAGATGCCATACAATATAAATAGTGGGATGCATTTTACTAGAATGATGATATAGTGGTGGTTGTTATTAGATGGGGCAGTCCATTGATCATGAGATATATCTTTTCTTTCAAAATAAGTGTTGTTATGTGTGAAACTATCATCAAGACCATCATTTTTAAAGGGTATGTGCAGGATCATCATGGAAAAATAGGCCCTTTAGTGGCAATAAAAATTCAGAAAATTAGAGTTAGGCAACTTGACGTAAAAATATGAATAAGTTATCTATATTATTTTAAAATTATGTAATAATAGAATCTGTAGAAAATTGAATGTAGTTTCTAAACTACTAGGTTTATTTAAAAACAAAAAAAAACTATTTGGCTAAAATTTGAAATTTCAACGTAGTAGTACTTAAATTCCAGGGAAAACATAAGTAGGTATTTGTGTGACCACCCTAACCACAATAAAATGATAATAATTTTTTATAAGATTTTATATATAAGTAGATGACTCATGTCCCGATGTGATGCATATTTTTTTAAAAAAAATTTCCAAGTAAATAATTAATTATGAAATTTTTTTTACAAATTTTAAAAAATATAAAAACTCGTATGTCTGACCACCTTAACTTGGTCAATACTTCATGAAATTCAATTTTTTTTATTTTTTTAATCCTATAGTATGCAAAGCATAAAATGTGACGCATGTTTTGGATTCAAAAAATGTGATACCATTTGAAAGCTATAGATGTTTTTCAATCAAACTATCAATCAAGAATTTAGTCGTAATTCAAATAGAAAATGAATAATAATTATTTATTAAATTCAAATTAAAGAATAATTGATATTGGTGGAAAGTTGAGAATATCCTTTAAACAAAATTTTCATTTCATCAATTTTGGGTAAAAAAAATGTTGTCAGCCACATGGGCCATCATATCACTTACATATCGCCACTTTTTGGTCCATCATGATCCTGCACATACCCTAAACATATATTTTTCATGATTTTGAGATAAGTCAAGGGAATAGTTTTGTTGATTAATAAAATCAAGAGAGTTTGGTTGTTTTATCATGATCATATAGTTCCTGATTAGAAAATATTTTTTCTCAATATAAGGTGTCATAAGATGACATGATATCATTTATAGAAGAGGTTTCACAAAATAGAAAAATTGTATATCTTATGTCAATGATCAATACAAGGTAGTGAAGTACAGTTGCAGGACTATGACTTTTGTGAAATAATGACATTTGTTAAAGAAGGGTTTTCATTTTTGTATTATGATAGTAACAGTGTTTTTGAATGGATTCAAAGTGAGTTTTGATAGTTGTTGAAATTATAGGTTTTGAGTTAATGAATATTGCAAGCTTTCACAAAATAGAGATAGATGATGGTTAAGTGATGGTTGCTTCTGATAGTGAAGTGTATTGCAGACTTGCTTGGTTGTTCATGCTTTGTTCATACTTTAAAATAGGTGTTGCTCATGTTGACAATTGAAAAATCATGTTGAAAATAAAGTTTCTCATGCATGCCTCTTGCATATATTTTTTCTCATACCTCTTGACTATATTCTTTGCAAGGTTCATGCTATGCTTTGATAGGTTATCATGATAGGCTAATGAAACTCAAAAGGCAAAAGAAAAGGCACAAAGACATTGGTATTTGACAATGGAGATGTGGGTAGGTGTCTCAAGGTATCTCACAAGTATTGCAGATGCAAATGAATACTATTTTAAGTGCAGATGTGGGTAGGTTTGCAATTGAAAATGTATATTGTCATGCAAAGTACAATATTTTACCTTGGCAATAGTGAGTGTAACAATGACTAGAAAACATCAGTAATATTTTGGTGTTGTTGGTGGATAATGTTTTCTCTAATCATTTGTAGTGCATCAGGAATAATTCTCTCTTTTTAGGTGTTGTTTGTGGTTTTATTACCTATTATGCATGTGTTATACATGATTCTTATACTCATATACTTCAAATATCATAAAAGTGATCTTGATAGAAGCAATACTTATTTTCAGAGCAATGGCATCTCATCTCAATGAGATCATCTTGAGGATCAGTGACTTTGTGCCTTGATTTGATAGCAAGATTTGATGAAGAAATAGTAACAAATTAGTTACTAGGTAATATTTGAGATGATACAGTCTCAGTGTTGATCTATCAATGTTTGTATCAAATGAAGTAGTTTTGAAGTCTTCTTGTGCTTGGATATTGATTTTTAACATATGCAAAGTATAGAGATGTTTTTGGTCACCTAGTGAGGTTATTTTTGTTTGAAGTAATAGGCAATGGAATCCATCAAAGTATCAAGAATGGATATTTTTTGTTAAAATGTTTAAAAAGTTGCAGTTAAAAGACTACAAATTTTGTCAAAATTCTTATAATATGTCAAAATAGGAGCTTATAAAATGTTGTAGTTCTCTGTGAATTCAAATATCACTCATGGATGTCAAATTTATTTTTCCATAAACTCTAATAGAACTTCTAGATTATATGCCATGGTAGGATAGTGATAATGGGGCTAACAAAGTTGTCAGATGGTAATAAGTGAGGAGTGCGAAGTATGGAGTATCTTGATGATTTGATGATCTTGCAACTACATAGTAGTGATTCCATGAAGGTTTTCAAGAAATATTGATTACATTGCTTGATGCTTGAAAATGGTGTGGAAATGTTTGGTTTATTGATGATGGTCTTCATTTGTTGGATTGAAGGGAGATGATGTCTTGGTGATGATAGCAAAACATTTGGTTTTTTATTTATCTACTTTGACAGTTCCTTAGTCTATTTTGATAGTATAGGGATTTAATAGTGATTAGATAGTGTTATTCTTAGGGGACAATTGATCTTTTTGAGTGCATGTTTTAGGGGGAGTTTTTCAGTGTATATTATATACTATTGGGTTATATTTTCAGCATGGTGGAATCTTGGTTCAGTTTTGATACATAGTTCTACATTTCATTGTGTAGTTCTAGATTTTCAATTTTATTCATTCAGATATAATGATGTTTTGTGTCACTATAGTAGAGTGTTGGTCATGAGCAGGTATTTGTTGATTTTCCACCCCTTTGAACTTTGGAATTGTTGTCAAAAGGGGGAGATGAGCTCAGTGATAAGTTTATGGTTTTCAGTATAGCATTTGGTGCTTTTAATGATAGCATGAGTAACATTTCAATTTTGGCATACAAGATCATTTATGGTTGTTCATTTGGTTCATTATGTTTAATGCTCAATATTGCATAATGTTGGTGATTTTTTGGTATGGCAAGGATTGGTGAATTGGTGCTCATATAGGTCATATTCTATTGAATTCTTTGGCAGGTTTGACATCAATTAAAAAGGGGGAGTTTTTTATCCCTTTGACATTAGTTTTGACATTGACATCAAGGGTTGTTTTGGCACTTATAGTGCTAGCATATGACTTAGGTTTTTTGCATTTTAATTATTATCATGTTTCATTTTGGGTTGGTTACATGCTTGATTTTGCACATATCTATAGGTGACATACATATTCAGGTGATAAACCTTTACATACATTTGTGCTATTCATTGAATACTTTTGGTTTGGTTACAAAGGAAACTTATATTCTATGTGTTTATGAGTGACACTGACATTGGTTTCTTAAGATAGCATACAAGGACAACATACTTGGTTTACTTACAACTGATATACTGGTATACTTGGATTATATTCATTTATCATTGATCAATTTATTGATAAATGATTTATGTTGAGTCTGACACTTTGTAATTGGTTATCAAACCAACACAAGGCATTATGAAGTTTGATTAGGTGGACTGACATATTGATTTGGGCATTATGAGGCTTATTATAGTTATGGAAAATATCGACACACATTATTTGGCATTAAACACCAGCATAATCATTTGTGCCCTAAAATTTATTATTTGGTAAACCATGAGACATTGTGTTGAGCAACTGACTTAGGGATTGAAGAACATGATTGTAGTTGTGGTATGGTGACTTGGTTGAGCAGATAAATGTTTTTTCAGTTTCTTCAATGGTGAGTTTTTTGGTAGCTCCATTCCTTGCTCACTATGGTTATTGGTCTGATTGGAAATGGTATTTGTCTTGGTTAAGAGGTTTTCAAATTCTATGGTTGTGTTCATAGTCACTTATTGTGTTATGCTCGATTTGTTTCAAACAGTGTACTATCTTGTGAGGTGTTTGTGAAAGGCTGTGATAAAATGTGGTTTAATGTGTGTAAGGTTTTACATTTTGTTCATTCATGGGTGTATTGTATTTTGTATTCAAGTTTCCCATTGTTAAGACACAAGGTTTCTAAGTTATTAATAGATTTGTTAAAATCCTTTACATAGGTCGTGTCTGACACTTGTGATTTTGACTTCGGAGTTGGTTTGTGTATCAACCATGTATTAAGGGTAGTTTTTATTTGTTGAAAATAAAGTCATCACAATGACTCGATAGGGGAAGTTATGGAAATAGTTTTGAACAGGTTTTAAAAGGTTACATTTGATAGTTGTAATGAGTGACAAAAGGCAGCATTATGTGTACTATTAAATGTTTATATAAACAATTCTTTATATTGTTTTTGGTTGGGTGCTTTATAGAGATACATAATGTTGAATTTGTAAAAGAAATTCTATAATGTTGTTTTGTAAACAGTATGCAAAAAAATGAGATGTGTAACTGATGTATTTTGTATTTTAAAGATTTCATGCCAATAAATCTTTAGTATATAGAATGTTTTAGTTTGGGAAGTGGAAATTTTATGCAGTGAAATAGAGCAACCCTCTGTAATGAATTTTTTTCATAGTTGAGATTGTGTTGTAAGGTCATGTCAGTTTGACAAAGATTGACCTTTTCTAGTGAGGCATTCTATAGTTAGTGAGGATTTTCCAATGAGGCATAAATTGTAGCCAATGAGGCATTCTGTAGTGAGTGAGGATTTTCTAGTGAGGAATTTTGTATCTATTGAGGCTTTGCCAATGAGGCATTCTACATCTAGTGAATCTTTTCCAATGAGGCATTTTGGTAAGCCAGTGAGGTATTTTACTACGTGGTTTCTCATCCCTATGAGGGTTTTCCACTCATGAAAATATTGTGTTATGAATCTTTTGTGGATGCCTTTTTTAATATTGTCATCTTCTATATTTACATTACAACATTTGATTTTATATGTTGTTTGAGAATTTGAATTTGATTGTAACATTTTGATCATGATCTTGAAACTGAACATTCATTGTTTTCAATGTGATTCAGTGGTTTTGAAACATCAATAAATTGAAATATTTATTAAGACAATGATTCACCCACCCCTGTCAGTGTCTTTCATACTCCAAAAAATTTAATGTAACTCATATTTTATTTATTAGACAAAAAATTGCAATTTGATGAATTATAAGTTGCATGTTAAATGTGTTGAAAATGCCAAAATATGTAAAAATTAAAACCCGATACCTAAGTTGGGAAAATTGAATTTTGGGATATTAAATAATGGCATGAAATAGAATTATAATTCTCATGTGTAGTTGGAGGATTAATTGGGAACCAAACATGCTACAAGAGAGGTTACATGCAGTAATATTTTTCCAGAATATAGGTAGTGGATCACAAGAGGTTTTGAAGGCCATATTGGATTAATTTCAATAATTAATTTGCAACTCTAGAAAGGAGAAACCAATTCCCAAGAGAAGATAAAGATAAGTATTCAAGGGGTTGCTACAAGAAGAAGTTGATATGGAAGATACCAACCACCGCCAGAGTGTTGCAAAAGATTTAAAGGTGATTTTGTAGGTGTTTGAAGCTAATATGAATTAGTTAATTTTTGACTTTGTATTGCATAATTAAACCTTGTGATGTACTTTCTAATATCAATGAAGTTTTAAAGATTTAAAAAAAAAAAAAATGAATTGTTCCTTTAAGTTTTCAATTACATATGTTTCAAAATATTTGCGTGAGGATGTATTTTATGTTATGGTTTCTTGGATGGGTTGTCTGAAAAGCCCCCCCATCCTTGTACTGCATCAGATGGTATCAAAGTAGAATGATCATTGGATTAAGGAGGTGGAAATTTGCAAATTATTTTGAAGAGTAAATACCATTGTGAGAGATTAGAGATGATTTTGTGAAAGAGGTTAATTAGAGGAAGCTTAAAGGTGTCTCGAGAAAACCCTAGAGAGAGTTTTTTGCAAAAGAGGATTATGTAACTATAGATGAATTGAGTTCTAGAAGATTTTTTTATAGGTGAGAGGAGGCATGTATCTGGAGAGGACTTGATTCGTAGAGAGATTTATTGCAGGGAGGACCTATGACTATAGAGGGTAGAGAAGGAGGCACAAAATATTTGAATGAAGTTGTGAGTTTATTGCAAGGATTACTTGTAACTATAGAGGCGCTTGTGAGTCTCTAAAAATATCTTTGAAGAAGAGGAAAATATGGGTCATAAGAAGGTCTATGAATATTTTACCTATGAAAGAGTGAAAAGAAAAGAGGTTTAAAAAATGTCTTATTGGAGAATTAAAGAAGATTGAGGCTAGATTGAACGTGATAGAGATGGAACATAGAAAATAAATTGAAGAGGCTAAAGAAAAGTGTGAAAACATATTACGTTAAAAGGGTATGATGGCTAATGAAAGGTATAAATTTGAAAAACTTGAAGAGAAGGTGGAGTTCTATCCAAAATAAGGAGAAGAGATAGAAATCTCTTATGAAATAGAGAGAATGGGTAAAGAGGGAATCGAGAAGAAATATGAAAATATGCATTGCTAAAATCCTATGAAAGGAAGGTTATGGAAAGAATAACATGTGTGAGCAGCCCACACAATTTAATTTGAAAGATTGGAAGAAAAAAAGAGAAGAAAAAAGAAAGAATGGAGAAAAAAATACGATAAAATGGTCACTATTGACCATAAAATTAATTGTAATTTTAAAGATTTTGTTTTATCTCAAGATGTTTTATTTGCATGATTTGGAAAAGACAGAAAATGGTGAAAAGAAGAAGGATAAAAAATAAACAAGAGGTATCATTTAATTATGATGATTATTTACATGAAAAATTAGTAGATGAAGTTGTAGCAATTCAGAAAATAAACTTTGATAGTCCTAGATTTGATAAAGACATTGATGAAGAAGAACATGGTCTCTTGTTGAAAGAGGAGATACACAAATTAGAAAAATTATTTGGGGGAGAAAGGATCAAATAAAATGATGAAAAGAAAGAGGTTCTAGTTGATGCATGCTCTTTTAAGGAGAACAAATTGCAGCATTAGGAAAGGAGAAGAAAACATAGGTAATTGTTGATTCATCAAACTTTGTCAATATTACTACTGAAGCTATTTATTGTGAGGATAAAATGGTAAATGTAAAATAAGACAAAGATTTGGTAAGGTGCACAAATAATAGGTTACAAGCTGAAATACAATGAGGTAGGATAATTTTTTCTTGACATACAAGAAGATGAGGATGAAGGAGAAATAGGTGAGAGAGATGTGCAGATGGAATCCATTGATTTCCTTGAATTTGTTAGTGTTAATTTCTATGCAGGTGTTGAGGATAATAAATTTGAATGTAAATATGAAATATGGTACATGAAGGTGAATTTTATGAGAAGGAAAAAAGAGGAAAAATTAAAAAGAGAAGAGATAGGAAGGTACAAAGTAAGGTGAAGAAGAAGAGAAATCAAGTGGATAAGGAAGACAAATGGATAAAAATGTAAACACATAAATTTTAAATTTTCACGAGTCTCCAACTCATGAAACATTTATTCTTAGCTTAGGTGTTTTATGCAGGAGCATCTAGGGGTGTAAGGCAATTTTTCATTAAAAAAAAATCATGTCTATTTTGTTTGAATTTTGGTTTGTTGCAGGCAGTTTTTTAGCACCTTATTTGGGCACTCGGAGCTTTGAAAATTATATTTATAAATTGGTTGGGAATCTAAATGTTTTAATTTTATCTATCCAAATTAATGTAACTCATATTTTATTTATTGGCCCAAAAATTGTAATTTGATGAATTGTAAGTTGCACATTAAATGTGTTGAAAATGCCAAAATATGTAAAAATTAAAACCCAATGCACAAGTTGAGAAAATTGGATTTTGGGATATTAATCAATGGAATGGAAGAGAATTATAATGCCCATGTGTAGCTAGAAAATTAATTGGGCATCAAACATGTTGCAAGAAAGGTTACATGTAGCAAGGAGTTACACTCATGGAACCATCTTTTTTTAGAAATTTAGGTAGTGGGTTGTAGGAGGTTCTGAAGACCATATTGGAGTAATTTAAATAATTAAATTGAAGCTCCAGAAAGGAGGAACCAACACCCAAGAGTAGAGAATGATAAATATTGATGAGGTTGCAGTAGGAAGAAGTTGAGAAGGAAGATTCCAATAGCCATCAGAGTGTTGCAAAGGATTTAGAGGTGATTTTATAGGTGTTTGATGTAAAGCAACCTAGGTTGTGAGAGAAATATTGCATCACCCAAAAATATTTACTATAATTTTTTCTGTTCTCTAGTTTCTAATTCCTAGAATAATGTTTTAATGAATAATTTGATGTGAATTTTTTTCCAAAATATTTGGCAGTTTCAATCTTGTTAACTGCACTCATGGCGGTGATCATTTCAAAGCATAAAAATGGTTATAGCATCCACCTTGGGAGTGGGAGAATATTTCCTAGAATTATTTTTCATTATTTCATTTTTCATTGCATTAATTTGATATTCTCCACTTTGGGCATCTAGGAGGCAGTGGGTTTGCATTTTTATTTTCGAGATCTTGCTAGTGGAGTGGAAATTGAAAATTGACCTCCACTTTGGAAAATTTGTTTGAATTTTCATCATGGACCATTAATGGAATTTATATTTTTTGGAGTGGCCATGATAGGAAAGGGAAATGGCCTTTTCAAGGAGAAAAAAATCTGATTTTGAAAGAAGGTGCAAATTGTTTTTCATTGGCAGTTTGAGAGCCTATCATTTGTTGTTGTAGGTTTTTAGTTTCCTAGTGGGTTAATTTATTTTCCCTTAGTCCTAAGTTTTTCCTACACTTTATTAAGCTTGTTGAGGATAATAAATTGAATTTATTAATAGGAGATAAGTTTGTGGTGTCCCCTTAAAGGGTGGAACACTTTCCACTTTTGTTGGAATCCTCCACTTTGGGTGGTCCAACTCCACTATTTGTGGTTGATTCTTATTGGCTGGATTTTAAACCTACTCATCTCCTTAGTTATATATAAAATTGCTACCTAGCTTGTATTTGCATATTTTATGCATCTTTGCATTGCATCTTTTCAGCTTAGAAGCTTTTAATGCAATATTATCACATCCACATTACATAATCTCTCAGAATCCCAGTTTACATTCTTATGTTTTTTTATTTTATGTAACATTGATTTTCTCTTAAAAATTTCCTTGGGTTATTCATTCTATTTAAGATTTCTAACATTGTATCAAATCTTTTGTTTTGAGAAATCTAAGTTTATAGATTCCTAATTGAGAGATTGAGTTTTCTTTTAAAGATCTTGTAAATTCTCATATGCTCTTCTCTTGCATTTTGAACGATCTGGAGAATTGGAAAGCATTTGCAAAGATCTAATAACCTCTTCATATTGCATATGTGTTTTGTGTTATCTGGGTGATTGTAGCATTTCTGGTTATACTGACAACATTTTTTACTGTTTCAATGCATTTAGAAGGCTCAAGAAAGTCAAATTTGGCTTTTGTTTCATACAAATTGGAGATCATTTTAAAAAGTTGCAAACGAGGGTTTGAAACTCAGATTTGGCAAATAGATTTTTATTGGAGTTATTTTCATTTTTGTTTCAAAAATCCAGCTTCCATTGGTTGGTAAGAAATTTTTTTTATGGGTTTTGTTCCTAGGGTCAAAAACCATCTCGGTATCCATTATATTTTGTATATATTGAGAAAATCTAGAAAAAATTGCTGTCCAAAAAGCACTGCACATCCATCTTTCTACAGGCTAAAGGTTGAAAAAAATCTATTTTTTCATCTTCTACTTACTAGATCAAAAAAACTATTTTTGTGTTTCTGTTATTTTCTATACATAATGAGTAGATTTTTTAGAAATCAAATCAAAAGTAAAGCTTTTTTTGCTAGGAAAAAACCATTTTCTACAAGACAACTCCGATTTTTTCATAAATTCATAACTTTTTCTCTAGGTGTCCGTTTTTCAAAAATGAGATATCATCAGAAAGCTGGAGATGAGCACTCTCTATCCATGGAGGTATTGCAAATATTTTTTTCTCTTTTTTACAAAATATTTTAGGCTGAAGTTGTTTGTGTTAATTTTTGCAACATGCCATAAAAGTATTGAAAAGAGTTACAAAGCCATAAGGCTAGTTTTTCTATATTTTGTCTTAAGTTCATTTTGTATGAAATTTTTTAATTTTGACTATTTTGAGCCCATTGAGCATTGTATCTTTGAAAAGGCTTTGTAATTGCACTTAACTATAAAGTGCCAACCTTATAATATTTGGAAGGGTCATCTTTGATACTATTTAAAAGGGTGGGAGTGTATTGATGTTCTCTTTCAGTGTTCTTTTGTAATCATTTAAGGATTGCATCATGGGTTTTTCAAATCATCATTCTCTAATAATCCTAGATACGGATAATTATGAGTCTTAAAAAAAGCATTATAACTCATATCAAATGGCTAAAAATTTTCCTTACTTTAATGGGCTCATGCCTGAATTAAACACAGCTGAAAGGAAATTAGTATGGAGTAATAGAATTAATCATGTATTAGGAGTAATTGGTTCTCATGTTGATTATGACACTATGTTGGCTATAGTGGACATTGAATTTCCCACACACTTTTGACCAAGATTTGGGAGATGTTTGGAGACCCTCATGTTTCTCCATTCTCAAATGATTGTGCTACAAATTTCCTCATTCCACTTGATGATGTAGATAATATACCCTTTGATGATGATAATTTAGAGGAGCTTGAGTATTATACATGTCTTGAACATTCAAATGACATAGAGACTTCTCTTACTTTTCATCCTCATGTTGAGATTACATCAACATCACTATTGTGCATATTTTTGCACACTCCCCATCGAACGCAGGGACCTCCTCTCTTTTGCTTCGCTTTCGCCTTCATTTTTGACTTTGGGTCAGGATTGCTTGTGGAATTTGGGTGTCACCATGAGGTTTTAAGGGTCTTCTAAAATCCCATCTACTCAAGTTATGTTGTTGAAATAGTCTTGTGGGATTTTATCATGCGGATGTCGAGATCTCTTGTGCCAATGCTAGTCCCTACAACTTTCGTAGTCAAGATTTTTGCAACTCAAAAAAGGGGTGCAAACTTTGAGTTTTTGACATTTAGTGCCCATAAAATTCAAGTCTCCACATGCCTAAAGAGGTTTGAGCCAACTTTGCTAAGTTTTAAGGCATTGCAAAAATCTCATTGCAGGATGTTGTTGCATTGGCGTCGGACACTCGGCTTTCGCAATCCAAATTTCCACATTTTTCAAAAAGGGTCAAATCATCAAGAAATAAGTCTAGACACTCTTCTAATGTGTCTTTTCATGTGCTTAAATTGAAAACTATTTTTTTTTAGCTTTGGTTTTGCAGAACTTTTAATGTGGGAATTTGTCATGTGGATGTCGAGGTCTTCAACACCATTTTTATGACACGGACTTGTCTGGCTTCCCACCTTGTGGCTTTTGCATTCCATTTTTCCGTATTGATCATTCTTTGGAAATTTAAGGTGTGTTATAATCTTGGCCTTGGCACCATCATTTCCCTATGTGTTTGAATTGAAATAACTCAAATTTACTAAGTTTTAAGATATTGTGGAAATCTCATTATGGAATGTCATTTGTGGAATGTCGTTTGCGAAATGCCATTGCACCAATATTGAACCCTCCGGCTTTCCCATTGCTCTAGCCCTCTAAATTCAAATTCCCTCAGAAGTGGAAAATTTATTCATCAACACTGAATCCTCTGGCTTTCGCATTGCTCTGGTCCTCAAAAGTGAAATCTCCTCAAAATTCAATTTCCCAAAAAGGAAAGTTTCTTGAAATGGAAACTTTCTTGAAAAGGAAATTCTGTAGAAAAGGAAATTGACTTGAAATGAATTTTTTTTCCAAAATAAATTGTTTTTACAAAATGGATATTTTTTTCTGAACGCAAATTTTCCCAAAATAGGAAAATTTCCTGAAATGGAAAGTTTTCAAAAATGAAAAAAAAAAATTCAAAAATGAAAAGTTTCCAAAAATGGAACGTTTTTCAAAAAATGAATTTTTCTTGATGGACTGTAAATTAACAAATTTAAAGAAGGAAAATTTATCATTTCTGGAGGTTTCAATTATGGTATTTTATGACACAAGTGTAGCACCCCTTCGATTTGCTTATGTTTTTAGACAGTGCATTTATTTTAATAGACTATGATACTATAATGTTTTTATTTGATCACTGACATTATAGAAATGATGGTTTTATATTGAGATGTGATGCTACACTATATTGATTATTATTGATTATGATATGCTCTCTAGTTAGTATAGTTGATTATGTGAGTTGATAATGATATATGTTCATTTGTAGCTATTTGATGTTTTAGTTTCGTCAATTATGATGTGACACTGTATTGGTGAAGGGGATGGGATTGCATCACTCACTTGCGAGTGCCCTATGATTCCACATTTTTCCCTTCATGGTGTGATTGTTCATGATCTATATACATGTACGACATATGTTTTGATTGCAGGATTGTAGGTACAAGTCATCGACTCCACTTGGATTCACAGGTTTGAGCGTGTCCATTGCCCAATGAAATAGTTGATTGGGAGGTAGTAACAAGATTTCCTTGTCAAACCACAACCCTAGTCATAGTGTGTCATTAGTCCTTGTTTTGGTCATGCTTTATTGTCATATTGTCCCTATTTGCCTTGTCGTTTAATTAGTTTGCAAGGTATGCTCTATGGGAATTTAATGTTAATTAATGTTTATAATGTTTTAAATTGATTGTTTATTTAATCATGATTAATGTTGTTAGAAGCTTTAAATTTGATTTAATTTATTTTGTAAAGTAATTTAATTATTTCGATTAAATTTATTTTATATATTGATTAAAATTAATTAGATTAAATTTGATATGAAAATTGTTAGATATAAAAGTTTTATTTAATTAATTATTTAAATTATTAATTTTAAATCAGTAATTTTAAATTGTATTTTATTAATTTTAAATTATTAAATACATAAATATCTTATAAAATATCTAAGAGGAAATATCTTGTGATTTGATTTGGAAAGATATTTTGGGATTGTGACATGAGTTAGAAAATTAAAAATTGGTGTTGGGAATTAATTTTGGGAGAGAATAATTACGTTAACTGAAAGAGGGGAAAAAGGCTATTTCACGAGAATGAAAATTGTAGTTGGGTTGTTGAAAATTGGAAGAAGTTCCTCGGATATTGTCTTTGGTTTTATTTTCAATTTTTTGGAAAAGAGGATTTTTTTGTAAGAGACTTTGATAATTTTGGAATTTGAAGGCGAGCCTCTATTTCAAACTTCAATTCTTCAAGCATCTGAAATAAGTTATTTATTATTTTTATTTAAATTCAAATTTGGAAAAAATTGTCTGTACAATGAAGAAAAATATTTGTTTTAAAGCTTTGATATGTTTTGAAAATTGGAAAGATTGTCATGAAAGATTTTGAACCTTAGATTAAATTCTTGTATTCTTTTGAAAAGATGAATTGTTTTAAAACAATAGAATTCCCAATGATTATATTGAAATTTGGAAAACCTCTTGTAGGAATTGATTTCAATCTTCTTGTTAAAATTTGTAGAAAACCTTTAATTGTACTAGAAAAGATCTTCTTGTAAAAGATCATTGTTTGTTTTCCAATTAGATTTATTTGGCTTGGGAAATTAAAAAAACCTAGATCATAAATTTGTAAATATCCTCCTATAGATTTTTTTGTGAAAAATTGGTCATATGGAGCAATCATTTGATATATTTATATGTAATTATATATTTATTAATATATACATATACATATATAAATATATATTGTATGAAAATTCCTTAAAAAATATATTATGAAAACCCTGGAAGAAAAATCGTAAGGTGATTTTAAATAAAATCGTAGGTTTAAAAAAAAATATAAGTTTTAATTTGTGTGGGGGTTGGGGGGCTCCCTTTAGAGGTTGCACCCTCACTGAATGGGGGTCAGCTCTGTACACAACCAAACAACAATAATGGCAGCCAAACCCTTCGTCTTCCTTCTATTTCGATTAAATTATTTGGTTTTATATATATATCAATATATAATATGCATATAAAAATGCATAAGTATATATACGTAAATATATATTTATATATATTTAAATATATTTATATATATGTATATATATTTAAAAATTATTTTGGAAATTTTTAATTAGTTTTTAAATATTTAAATAATATATATATAATTATATATAAAGACATATATAATTATGTATATATTAAAATATATATATTTAAATGAATTTTATAATAGGTGCATGTAAATGCACGAATTAGATTTTTTTTAAATAAAATGATTTAAAAAGGGAGATTGATATTTATATAGATGTAAATTGGGAAATTGAATTAAATAATTAGATTTAATTTCTTTATTGACTATAAATGAAATTGTATTAAGCTAGATTATTTTGAGAAATGTATTATTGTTTTCTTGGAATGGAAATTGGATTAAGGAAACCATAAAAATAGTTTTATCACTTTCCTGAATTGTTTATTTAATTATGAGTATTTTATCCACGTAAGATGGGAAATCTTCTAGTTGTGAATGTGTAAGCCTTCCAAATGTTGCAATATTCTGTGGGGGTTGTGACATTTTGTTCATCCCTTTGTTTCCTTGGGTAGTGCACCTAGTTGTGATAAATTTTAAACACCTAATTACTATGAACGAGATGTGTTTCCTCTTACACTATGGTTGGGATTTAATATCTATTTTTTGTGCACTTTGTCTACCCTTGGTTTATGGATTAGATCCTTGTGTTGTCAGTAGGGGAGTGGCTCTCAATGGGGGTCGGTGCACAAAGAGGTGCCAAGATAGCTCATGTGAGAGTTAGATAATTCAATGGAAATTAAATAAAAGTATTAGGGGAAATGGTAGCCTTAAAACACATAACTTTTTAATTGTGCCTCACTCATTGGTTCAAGGGATCATTTAGACTTGAGATGAGACGAGAAGGCTTGCAATGGAAAGGTCATTATCTTGTCCCTTTCAAAAATATTTGAATCTGCATCGATTTTCATGTGGGGCGGGGGGTTGTGAGAGGCTACCAAGATAACCCAAGATGGGGGTCGGGGCCTAGGACGATCTGCTAGGATAACCCATGCAACTTTGTGATGACACTCTTCCTATGATAACAATTTATATTTTTCAGTTGATATACTTGATTTTTTTACTCTGGAAGCAATGTAACCTTTATGTTATGTATTGTACATGTATAGTTTAGTCTTGTGGTTACCTATGTCTCGAGGTTGTTGGTTTTACCTAGGAATCCATTTTACTATCTCCTAGCATAGGGGGTGGGCCTTCGGGTACCACTTGGTTGGGTGGAACATGTACCTTACACCATTGGGTTTCCACTTCATGTTCATGATGGCAAGATCTTCCAGATTGGAGAGCTTACATGTTTCTATTTCTTTGTACCATCTCTTGTGTTCTATTAGATTAGTTGGATTTTAATGTTTATGTACTACTCCTCATTTGTACTCAAGGAGAATCCTTGTGTCATTGTAATTTTAATATTGTTTGTATGGTATACCTCATTTAGGAAATGAGCCTTGTAACTTGTATATTGAATGATTACAATCTTTGAATAGTTTTAATATGTACTTTGTAATCTTATGAAATGAGTCTAATGTTATTGGATCTATGTTCTTTATTTCACAAGTAAAATTTATATGCTATGGATTAGCTTACTTTTGAATGTTATGGGATTCAAATGTAAGCGTTGTCGTGTACCTTAGAGGATGTATGCATTAAGTATAGTTAACTTTACTTATTGTTAATTGCACTTTCAAAAAATAATTATTTTTCTTCTGTTGTAATTGTGTTGTCCTCTAGGGTTACGTGGAGGGGTATTACACATGGTATCAGATCCCAAGTTTAAACACTAGGTGCTCTAGGATAATGTTGAACCCATTAAGGTGTAAGTTTAATAGGATTTAAGTTTGTGATACCTTGTTTTATACCTTGGTATGTCTGTGTAGGATCATTTCCACCTAGGCAAGGTCACGGTGGAGGTCGTGGTCAAGGCCGAGGAGGCAGCCGCATAGGTAGTCAGTAGGACTCACCTCCCCATGCTTCCCATGAATAAAATCATGAGGAACACCAAGCTTCCCAGAATGCTTTGGAATGTGGTGACCAGAATCAGATCCACCAAGGATTGAGGGTGCTCAATTGCGTTTATTGGTAGAGGAGACTCTTGCTCACCTTGGGTTGAGGCAAGATAGAGATCAAATAGATATTGGTGAGGGAGAGAGATCCCCTAAATGAATAGAGGTTTCAGCACAATAGGAGGCGGTCCTAATCTCTCATATGAGAGATCTACTTAGAGCTCGTCTACCCACTTTCAATGGTTTTGGTAGTGGACTAGATGTCAAGACATGGTTGATAGACCTAAACCAGTGTTTTTCTATGCACCCTTATGGTAGAAACACCAAGGCTAGATATGCTATCATGCACGTGTGAGACTTTGCATCAACCTAGTGGAGATTGGAGGAGCGGAAGCTTTGTATTGACATTGATTCAGTTTCTTGGGATATGTTCATTAAGAGATTTAGAGCCAAATTCCTATCTGACCATTGGCAATAGCACCGTGGAGATGATTTTCATGCTCTGTGATGGACATGTCAGTAGAACTATATAAGCATAGATTCTACAAGCTAAAACAATGCATTAGTATTGGTGATGATCAGGGCATGCTCGTTCAACACTTCATTAGGGGCTTAAATGCCTGAATTAGTGGTGGTTTTCAAGTTTTTGAACCCAAGACCATTGAGACAATAGTAGAGAAGGCTAGAGTAGTGGAGGATAATTTGGAAATGGAATTGGGTGAACATATTGGAGTATAGATAGGTAGTGCTTCAACTGCATGACCTAGTTCACGTATTGGCTAGGCTTAGGGAGCTAGACCACCTAGGACATAAAAGGTACCTGCACAGAGTGGTCATCATCAAAATTCATAGGGGAAATGAAAGAATTTACAGCCTAGAAAGGGTGACAGATATCAGTCAGGGGGTGATGGAAACTGGAGGTAGGTCAAATGCTTCAATTATGAGTAGTCGACATAGAGTACATAGTCTACCTATAATAGGGGTAGCGTTCAATAGTCGAGTGCACCTCTTGGAGGTAGAGGTTTTGACAGGGGTACATGATTTTTTTCTTGTTGCCAATAAGGGCACATCAGGATATACTCAAAGGCCAACGATGTTACAGCTAACCATTGGAGATGTGGGTAGAGGTCATCATGTATTTGCTATGGTTGACAACCATCAGGCTGATCATTAGAGCACAGTGGTAGAGACTTTGGGTATGTTATAGAGTAACAGGGTTACCATTTTATTTGATTTAGGAGTATTAGATTCATTTATTTCATCATTTGTCATAGCCTATTGTAGACTGAGGGTAGTTAAGCAGGACATTAGGTGGCAAGTCAAATTGGCATCTGGTGCTAAAGTTGCAGTACATTCACTAGTACATGATTGTAGATTAGAGATTGGATCCTTTCACACTATAGTAGACCTCTGCATTATATCGTTGGGTTCGTGTGAAATTGTCTTAGGGATGGATTGGTTAGAGGCACACATAGCTATTATTGATTGTCGACGCAAGTTGATTCAATGTATTGTTGTATTTGGTAGGGAGGTCGAGATAGTGGGAGTTCAAAGACCCATATCATTGAGGATGATCTTGGCTATGCAACTCAGGAGATGTGTACGTCAGGGTTGTTAGTTGTTTATAGTGACAGTAGATGACTTGGAGTTGGAAGATAGTGAGAAGAAGGTTTCACTTGATAGCCACCCCATACTTCAGTATTATGTAGATGTATTTCCTAGTGAGATTCTAGGGATTCCACCTCAGTGTGACATCGATTTCAAGATTGATTTTATACTTGGATCTGAGCCTATTTCACAAGTTTTGTACCCTATGACTACATAGGAGCTTAATGAGCTTTGCTTGTAGCTGGAGGAGTTTCTAGTGAAGGGTTTCATCTACTCTAGTGTTTCACCTTGGGGAGCACCAGTATTTTTTGTGAAGAAGAAGGATGGATCTCTCTGATTGTGCATAGACTACCTTTAGCTAAATAAAGTGGCAATCAACAACCGATATCCCTTACCTAGGATCAATTATTTTTTTGATTAGATCAAGGGTGCAACGGTCTTTCCAAAAACCGATCTTAAGTCAGCGTACCATCAACTATGCATATTTGATTTTGAAATTCATAAGACAACATTTTGCACTCATTATGGTCACTACGAGTTTATAGTGGTATCGTTTGGGTTGATGAACATGCCATCTATATTCATGAGCTTGATGAATAGAGTCTTTCACACATATCTTGATAGATTTGTACTTGTATTCCTTCATGACATATTGATCTATTCTAGGACAATAAAGGAACATGAGGAGCATCTGAGGCAGGTTTTGCAATGTTTGAGAGAAAATTAGTTGTACGCTAACCTGTCCAAATGAGAGTTCTTTCAGACCAAGGTTAAGTACCTTGGACATGTGATATCAAGAGAGGGTATTGTAGTGGATCCTGCAAAGATCCAAGCGATCATTGATTGGCCTATGCCCACTAATGTGGTAGAGATACATAGTTTAATGGGATTAACAAGCTATTAAAGATGCTTTGTTCATGGTTTTTTGAGGATAGGACATCCTATCACTTCTCTTCAAAGGAAAGGGAAAAGATGTATCTGGTCAAAGCAATGTGAGGCAGTGTTTTAGACTCTGAAGGAGAGGTTGACTAGTGCACCAATTTTCTTGCAATACTTGATTCTACTCGATATTTTTTTGTCTATAGAGATGCATCTTTGGATGGATTAGGAGCAATCTTGATGTAGGATGGTTGAGTTATTGCGTATGATTCTCACAAACTCAAGATCATGAGTTGAATTACCCCACACACGATCTTATGTTAGCAGTGGTAGTACATGCTTTGATGAGGTGGAGACACTTCCTATTGGGGGATATATTTGAGTTGCATAGTGACCATAGGAGCCTACAATACATCTTCACATAGCCTAATGTCAATTCCAGGAAAAGGCAATGGATGGAGTTCCTTTGCGAGTATGACTTTGAGGTGAAGTTCATCCAGGGGAAGGAGAATGTTGTTGCCGACGCTCTTAGTAGATGGAGACATGAACTTTTAGTGGTGAATCTTGGTGTGGATTTGAGGAGTCAGATCCTTTCTACACTTCCTATAGACAACTGCTATGAGGAGGTGAGATCAGAGATAGAGATAGGTAGGAATATTGAGGGAAGATTCTCATGTTATTCTCTAGATTCAAATGGTTTGTTGAGACACATGGGACACATTTATGTTCCATCTTCTGGAGATCTTCGTGCCTTGGTTATGATAGAGGCACATCGGGGACCCTATTCAACTCATCCTAGAGTGAAGAAGATGCATGCCAATTTGTGATAGCTATACTTCTAGGCAGGTATGAAGCAAGACATCACTAAATTTGTGTCGAGGTTTTTGGAGTGTCAGCGAGTGAAGGTTGAACACCAGCATCCTACAGGACTTATGAAGCCAAATTTGGTGCTAGAGTGGAAATGGGATATAATCTCATTAGATTTCATTGTTAGGTTACCCAACTCTTCTCTATGACACGATGCCATTATCGTGACAGTGGATAGGTTGAAAAAGGTAGCACACTTCTCACCTATTCATTCATCCTATAATTTTTCATCTATTTCTAGAGTGTTCATGGGAGATATTGTTAGTTTGCACAACATTCCTCATCAGATCAGTTTTGACATGGATCTTGTGTTCACCTCAGCTCTTTGAACATTATTGCAGCATACCATGGAGACATAGTTGAGCTTTAGTTCAATGTATCACCCTGAGATAGATGGAAATACTGAGAGGGTCAACCAGATCCTCGAGGATATGTTACACATGTATTTGATGGACCAACAAACACAATGCAAGGACTATCTCCATTTAGTGGATTTTTCATATAATAATAGCTACCAGAGTTCGATTGGTATGCCTCCTTTCCAGGCATTGTATGGATGACCATGTCATAATCCTTTGAGTTAGGACCGATTAGAGGAAAAATTTCTATTAGACCCTGATATTCTTCAGGACATGGAGTAGCAGGTGATCTGGATTAGGGAACATTTGGTTGCTACACAGGATAGGCATAAAAAGTATGTAGATGCACACCAGCTGGACCATTAGTTTGTAGTAGGTGATCGAGTCTTTTTATGAGTGCGTCTGTGAAAGATTTCAATCCAATATGGAAAGGGCTCTAAGCTCACACCTTGCTTCATCAGACCATTCAAGATTCTTGAGAAGATTGGACCAATAGCTTATCGTCTTGCTTTGTTGCCCAGTCTCTCGCACATACACGATGTATTCCATGTTTTAATTAAATAGCCTTACCACCCTGATATATCTCACATCCTTGATTGGAATGCCTTACAGGTAGAGGATGGGCAACTAGCTTTGGATCGCATGGTTGTCATGCAACATAGGAGACTCGCCCTCAAGGGTCAAGATATTGTGTAGGTTAGGGTCCAGTGGGATCCAAGAGATGATACATCGGCTATTTGGGAGGCTATGACCAAGATGAGAGAGCTCTATCCCTATTTATTTGTAGGCTTCCAAGAGTAAGCCTGATCCTTGGGGGGGAGAATGTAGCACCCCTTCAATTTTCTTATATTTTCATATAGTGCATTTATTTTGAAAGACTATGATACTATGATGTTGTTATTTGATCACTGGCATTATAATGACGATGGTTTTATATTGAGATGTGACAGTACACTATATTGAAAATTATTGATTATGATATGCTCTTTGGTTAGTATAGTTGATTATGTGAGTTGATATTGATATATGTTCATCTGTAGATATTTTATGTTTTAGTTTCGTCAATTTTGATGTGACACTGTATTGGTGAAGGGGACGAGATTGCATCACTTGCTTGTGAGTGACATGCGATTTCATGATTTTCCCTTCACAGTGTGATTGTTCATGATCTATATACATGTACGACATATGTCTTGATTGCATGATTGTAGGTACAGGACATCAACTCCACCTGGATTCATAGGTTTGAGCATGTCCATTTCCCAACAAAATAGTTGATTGAGAGGTAGTAACAGGATTTTCCTGTCAAACCACAACCCTAGTCATAGTGTGTCGTTAGTCCTTGTTTTTTTCATGCTTTGTTTTCATGTTGTCCATTTTTACCTTGTCGTTTAATTAGTTTGCAAGGTATGCTTTGTGGGAAATTAATGTTAATTAATGTTTATAATGTATTAAATTGATTATTTATTTAATCATGATTAATATTATTAGAAGCTTTAAATTTGATTTAATTAATTAGATAATTTATTTTGTAAAGTAATTTAATTATTTCGATTAAATTTATTTTATATAGTGATTAAAATTAATTATATTAAATTTGATATGAAAATTGTTAGATATAAAAGTTTTATTTAATAAATTATTTAAATTATTAATTTTAAATTGTATTTAAGTAATTATAAATTATTAAATACACAAATATCTTATAAAATATCTAAGAGGAAATATCTTGTGATTTGATTTGGAAAGATATTTTGGGATTATGACATGAGTTAGAAAATTGAAAACTGGTGTTGGGAATTAATTATGGGAGAGAATAATTGAGTTAACTGAAAGAGGGGAAAAAAGGCTATTTCATGAGAATGAAAATGGTATTTGGGTTGTTGAAAATTGGAAGAAGTTTCTAGGATATTGGCTCTAGTTTTATTTTCAACTTTCTGGATAAGAGGATTTATTTTGGAAGAGACTTTGATAATTTTGGAATCTGAAGGCGAGGCTCTACTTCAAATTTCAATTCTTCAAGCATTTGAAATAGGTTCGAATCTGGAAAAGATTGCCTGTACAATGAAGAAAAATTTATTTGTTTTAAAGCTTTGATATGTTTTGAAAATTGGAAAGATTGTCGTGAAAGCTTTTGAACCTCAAATTAAATTCTTGTATTCTTTTGAAAAGATGAATTGTTTTAAAACAATATAATTCCCAATGATTATATTAAAATTTGGGAAACCTCTAAAGGAATTGATTTCAATCTTCTTGTTAAAATTTGTAGAAAATGTCTAATTGTATTGGAAAAGATCTTCTTATAGAAGATCATTGTTTTTTTTCCAATTAAATTTATTTGGCTTGGGAAATTAAAAAAACCTCTGGTAAATTTGTAAATAGCCTCCTATAGATATTTTTGTGAAAAATTGCTCATCTGGAGCAATCATTTGATATATATATATATACATATCTATATAAATTTATATACATATAGATATATAAATATATATATTAATATATACATATATATATTGTATTAAAATTCTTGAAGAAATATATTCTAAAAACCCTAGAAGAAAAATTGTACAACGATTTTAAATAAAATCGCAAGGTTTTAAAAAAAAATTATAAGTTTTAATTTGTATGGGGGTTGGGGGGCTACCTCCATAGCCTCCCCCATAGAGGAGCGGCGTTGTGGAGGCAACACCTAATGCTACCTTCATAGGTTGCACCCCCCTCAATGGGGGTCGACTGTGTACAAAACCAAACAACAATAATTGCAGCCAAACCCTCTGCCTACCTTCTATTTCAATTAAATTATTTGGTTTTATATATTAATATATAATATGCATATATAAATGCATAAGTATATATACACAAATATATATTTATATATATATATATTTATGTATATATGTGTGTGTATATATATTTAATAACTATTTTTGAAAATTGTAATTAGTTTTTTAATATTTAAATAATATATTTATATATATATATATATATATATAATTATATATAAAGACATATAATTACATGTATATATTCAAATATATATATTTAAATGAATTTTATAATAGGTGCATGTAAATGCACGAATTATATGTTTTGAAAATCAAATGATTTAAAAAGGGAGATTGATTTTTATATAGATGTAAATTGGGAAATTGAATTAAATAATTAGATTTAATTTCTTTATTGACTATAAATGAAATTGTATTAAGCTAGATTATTTTGAGCAATGTATTATTGTTTTCTTGGAATGGAAATTGGATTAAGGAAATCATAATGATAGTTTTGTCACTTGCTTAAATTGTTTATTTAATTATGATGTCTTTTATCCACGTAAGTTGGGAAATCTATTAATTGTGAATGTGTAAGTCTTCCATATGTTGTAATATTATGTGGGGGTTGTTGTGATATTTTGTTCAGCCTTTTATTTTCCTTGGGTAGTGCACTTGGTTGTGATCCAGTTTAAACACCCAGTTACTATGAATGGGATGTGTTACCTCTTGCATTATGGTTGGGATTTAATATCCATTTTTTGTGCACTTTGTTTACCCTTGGTTTATGGATTAGATCCTTGTGTTGTCAGTAAGGGAGTGGCTCTCAATGGGGTTCAACACACAAAGAGGTGCCAAGATAACTAATGTGAGAGATAATTCAATGAAAATTTAATAAAAGTATTAGGGGAAAGAGTAGCCTTAAAACACATAACTTGTTAATTGTGTCTCCCTCATTGGCTCAAGGGCTCGTTTAAACTTGAAATGAGACGAGAAGGCCTAGAATGGCAAGGTCATTATCTTGTCTCATTGAAAGATATTTGACTCCGCATCGGTTTGCATGTGGTGTTGGGGGTCATGAGAGGCTACCAGGATAACCCAAGATGGGGGTCGAGGCCTCGGAAGATCTGTCAGGATAACCCATGCAACTTTGTGATGACACTCTTCCTATGACAACAGTTTATATTGTTCAATTGATGTACTTGATTCTTTTACTCTGGAAGCAATGTAACCTTTATGTTATGTATTGTACATGTATAACTTAGTCTTGTGGTTGCCTGTGTCTTGAGGTTGTTGGTTTGACCTAGGAAGCCCTTTTACTATCTCCTAGCACAGGGGTTGGGCCTTCAGGTACCACTTGGTTGGGTGGATCATGCACCTTACACCATTGGGTTTCCACTTTATGTTCGTGATGGTGGGATCTTCTAGATTGGAGAGCTTGCATGTTCCTATTGCTTTGTACAATCTTTTGTACTCTATTGGATCAATTGGATGTTAATGTTTATGTACTACTCCTCATTTGTATTCGAGGGGAATCCTTTTTTCATTGTAATTGTAATATTGTTTGTATGATTTTCCTCATTTTGGAAATGAGCCTTGTAACTGCTATATTGAATGATTGCAATCTTTGAATAGTTTTAATATGTACTTTGTAATCTTATGAAATGAGTTTAATGTTATTGGATCTATGTTCTTTATTTCATAAGTAAAATTTATATGCTATGGATCAACTTACTTTTGTATGTAATGAGATTCAAATGTAAGAGTTGTCGTGTACCTTAGAGGATGTATGTGTTAAGTGTAGTCCACTTTACTTATTATTAATTGCACTTTCAAAAAAAAAATTGTTACGCTTTCGTTGTAACTATGTCATCCTCTAGGGTTATGTGGCAGGGCGTTACAATAAGTGTTTTTCAAGATGTTTGGTGGGATCAAATCATTGAAGGACCAACATATGAAATTGTGTCATATATTGGAGGGGGGTGAAAATGTGTGCTCATGAAATGTGCCATAGGAGGATTCAAGGAGTATATTTTTATGCACCGACATTGAACACTCCGACTTTCACATTGCTCTGACCCTCAAAAGTCAAATTCTCTCAAAAGTGGAAAATTTGTTCACTGACACCAAACCCTCTGGCTTCCGCATTGCTTTGGCCCTCAAAAGTGAAATATCCTCAAAATTCAATTTCCCAAAAAGGAAAGTTTCTAGAAAATGAAATCGTCCTAAAATGAATTTTTTTCCAAAATTGAATTTTGTCTCGAAATAGAATTTTTTTTCCAAAATGGATTTTTTTCTGAAGTGCAAATTTTATCAAAATTGATTTTTTTTCAAAAATAGGAATATTTCCTGAAATGAAATTTTTTCGAAAAATAAAATTTTCTTGATAGACTGTAAGTTGACAAATTTAAATAAGAATAATTTATCATTTTTGGAGGTTTAAGTTATGGTATTTTATGACATAGGTGCATTTCAAGATGCTGGGCGGGATCAATTCATTGAAAGACTAACATATGATATCATGCCATATATTAGAGGGGGGTGAAAATGTGCCTACTCATGAAATGCACCATAGGAGGATTCAAGGAGTATTTTATGCACCAATGTTGAACCCTCTAACTTTCACATTGCTTTGGCCCTCAAAAGTCAAATTCCCTCAAAAGTGAAAAATTCGTTCACCAACATCGAACCCGTTGGCTTCTGCATTGCTCTGGCCCTCAAGAGTGAAATCTTCTAAAAATTAAATTTCCCAAAAATGAAAGTTTCTTGAAATGGAAACTGTTTTGAAAAGGAAAATTTCTAGAAAAGGAAATCATCCTAAAATGGAATTTTTTCTCGAAATATTTTTTTCCAAAATATTTTTTTCAAAACTATAATTTTTCCAAAATAGGAAAAAAATTGAAATGAATTTTTCAAAATTGAAAGTTTCCAAAAATAGAAAGTTTCTAAAAAATAGAAAGTTTTTCAAAAAATGAAATTCTCTTGATGGACTGTAAATTGAGAAATTTAAATAAAGAAAATTTATCATTTTTGGAGGTTTAAATTATGGTTATTATGACATAGGTGCTTTTCAAGATGCTTGGCGAGATAAATTCAGTGAAGGACCAACATATGAAATCATGTCATATATTGGAGGGGGTTGAAAATGTGTTTGCTCATTAAATGTGCCATAGGAGGATTCAATGAGTATATTTTATGCACCAACGCCAAACCCTTCGGCTTTCGCATTGCTTCGACCCTCAAAAGTCAAATTCTCTCAAAAGTGGAAAATTCGTTCACAAACACCGAACCCTCTGGCTTCCACATTGCTCCGACCCTCAAAGTGAAATCTCCTTAAAATTAAATTTCTCAAAAAGGAAAGTTTCTTGAAAAGAAATTTTTTTCGAGAAAGGAAATCTTCCTGAAATGGAAAAAGATTTCAAAATAGAATTTTTTTTCCAAAGGGATTTTTTTCCAAAATTGAATTTTTCTCAAAATGGAAAAAATTAAAACGAAATTTTTTTAAAATGAAAAGTTTCCAAAAATGGAAAAAAAAATTTAAAATGAAATTCTCTTGATGGACTGTAAATTGACAAATTTAAATAAGGAAAATTATCATTTTTGGAGGTTTAAATTATGGTATTTTATGACATAAGTGCTTTTCAAGATGCATGGCATGATCAATTCATTGAAGGACCAACATATGAAATTGTTCCATATATTGGAGGAGGGTGAAAATGCGCTTGCTCATGAAATGCGCCATAAGAGGATCTAAGGAATATATTTTATGCATCGGCGTCGAACCCTCTGGTTTTCGCATTACTTCGACCCTTAAAAGTCAAATTCCCTCAAAAGTGGAAAATTCATTAACCGACACCAAACCCTTTGGCTTTTGCATTGCACCGACCCTCAAAAGTGAAATCTCCTCAAAATTCATTTTCCCAAAAGGGAAAGTTTCTTGGAAAAGAATTTTTTTTGGAAAAGGAAATTGTCTTAAAATGGAAAGTTTATGAAAATAATTTTTTGAAATATAATTTTTTTCCAAAATGGATTTTTTCAAGTGCAAATTTTTCCAAAATTTTTTCAATTTTTTTTTTTTCAAGAGGGAAAATTTTCTGAAATTGATTTTTTTTTAAATGGGAAGTTTTTCAAAAAATGATTTTTTCTTGATGGACTATAAATTGAAGATTTTAAATAAGAAAAATTTATCATTTTTGGAGGTTTAAATTCTAGCATTTTATGACACAAGTGCTTTTCAAGATGCTTGGCGGGATCAATTCATTGAAGGACCAACATATGAAATTGTGTCATATATTGGAGGGGGGTGAAAATATGCCTGCTCATGAAATGCGCCATAGGAGGATTCAAGGAATATATTTTATGCATCAACGTTGAGCCCTCTGGCTTTCGCATTGCTCCAAACCTCAAAAGTCAAATTCCTTCAAAAGTGGAAAATTCGGTCACTGACATCAAACCCTCTGGCTTCTGCATTGCTCCGGCCCTCAAAAGTGAAATCTCCTCAAATTTCAATTTCCCAAAAAGGAAATTTTCTTGAAATGGAAGCTTTCTTGAAAAGGAAATTATCCTGAAATGGAAATTTTTCCAAAATGGATTTTTTTTAAGTGCAAATTTTCTCAAATTGTTTTTTCCCAAAATGGAAAATTGCCAAAATGAAAAGTTTCCAAAAATGGAATTTTTTTTGAAAAATATTGTTTTTCGTGATGGATTGTAAATTGACAAATTTAAATAAGGAAAAATTATCATTTTTGGAGGTTTAAATTATGGTATTTTATGATACAAGTGCTTTTCAAGATGCTTGGTGGGATCAATTTGTTGAAGGACCAACATATGAAATCGTGTCATATATTGGAGGGGGTTGAAAATGTGTTTACTCATGAAATGCACCATAGGAAGATTCAAGGAATATATTTTATGCACCAACGCCGAACCCTCCAGCTTTCGCATTGCTTCGACCCTCAAAAGTCAAATCCAGCGTTCACCAACACTAAACCCTCTCAGTTTTGCATTGCTCCACCCCTCAAAAGTGAAATCTCCTCAAAATTCAATTTCCCAAAAAAGATTTTTTTTTGAAATGAAAACTTTTTTGAAAAGAATTTTTTTTAGAAAAGGAAATTGCCTTGAAATAGAAATTTTTCCAAAATGGAACTTTGTTTCAAAATAGATTTTTTTTTCAAAAGTGCAAATTTTCCTAAAATTGATTTTTTCCCAAAATAGGAAAATTTCCTAAAATGATTTTTTTTTAAATGGAAAGTTTCTATAATGCCTCTCATGTTGTTGTCACTGTTCTAATACTTTTTATGTTATGTTGTGTACCTTGAGACTGTGTTGGTGGTTGTTTCAGCATTTTGTTTTGGTTGGTTGATAGTTTAGTGGAGTTGGATGACTATGATACTCTTTTCTAATGTTTATGTCATGTTGATACATGGTGTTTGAAGTTGTGTTTGGATTAAACTGGTTATTTTTATCATATGGATGTAGTACTATGCTTGTTATACATTTGATTAAGTAATTGCTTTATGATATTGATTATGATGCGATTACAGTTTGGAGTCTTCGTGAGAGCGACGGTGTAGCATCCTCATTCGTGAGTGCCTTGCTATGCTATGACTTCCTCTCATGGTGTGTTTGTTATTAGATAATATATATATATATGTTGTTGCTCGACATCTAGTTTGATATAGGATGCACGTACCAAGCATCAACTCCACCTGCACTGTTGAGTTTGAGCATTTCTTACAAAACCCAATGGATATGATGTGGATAATGGAGATTGACAAGAAAGTCCCCCACCCTAGTCTGTCATCTCATCATTGGGTTTGACGATGTGGTCCATTTACAACCCCATTCTCATTTTTGTATCATTCCATTTTGAGTCGTTTATTTTAATTGTTTAATTAATGTTGTTTTAATTAATTGATATATTTGTTAGTTCTTCATGCTAAGTTTATTAATATTGTTCAATTAATTGTTTTA